>OY796896.1:17840123-18440123 GCA_963680785.1 Diplosoma virens
TCAGTAGGAAAAGTAAAAATTTATAGAGAATTTTTTCCAGCGTTGATCTTTTTCTTTTTTTTTTTTAGAGAACACCTTGGTTTCACTATGAAATTTTGAAGTCTTTCGTTTATGTGGCGGATATGAGCTGGACTAAGAACATGCTTTTACCAATTTTAATGCTCCTGATTTTTGTACTTTTTTCAAATCAATACGGCATTACCTGTTTTTCCTGAATGACTTGGCCATTAAAATGCATAGTAATGGGGATACTTAACAACCAAAAAAAATGTGATTTAACAATTACGAAGACACGGAAAACATTACTGTATGATTGAGAAATATTAATATTAATATTGTCATCTCTATTTATTTTTATGACTCGCAGGAAAAGGTCGGAGGTGCTAAACTTAAAACAGCCGTCAAGTGCTTTTGAAGATGCCAAGATATTGCTGTTAAGTTTAATTTTTTATTTGTTTTTTTCTTAGTTTTAATTTAGAGAAAGGCTTTGACTGAATTTTACAACTGATTTCTAAGACGCTAAGTAGAAAAAAATGCAAAAGTGTTTTTTCTGAGGACATTACAAAAGAACCGCTATTGTGTCGGTCCCGTTTGCCATGGATATGGCGCTCTTAAGGTCCGTTTCCACTGCGAGCGTGGAAAAGAGCATTCTTTGTTTGTTTTATTGATTTTTTTTGCGCTCGCTTCAATCGAAGATCAATAAAAGAAACAAAGAATGCTCTTTTCAACGCTTGTAATGGAAACGGGCCTTTACCCACAAAGTCACGCTGCGTTTTAAAACCTCTATTTTTCTAGTTTTTGTTAGAGGTTTTAAACAATTGTGACTGGCTGAGGCTGAAGATTAGCTTCGATAAAAATTTATATATGCTAAATTATTAGTACATCTGACTTAGATAAGAATTTCGTAAAATCAAATCATAAAATAGAATCAGTGATATTAAATTAGAGTGTAGAGGTACAAAGCGTTCTTTTAAAGCAAAACTTTTCAATCTTTTCTTGGTTCAAAGTTTTTATATAATTCTAGCCCTCGAAAAACTAAATCTCATAACGGAATTCCTAAAAGCACCTTCTGATCACATAAAACTAAGCAAAAGATGAAAAAGGATCCATTTGAAGTCCGAAACGTATCTTTTGACGGCTTTTGTTTGAAGAAATAAAAGCAGTCTTACCAGTCAGCCGAGTTTTCAAACAAGAACTTTTTTCGCTTTTAATTCAACATAAAATACTTCTCTTCATTTTAAGTTATTATAGTTCTTCGTATTCAAGAAATTGGTCTATTGTAAATAAAATCTTTATCTACTATCAAAGTTTTGCCAGGTCTCACATTGAGAGCCCTGTTTAAAATAGTTAAAAAATTAGCGCTATTTTCAAACTTATTTTTACAAATAAAAGATAATCGAAAATTAACTATTAAGGTACATGTCACAAATAAAAAAACAAAGATGGACCGAACAAACATATGTGCAGAGCTTTATTGCCTCCATATTCCAATGGAGTTAACATGTTGATCAAATGCAATTAACTACGGGTAGCCTATTTAAAAATCAAATAAACAAAATTATTGCTTTTTTTTCTCCGTTTGAAAAAAAAGATAAAGTTTTCCATAATCTTTTAGTTTAAGGGCAGAAAATTTTTAAAAAAGTTATAGAGAAAAACAACAAACTTTTATAATTTTTGCAACTGCATTAGAACTTTTGCTAAAGCATACAAAACAAAAGCATTTTAGTAAGTCTGATTTTGAAATAATCGTTCAAATTTGAATTCTAAATTAATACAATTTTTAAGAAATCACAGAAAAGATTCGAATCACTAACTTTTCTAAGCTTTCATAGCAATTAACTTTAAGCTTTCATGGCATTTCGAATCACTAACTTTTCTTGAGCTTTCATACCAATAGCAAAATTTCAAGTAGCTATGAAAGTTGCAACTTTCATAGCATTCATAGCATTCATAGCAATAAACACTAACTTTTCTAAAGCTTTCATAGCATAAGCAATTCTTTTTAAGCTTTGATTTAAAAACTTTGCAATAATTAACTTTTTTTTGAAACATAAGTGTGTAAATACTGTAAGGACATGTTTCTACTACGACAGTGCAACGAAGTATTCTTTGGTTCGCTTAACGTTCGCTTAGATTTTAAGCGCAGAAAGATCAATAAAAGAAACAAAGGATGCTCCATTCTACGCTCGTAGTGGAAACGAGCCTTATATGGCAGCACTATAAAAAGCTTGAAGAGGTAGGCAGAGTTCCTGTTTCTTAATCGGTCGCAAGCAGCATATTAGTATTGATTCAACCGATCATTGAATCATTAAACTATTTTTGCAAAAAGCAAAGAATTGCAAATAAACCATGCCATGAAACAAACCAGTTTTTCTTGGAGCTTTTTTTTTTGTTGTATTAACACTTTCCTGAGCAGTTCTATCATTAATTTCTTTTTGATTGAATAATAAACGAAATTGCAGTATTAAAGCAAAAACAAATTCGTTATACATGATATGCTTATTAACCCTTTGTTTAACGGAAATCAATGCGTATGAACTGCCGGATCGTAGCGTTTAGCTTTTTTCTAGTACTTTTAATGCAATTGACATTCTTACATTGCTTTCCTCAGGCTGGGGTTGGACTAACCTTTTATGTTGCTGGCCAATTTTTTTCTAAATTTTGACAGACGGGCCAGAATGGCAAAAACAACGCACTTAATTTTAATAAATTCTTTAAATTCCAGTTAAAAGCAATGCTATCAAATGACGGAATAATCAAGATCGGCGGGCCGGATTAATCGGTGAAAAGGGCCGTAAATGGCCCGCGGGCTGCGGTTCGGGAAACCCTGCCTTAGACTTGTCATCACTCAATGAAACTACGTTTAAAAAGTTAAATGTGGCGACTAAATGCTAATTCCTAGTCCGTATTTTTTGCCAAGTAAGGTTGGGCTTGAGCAATGGTGTCTTAAACAATTGCTTTATATCGCGGCAAAAATCAACCCTTTCTTGCTTTGTTGCGGCTTCATAAATCGCTGAGCGGTCAAGTAAGCCGACAAGGCAGCTTAAAAAGAAAAATCTTAAAATGCTTGATTTTCAGTAACCAAAAGTAATAATGTTGAACAAAAAAAAAAAAAAAAACAAGATCTATCTATTTTGGATTTTTATAGTTGCCTAAAAAACTATAAAGGCCATTAGAACAACTGTTATTTAACTTCAATTATATCTATTACCGTATATCGGATAAAATATTAAGTTTAATTTTCTATTGCAAAATACTTTCTCATAAATGATATTAATTGAATTATATAGTATAATTGACAAAAAATAATTTACTTTTCTGAACTTCTTTTTTTATCTTGCGACTGAACAAAACCGTTTGGGATTATGACATAACACAAGAACAAGGATTGCAGTTGCTGAAATCTGAAGAGAAAAAATATCTCAACATTAAACATTAAAAGATCAACGTTTTTGATATAAATAGAAACAAGAGTAGTTGGAACTAATTATAAAAAAGATTGTTTAAGTGTGGTGTTGTTTCGTAAGTCTAAAAAAACTTTACTGTTTTTAGACTTACGAAACAACACTACCGTTTTTACAACGTTTTTAGACTTTGGTCCAATAGTTACATAAAGCAAGTTTGAAAAAGTTATCATTAATAAAACATTAAAAAAAACTTAACCTTAGGCCATTAGACTTTAATTTCTGCCAGACAAAGTACTGTATAACACGGCTCACTAACTTGACTTAAGTAGAACTACTGCAAATGAGTTAAAGATAACATTGTCGGTTATTTAACTCCCAAACACAACATAACCTACCTGAATATGAGACAGAGAAGAGTTTAAAAGTGACGTGTGCAAGATCGTGGGTGAGGCAATGCATTCAGTGCTTTGTGATTGTTTTATGCACGCTTTATAGTCAGTGGAACAACAGAGTCAATTACAAATTGCATTAAAATGAAATGCAAGTAGGCTGTAGTTGAAAAAGCACTCACAAGCTTTTATAAATCTTAACGGATTTCGACACGTTTTCTTAACTCGGACTAATTAAACTTTATGCAAAATTTTTAAATAAGATATCGATAAATGCATAATAATAGACAATTATCTGTAAGTTGCTGGGTCGATGATCGATATTCGTACAAAGAATTACGTGGTTAAGTTTGCAGCAATTAAATTTTAATGCGGGCGATTCTGAAAAATGAGGCAAGTTCTAGGTTTTAAAGGAATGTGTGAAAAAAGTAAAAAAAATAATAATTTTTTAGACGTGAAGGCAAATTTAAAGCATCGATTTACATAAAAGCCAGATTATAAGCAATTAATAACCATGTCTTGACTTTTGTTTTTTTTTATATATATAAAATGTCAGTTTAAATGATACAACTTGCTATTCACCTGGTGAAATTGAAACATGCACCCGCCTACCGTATTGCTGAAACCTACTTACGTATGAGCCTGATATGAAACGGGCGGTTAGCATAAAAATATCTACCGCCATGGAAATACCAATAATAAAAAACTGAAATCATTGACCAAATTTGTTTTAATGAATTACTTGTAGCGTATCGGTTCAAGCCACGTCATATCAAATATATAAAGTAGGCAGGTATAGTGACTCTGTCTGCAAAAAACAGCAGCAAAAGGCCAGCAATAAATCGACGTACATATTGTTTGATACGTATAACTATCGCATCCTGCAAGTTGGGACGTTGATTGGCTATGATTTTGAAAAATGCTTAGAAATTTTGCTCCAAACATTTTTGTAATGGTAAATGTAATGGTGTTAATGCTGCCTCTAGGTTATGTTGAAGCTTGATGCAATGTATAGAACTCAGAGATGTTGTTGCAATAACCTGACAATCTTCTGCTTTGCTTATATTTAACAAACAGTAATCTTAGGGTGATTCTAATGTTAATCAGAATATAGTAGTTTCGTTAGGGAAAAAAAATTTAAAAAGTAATTTAAGTCGACATTTTGTGGTTTAATTTAAATCAAAGCGTTTTGCTGGCATCCAAAAAATAAGATTAAAGCTATCCATACCAACCTAAAATTTTGGGGGGCAATACAGTTTTGCCCAAATTTTATTGACGCTTTCCCGAATTGTGATCTTGTAGCTTGCAAAAGATCAGACAAAATGTCACACGTATTTATCCCAAAATTCATGTGAAGACTAAAAAAAGATCACGACTCTGATACCGTACATTGTTTAATTTCTTCATTTTTGTTCCAAAAAACTAGTCTTCTTCTTCTTTCGGCTTCTCCCTACTCAGGGTCGCCACAGCGCGACAGTAATCTCCATTTCACTCGGTCTACTTCGTCTCCTTCCCTAGCTCCAACCCTTTCCATGTCTTCTCTCACCAAATCCATCCACCTTCTCCTTGGCCTTCCTCTTTTCCTTCTGCCTGGAACCGCCATCTCTATCATCCTTTTCC
Source organism: Diplosoma virens (assembly GCA_963680785.1). Taxonomy (NCBI): domain Eukaryota; kingdom Metazoa; phylum Chordata; class Ascidiacea; order Aplousobranchia; family Didemnidae; genus Diplosoma; species Diplosoma virens. The sequence continues at coordinate 17,845,540 of OY796896.1, forward strand.
TCACGTAGTCTTCTTCTCTCCTTTTTACATGTCCATACCAACGTAGCCTCGCATTCCAAAGTTTGTCTCCTAGCTTTGCAATTTTCGCAGTCCCTCTTACGTATTCGTTTCTTATCTTGTCCTTTCTTGTCATTCCCAGTGCCCATCTCACCATTTTCAACCCTGCAACTTAATTTTTTTCATTTGTCTTTCAGTCACTGCCACCGTTTCCATTCCATAAAGCATGGTTGGTCTAACAACACTCTTGTACATTTTACCCTTAACCTTTGCTGATAACTTCCTGTCGCACAGAACTCCAGATACCTTCCTCCAACTCATCCATCCTGCTTGGATCCTTCTCCTTACTTCTTCTTCACATCTTCCATCATTACTAACTGTTGACCCCAGGTATTTGAAGTTTTTGGCTTTCTTTACCTTTTCTTCTTGCAACTCCAACTCTTCTCCATCATCCACACCCCCAACCCTCAAATATTCTGTCTTGCTCCAACTCACTTTCAGACCTCTTCTCTCCAGTGCATTTCTCCAAATCTCCAGATCCTCCTCTAGTTCCCTATGATTTTGTCTACACAGAACAATGTCATCTTCAAACAGCATATCCCATGGTGCGTCCTTCCTGATGTCCTCCGTCAGCCTGTCTATAATGATGGCAAAAAGAAATGGGCTGAGTGCTGAACCTTGGTGGAGTCCAACACCTACCTTGAATTCTTCAGTCAACCCTGGTGCACTTCTCACAGTTGTTGTTGCTCCGTCGTACATATCCTGGATAATCTTTATGTAGCACTCTGATGTTTCAGCTAACCGCAAGCATTCCCACAGTTCCTCTCTGGGTACTCTGTCGTATGCTTTCTTCCCAAAAAACTAGTAATGATTAAAAAAAATCTTCACCTCAAATTCTGATCATATTTTCAGATTTGAGAACTTTGTCGTGAGCAAGTAGTTGGTTATCGGCCCAAATAATTTCTTGTCGCTTCCCGAAAAATTCTGATTTTGATCAAATGTTTAAAACTTGGGGGAAAAATTGCCCCCTTACCCCCGGATCGTACGACAATGATTAATAAGTAAGCTTAATTGAGTTAAACGTTCATTTTAGTAAATAGCTGCGGAATTATAAGCAAAAGATAATTCAGGTACGAGACGATACTTCATTTGTTTATAACCAGAATTTCAAAACTCATGCTTGCGTTTCCTTTTAAAACTTTCGTAGCGTTATCTTTCATATTGTAGTTGGTAATTTAACCAATAAAGTTTTTGAAAGTCGGATTAGAATGAAGGTTTGGAAACACCGCTTTGATCATCTTATCGTTATCAAATAAAACTCTTTATTGTGTGATAAAAACATAGGCTTAAAAATGTTTTTGGCTTTATTTTGTAATCTTGAAAAATGATTGACAGTCTGGAATCAACTTCAGTTTTTGCTCAATGCGCCCTCATCTGACAAAATATTTGTAAATCAGTTGAGATTAACATAGCAGTAAATTCTTCTGTGATTGTTATTATAAAAGAGAAGAGATAACCCACAAATAATTAAAATTCTATTTTACGACAAATGCATTAAGTTTAAGCGTATATTTTATACAATTTTTCTTAAACTTTATAACCTCGTTGACCCCTCATTAGAAAGCTCAAAGCTTTATAAACCTATTGTTCACACAACATATAACTAAAGCCCAAGAAAATTTACGCTTTAAATCGGAAAAAGTTACTTTTAAAACAACTCTCCCGTAAATCAATGTTTCTCAACCTGTGTGCCGCGAAACTTTTTAAAAAACATTAAGTAATTGATTTCCGACCTTTTTTTTAGAGAACACTACTTTTTACAAGGGTTGTCAGACCATTTTTTCAAAAAAGGCCAAATTCTTTTTTTCATTAACGTTCCAAATGTGAGATGAAGACTAAAAAAAGGTCATCACTTTCATCACTTTCTATCAGCGTTCAAAATCTCTATTTACGTCTAAAATTAAAGATGATGACAATTGAAGATTTAGTTAACAATAAAAATTCTAACACTTTTGCTTGCAAACTTCAAATATTTAAACAAAAAGTTTAATTTTTAAGAATAAAATTTTGTTTCATAAAAAGCCCAAGCGTTAAATTTGGAAGGCCAACATCTTAAAAAAAGGCTAAATTTCTCAGATTTGGCACTGAAAAGCCAATATGGCAACCCTGCTTTTTAGGGACGAAAATCAAGAAATTCAAGACAGATTTAAAGTAAAGACTTGTTTTTTAGAGATCAAGAAATCTGGTCCGAGTGCGTCGCGAATTTTAAAAAAGTCCCAAATTGTGTTGCAAGCGAAAAAAGGTTGAGAACCGCTACAGTAAATTCAATTTTGCCTACGATCAAAAAAAGTTTATTATTTACATTAAGACAGTGATTCCAAATCTTTTTTAGTCACGGACCTCTTTCCAAAAATTACAGAAGTTACGGACCCACAAATTTTTACGATTGACCTCAACAATCACTTTGCAGAATGCCTGTTCATTGATATGATAACCTTTTTTTTAGTCTTCACTTTGAGTTCAAGGTAAAATTTCATCACTGCCTTCTCAGAGACTGATCGACAATTTAAGTTGAAGACCAAAAAAGGTCTTTACGCTAAAGAACACGCAATCTCGTCTTTAAAATTTCTGGAATTCAAAGTAAAGACGTTTTTCTTGGTTTTCAACTCAAACTGCCGTCTAAAATTATTTCTCCGTAAGGTAAGTTCAAAAATCTACGTTGATATAATGAGCGAAAGTGTGTATTTGTTTCTTAAATTATTCCCCCTACAACCATTCGACGGACCCCAAAGGGTTTGTCGGATGATGGATTCCCCATTGAAAACTTTTGCAGTAAGAGAATGACCTCCATAAATTAAGCGAAAAATAAAACTTAGAACGCTATTGTTGATAACTAAAAATTGTTTCGTTTGACCAAGCCATATGCATTACAACAGCCAGCAATCTTTTTCAGACCTTCAGGAATTCATGGATGCAGTTAAAAAAACTCTTTACCAGGTTGCTTAGTTTCACCAAACCAAATTGTCTATGTTCCAACTAAAATATTTATTATCCCATTAACTGCGGGAATGCAAGCAGTAGTTTAATCTAAAAAAAAGCTTCACTCACGATTAAACTGAGAACCGAAAAAATAAAACTTATAATGTTGCCCATTTGACCAACGATTTGACCCACGATGTGTTGATTCGATAAGCATGAACAAATTGTTTTTACTAACGATTTGATAAGCAATAAACAAAATTTTTGTTATTATAGCTCTTAAAATCAAAAGTTTCATTTAAAACTCTTTTATTAAATGAGTAGCCTTAAAAAAGGCTGTTTTGAAAAACTCGAACGTTTTCGTCTAGCTCTATACAGGAGGTTTCGCTAGAATGAATTGAAGAACTGATATGCCAGCATGTACCAAAGTCTATTCAGAACAGAACCGGTCAAGAACGAAAACAACCATAAAGCCCAGGTAAATCAACTAATTCTATATCACATTGTGACTCAGCTGTTGGAAATCATTTGTTACACAACCAGAAATGTGCATCTCACTTATAAGGACAATCAATTTTTTATTCTTTTAAAGCTCGATTCGAATTCCATTATCAGTATTAGAATCAATTTTCATCACTCTTCGCAAATCTAACTTGTTTAGACAGAAAGAGTTTGTTTACAAACATAAATTGTTAGTATAAGCGTAAAAAGTTTTCATTTTAGTTCCAAATTTTAACACAAAACTTGCATAATTTTGTTTCCTTTTTTTTGCCAAAATTTTTACGCTAACGAAACGTGGTTTTACTTTATTAAATATTTTCAATTATTAAGGCCTGTTTCCACTACGAGCGTGGAAAAGAGCATTCTTTCTCTTTTTTATTGATCTTCGATTGAAGCGAGCGGTTAAAATTGAAGCGAGCGCAAAAAATATCAATAAAACAAACAAAGAATGCTTTTTTCCACGCTCGTGGTGGAAACGGGCTTTTATGATAACTGTTACTAACCTTAATTTTTAGCCAATCAGAATCAGTCTTACAACCTTTCAAATACTACATTCAGTTCTTCAGTTCATTCTAGCGAAACCTCCTGAAGAGAGCTAGATGAAAACGTTCGAGTTTTTCAAAACAGCCTTTTTTAAGGATATTCATTTAACAAAAGAGTTTTAAACGAAACTTTGGATTTTAAGAGCTATTTTAAAGTTTAGTACCAGCAAAAAAACTTTTTAAAATTTTTGTTTTTGCCTTATCGCGAAAAAATTTTTTATCAACAAAATGCGTCTTGTTATTGTTAATTGTTAGCGCGTGAAGAACGTAAATTAAACTTTTAAAGATAAACTTTTTAAAAAGTTACATGCGCAATTTTTTTTCTGCCTTTCACATTAGGCCTACAAAAATATTCAGGAACTCCGGAAAAGTTTTAGCGGAAGGGGCAAAATTTAAAAAAAATTTTTTTGGTCAAAAAAGAACTTTTAATTTTTGCAAATTTTTACTAAAAAACTTAGTGAATACCAAAAAATGAATAAATAAATAAGGGTGTTCACTTTTCCGACGCGGTTTGTCCCGCAAACATGGGTGAAACCTCCCTGTTGCAAATAATAACATTTACTAATTTATCATCCTTCACCTTGCACTAAAAAAGATTCATACTTTAATTCAAACTCGAGTGAAGACATTTTTTTGTCTTCACTAAGTTTTCTAGAAAAATTTTTTCTCTAATTCGATAAAATTTAAGTATGTTGGGATTGTCTTTTTTTCAAATTGCTGTTATATGCTAAGTAGTTTTTTCAAAAGAAAGTTAGCCTTTGTCTGTCACAGACTTTATTTGAATATCCAAAAAGACCAGTTGAACAAGGTAACCCGAATACTTGCGCTGAAGTAAAGCTGTGTGTATTTTTTATTTATTCCGGCTCAAGAAATAGTTTGTCGCGAGACTGAAGCTTTTTATACGGTTAGTTTTGACTAAGTTCGAATTGATTCGTTTGAAAGCTTCTCTCCGCAAAGAGGCAAAGACCACTGTCTCTAACCATAAAGAATGTATTTTCAAACTCACAGAACTAACGACTCACGAAAACTTTTCTCCCACGCTCTGCCAAACTTCAAAACGATGCTAGCGCTAAAACTTAAATTCGTCCAATTCAAAAAATAACTCTATCTCTATAGAATTAATCTCCAAAAACACTGGCGCAAAGCAATTCCAACATTTGTTAATCAACTCTTTGGAATAACTCAAATCTACATTGAAATTTTGACTGGAATGACAGGAACGACCGGAATAATATTAAATATTTAGATTTAGACCAAAATTTTTAGACTAAATTTAAAACCAGTAGAAAAATGTCGGCAGCGTGGTCGAGTGGTTAAAGCACCGGACTGATGATCAGCATGGTCTCGGTTCAAAACCCACTTGTGCCATTCTGTTGTGTCCTTGGGAAAGACACTTTACGGCACTTTCCCCTGCTTGGTGGTCTTGACAAGCAGTTCTAAATTGCAGTCATACCTCTACTAAATTAATAGCAGACAGCAATATCTTGGCATCTCCGGAAGCAGGTCGGGGTAATTGCCTACCCTATGTATAGCGCCTCCGTCGCTTTCCTGCGAGTCAGGAGGATAAATATAGAGATAAAAATAAAAAATAAAAATAAAAGTTGCCTATTTTTAACAATCCAACAAAACTTAAAGTTAATTAAAACAATTGAGACAAATTTAAAAATACTGTAATTAGCCTAAATAATTGCTGATAGCTGCTGCACAGATAATTGGGAATGCTGCAGTTTTGGAGCTTCTATGGGCGAGCCACCACTGAATAATCTAGATTTACGGAATAATATAGGGTCAAGGTAAAGAATTTTAAGGCTAAATGACATCGACCGAAAACAAAACCTACAAAAATCAAAAGAAGTTGGATTACATTGAAATTAGTTCCTTAGTTAAGCTCTATTTCCGGATAATTCAAACTTGAAACGGCGGCCGCCACGTCATCTTTTGCATTCTGTAAAAAAATTTAACCATTTCATAACTTGTCAATAAGGAAAAACGTCACGTTTTTATGATATCCCAACCACTGGTTTGGAAAGTCGCGCAACTATTCCTATTTCAGGACTGTTTTGTTGATTTAAAAAAATCAAATGTGTTCACTTGCCGTTAAACATTTTTAGGTTTTGACGTGAAGTTCAACGTCAAAAACAATTCTTTTATGCCGTCTATTTTGACAATTTCAAACCAATTACTGTCTGAAATTTCTAGCCATTTTAAAAAGTCGTATACAACAATGAAAAGCTGGGATTACCTACTCCATAATTAAATTTTTAAGGATCACTACGTTGTTAATTCTAAATTCTTTGATTAACTATAGACTGTATTAAATTAATCATTAAAACTAAATTGCTTAAAGTCTAATTAACGATTGAATAATATTTTTACCTTTTTCTTGGACAGAGTAACCTCTTTTATCTTTTTACTTCTTTCTTTCACTGAGTTAGCAATTTACTAACAGCTGTTTTTAAAATTCAATTTCCTGTCATTCCGGAAATAGCAACTTTTTTACCGCATGCATGAAAACAAAGCATGATCACTTGTAAAAAATTAAGGTTAAAAAATTTTTTGCTCCATGGTTGAACTTACAAATGTATCAAAGACACTTCACTTTAAAGCACTGTTTTTATGATCTATTTAGAAATTTCTATCATAAATGCACTGGTTTGTTAATTAATTTCGATGTAGGCTATTCATTAAAATTTGTGATTACCTTGCAAGTTGCTTTTAAGAACTTTATTGGAATTTTACATAATCTGCCGGGTAATTTTAGTTCTTAGCGGCTGTGAACTCGAGTTTAAATGTAATAAGGTGACATTTGCAGCACTAATTAGAAGCTTTTTTTGCAACTCGCAAATTACGTTCTGATGATCTTCTTCTCCTTTCGGTCTTTCTCTTCAATCAGGGGTAGCCACAGCGTATCATCCTTCTCCAAATCGTTCGTCTCCTTCACACCAATTTCCCCCATATCTTCTTTCACAACATCTAAAAATCTTCTCTTTGGTCTCCCTCTTTTTCTCTTTCCTGGTAACTCCATTTCCCTCATCTTTCTTCCTACATACCCTTGGTCTCTCCTCATGACATGTCCATACCACCTCAGCCTGCCCTCCCTCATCTTCATTCGTAACCTTTCTACCTTAACTGTACTCCTGATGTACTCGTTTCTAATCTTGTCTTTTCTTGTCACTCCCATAGCAAACCTCAACATTTTCATCTCTGCAACTTCCATCTCTTCCACTTGTTTCTTTGTCACTGCCACCGACTCAATTGTCCATACACCATTGCTGTTCTTACCACTGAACTGTACACTTTTCCTTTTACTCTAGCTGGTAACCTCCTGTCACAGATTACTCCCGATACTCTTCTCCATCTGTTCCATCCTGCTTGCACTCTCTTCTTTACCTCCCTCTCACAACTACCACTTTCTTGCACTGTTGATCCCAAATACTTAAATTCCTTTACTTTTGGCACTTTTGTATTCTCCATCTTTACTGTTTCATTGTCATTTCCTCCATTTATGCAAAGATATTCGGTCTTTGACCTACTTACTTTCATCCCTCTTCTTTCCAATGCATACCTCCAGCATTCTAGTCTCTGCTTCACTTTTTTCCTGGTCTCTTTGCAAATCACAATATCATCAACAAATAGCTTCCATGGTGGTTCTTTCCTTACTTCATCCGTTAGCCTGTTCTTTATCACTGCAAACAGGAACGAACTTCACCCTGATCCCTGGTGCAGTCCGAACTTGACCTTGAAACTTTCTGTAGTTCCTACTGCACACCTCACCACTGTTTTGCTTTCCTCATACATATCCTGTACAAGTCGCACATACTTTTCCACTATTTCTGATTTTCTTATACAGTACCACAGCTCTTCCCGCGCAACCCTGTCGTAAGCTTTCTCTAGGTCTCTTTGACCTTCCCTGTACTTTTCCATCAATATTTTTAAGGCAAACATGGCATCGGTAGTTCCCTTTCCTGGCATAAATCCATATTGCTGTTTATTGATTTCTACTCTATCCCTTAGCCTGGCTTCAATAATTCTTTCCCATATTTTCATTGTATGGTTCATTAGCTTTATTCCTCTGTAGTTTCCACAGCACTGTGCGTCCCCTTTATTTTTATAGATTAGGATAAGCACACTCCTTCTCCATTCTTCGGGCATCCGTTCACCCATTAACAGTCTGTTGAACAGTCTGGTCAAAAACTTTATTCCCATCTCTCCCATGCACTTCAAACTTCTACTGGCAACTCATCTGCCCCAACCGCTTTACCTTTTTTCATCCTTCTTAGTACATTCTTTACTTCTTCTCTACTGACGCAATTTACCTCTTTGTTAACCACTTCTGTTTCCTCTGTCCTAGGTTCTCTGTTATTTTCCTCGTTCATCAGTTTCTAAAAGTACTCCTTCCATCTCTTAAACACTGCCTTCGAATTTACCATGACATTATATCGTTTTCATCCTTTGTAACCCTCACGTACTGTACATTTCCTGCTCTGTCTCTCTGCCTAGCCAATCTGTACAACTCCTTTTCACCTTCTTTTGTTTCCAATCCAGCATACAAAGCGTCATACGCACGTTCCTTCGCCATCGCAACTGCTTTCTTTGTCTTACTCTTCTTTTCTTTGTAGATCTTTTTAGTATTTTCATCTCTTATTTTGTCCCATGCTTTCTTTGCCTTTTTCTTTTCTTTTATGCTCTCCTGTACTTCCTCGTTCCACCACCATGTCTCCTTGTCTCATTTTCGTTTCCCAAATGTCACTCCCAGTACAGTTTCAGCTGTTTTTCTTAGCATTTCTGCTGTTTTTTCCCACTCAGCAGGTAACCCATCTTTGCCTCCCAAAATCCTGGTCACCTCTTGTCTAAACGCTTCTTAACAGCTTGTCTCTTTCAGTTTCCACCATCGTATCTTTGGCTTTACTTTCTCTGCTTTTTTCTTTTTCACCATAAGAGCCATTTTGCATACCGCCATACGGTGCTGCTTCGCGATGCACTCATTCACTATTACCTAACAATCGCACATTTCCTTCAAGTTCCTCCTTCTTCACATCACATAATCTACTTGGGTACTTTTTTCCACCACTTTTATACGTCATCCTGTGTTCATCTTTCTTCTTGAAATAAGTATTGACAATCGCCAGATCTATCCTTTTCGCAAAATCCACAACCATAATTGATCCTTCCTTATTTCTTGTTCCAGCACCGTACCTCCCCATTATTTTCTCATCCCCTATGCTTCCTTTGCCCACATGTCCATTAAGGTCTGCGCTTAGAACTATCCTCTCCTCTTTTTTTCACTTTCTATCAACCCATCCAAGTCTTCCCAAAAATTATTTTTCTCCTCCATGCTGTTGTTAACCTGTGGAGCATACGCGCTTACTATATTTAGGATGGACCCTTTTACCTCCAGCTTCATGGCCATTAGTCTGTCTGACACCCTCTTCACCTCCAGGACACTTTCAGCCAGCTCCTCCCCGACCACTATCCCTATCCCATTTTTTCTTCCATCAGCTGCATTATAAAATAGTTTCCATCCACCACCAACGTTCCTTGCTTTACTCCCTTTCCACTTTGTTTCCTGTAGGCACAATATGTCTACATTTCTTCGCTCCATCATATCTGCCAGCTCTCTTCCCCATCCAGTCATTGTTTCAATATTTAATGTACACACCCTTACGAGCGAGCTTCTTCCTTTCCATACTTCCTGCTGCCTCCGATGATAATTTTTCCTAATTGTCATCAAATCTGGTAAAATCGCATTGCAAGATTATTTCAAAAGTTTTGATTTATTGTGGTATGTGCCACTGCTCCGAAGTCAACTCCAAAAAATTCGGTCTTTTTTGCAGAACTCGAAAAAAGTCGATCAAATTTGACTGCATAGGCCCAAAGTGGAGACAAAAAAAGAGTTCCTAATCGATGTTATGCCTCTGAAGCACATGTATACTTGTGCCGAAAAGTTATCTAACAAGTAGTTGTTAGATAACTTTTTTCGGTTTTTGATAACAATTTAAAGCGTCGAGTGGTCAAAGCACCGTGCTTATGATCAACATGGTCCCGGTTCAAAACCCACCCGCGCCATTATGTTTTGTCTTCGGAAAAGACACTTTATGGCACTTTCCCCTGTTTGGTAGTCTTGACAAACAGTTCTAAATTTCAGTCATATCTGTATTAAATTACAAGCGGACAGCAATATCTTGGCATCTCCGAAAGCAGGTCGGGGTAATTGCTTACCCATGTATTAGCGCTCCGTCGCTTTCCTGCGAGTCAGGAAGATAAATATAGAGATAAAATAAATAAATAAAATAATAAAGCAAAGGTTTTCACTTGAGGCTGTAGGTAAAAAATTATCAAACTCGATGAATTGGAAACAGTGAACTCGAACTTGCAAATTTGTTTACAAACTATAACTCTAAGGATGCAATAAGTTTGAGTTTTGGTACATGCTGCTGTCTTCGTCAAAGTCTAATGAAATTGCTACTGATTTACTTGCCCAACATTTATGAAACATCAGTATATTGATCGAGACTAAACTATTTGGAAGTTGAATTGATAGCTAGTTAACAACTCGAAATAAGCGATCTTGATATATTAGACCAGGGGTTTCCAAACTGGGGTACATTTAGACTTCTCAAGGGGTACATTATTATGTGACAGAATGTCCTTATTTAAGTTAAATTCCGTGTCCGAAAGAAATAATAGACTCAAATGTCTAGAATTTTCGAATCCGGTCGATTGTAATTACGTCAAACAGGACAATTAAGAGGGAAGGCTTTTTTTTACAGATCATCGTGATTTTGGGTTTGAATGGGGAAATTTTCTGGCTGCTGTAAAGTAAAGACTTTTCTTTTTTTTAGAGATCACCTTGATTTTCGGCATAAATTGGGAAAATTTGTATCTGATTCAAAGTGAAGACCTTTTTTTTTTAGAGATCACCTTGAATTTGGGCATGAATAGGGGGAAAATTAGTGGCTGATTCTAACTGAAAGCCTTTTTTTTAGAGAAACGTCACAAAATTTTTGGGGGTACATGCAAACCTGCTACAGTGTCCCAAGGGTACCGATGAACTAAAAGTTTGGGAAACCTTGTGTTAGACCAAAGATTTACATTTTTTTCAGTGTCACATATTATTTTGAAAGTTGACTGAAAGCTGACTCATCTTTTGGCTGCCAAGTTGACTTTTTTTCTAGAATCGTTTCAAATTTTTTTGTAAACCCGGATACGCCTTGACACCAAAAAAAGTTTCCATGTAAATTTAGTGCTTTTCTTGAAAGTCAAAAAAAAAATATTAAAAAAGAACAATTAGTAAATCTAGACCAGTGCTTGGCCCGTACGACAACAAAAAGGTTGACAAAGAATTCAGAAGTTTTAGAAAAGGTGCTTTTCTAATGAACAGTAACTTTTGCTGAGTGGTAAAAAATTAAACGCCACGAGTCATGGCCGAAACCAAAGAAAATTTTTGAGGGCCCACAACTGCACACTACCTGTTAAAAAGTTCCAAAATAACTTTAAAAGTCAAAAAGCTGCTCTCTCGTTGGGCAGCTATAAACTAACACGAACTCACAAGCCAGGCCTAAAAGTTAAACATGGCGCTAGCACACTAAACTGATTGCAATAAACAGAAACCACAAGTTTTATAGAATCATTTAATTTTAATATAGTGATATTGCGCATCATACAACAAAGGTTTACATATATTATCTATATTCTCTTTTAGTGAGGTCAACTTAAACAAGAACTTTGACAGTATCAATGAAAAAAATCTGATATAAATAAATCGTTAAAGGAGAAAAAATAAAGAACAAGAACTAAAATAAAGACTTTGAATAAAGAAACATAAATCAGTTCAACTATAAATAAAGAGGAAAAAGCCTAGATTAAGTAAGATTAACGAAGTATGCCCACATTCAAGAATTTTTAACATAATAAGTAATTAAACCATATACTAAAAGCTAAACCACCTTCACAAGAAATCATTAAGAATATTCACCTACTGTCAATACAAAATTTCCGGGCAGTTGCAAATGCCATTTATCACCTTTTAAGAGGTTTTACGAAAAAGTCAAAGTCAAATTTTACGAAATGCGCAAAAGTAAAATAAAAACCGTCAATTTACACAAACGAGAAAAACTGTTATGTTACGTCAATATAGCATGCTGTTAGTGTTGTAAAAAGCAAAATTTTTATGTTACAAGAAGATTTCGTCTGGCGTTGAAATTTCACAATTTTTCCACGATGGAAAAAGTGCACTTTAAACGAGAAAAGAGTAAAAATGGCATTTCCTTAAATCAAATTCTTAACACACGCAACAATGCAAGTACATCAAGTGCATGAAATTGCACGAAAGCAGTTTGACGAGTTTTCGGACGACTAACGCTGTCGCCGAAAGAATAAAACGTACTCGAGAAGTGAATCGCACCAAACGCGCAGCAGCCAGAAGGTTGCAGCGAAATGTCATTATTAATCACGTTCGATCGCATCCAACTACTTCTAACAGATCAAAGAGCATTTTGCTAAGAAAGAACCTTGGTTACAACACAGTACAAAAATCACGTGATCACCATAGACCAATTAAACGGCAAAAGAAAAACTAATCTGCTAGTCAACCGATGTAACCGTTCACACACTCCAAAGACACCGAACGAAAAAAAGCAATCGAGAGATGAAGAGAACGAGATTATCGAATCCGCGTAAACAGGTTGAGAACTGATGTCGATTCCTTGTTCGAGGGAGACTTGGAAAAGACGTTCCAAAATCGTAGAGTTTCATCGCCTGCCCCGGTAACGATCGCCTCGCCGTCGGGCGACATCGCCTAAGATAAAATGTTGAGGTATTACGATACATTCAGTTACGAAAGGAATTAGTTAACCTTGGGTATTTCAATTTGCTTTTACAAGTTTCTGGTTTTTAACTAGACTAAAATTTTTTTATTTTAAATAGGCGCAAAACTTTCAGCCTTTTTAAACTTCTAAACAAAACCCTCCAAAAATTTGAAACGAACTTCGAACTATAATGTTGTAAATAAGACACCCAGAACTTGAAATTATAAAAGTACATACTAAAGTAATAATCATCACTAGCCTCTTATTTATCGAGCCCCAAATGTACCCGAGACTACTATGGCTCCGATTAATCGCTCCAGTGCTCCCTAAGGACGGTATTACCCGTTTTAAAAATGAATAGTTTTAAATAAAATTTTTTTTTTTATTTATTTTAATAAATTACTACAAATCAACCAGGAAGGCCAAACAAAATCTACTGAAAACCATCTCAACCAAAAGATGCTGAATTACAAGTCTACAAACTTGCGCTATTTTAGATCAGGGGTGTACAACCTTTAAAGCTGCCTGGCCAAACGCGCACAACTAAATTAAACGTGGGCCGAGTTGCTGCTAGCCATACCAGTTCAAATGTCACACAGGTTTGATGTGAAGACTTTTTTTTATATTTACCTGATTTAGTAGAAAAAAAGCAAAAGCGCGGGGAGCAATCGCTTTCCCTCTTAAAAAAATCTTTACATAAAACCTGTGTGACATTTGGCCGCAACCAATCGTTTTTGCTCCATTTTACATCTAAAAAACTTGTGAAGATCAAAGCTTTTAGCGGATCGCAAGTTCCACATCCCCTGTTCTCGATTGCGAATCAACAAAAACGAGTTTTGTTCTGTTTCTAATTTGAGTTGCATGCAAAGTAACATAATACAACATAAAATTTGGAAATTCTAGTGATAAAGTCCAAGACATAATATGAACAACAAATGCACGGATTTCCACTTAAGTTTTTAAATAACAAGCTCCTTACCAAGTACAGCACTCTATAAGAGTGCCCGGTTAGCTTGGCAACCTGGGTTAGCGAAGGATATTTCCAGAGCAAGATCTGGTTTTGACTGTAGCCGTGCGTGGACACCAGCTCGCTCGCGTGTTTCGACCAGGCGAGATTGCACACTTGCGACTCTGTGTCGATGCTTTGCAAAGGTTGCTGAGTCAAAGTGTTCCAGAACCGAATGTGCCTTTAAAACATTGAAATGTAAACTTAGAAACAAAATCTTGTTTTAACCTAAAACCAGTCAATTTTTGTTTTATTTTAACAACTAAATTTCCTAAAAAAAGCTGTTTAATATTTTCCCAAAGGGGTCTCTTCAAGAAGTCAACGTAAACAATTTTTTTTGGTGAAACTAACCCGGAATGCCCCTTTCAGCACCAGGGTGGAATAAAGAAAAAACCAAGAGAAAAAATTTTCATGCTGCCTCGGGCGCCGCGCAGATTAAAAAGGTCCGCGTTCAGGTACTTGGCAGAGGTTTGAAAAACATTTTTCTAAATGGGCCAGCCTCGTCGAGGTTAGGACACAGGTGGTTGATTTTCAACCACTGCAAATTGCCTCATTTCTGCTTCCTGTCTAATCTCTATTGGGTGAAGCTCTTGCTTTATCCGGTGAGAAAAGACTCGTCCCTGGCTTCTCGGGACAGTCAATTTTTCAGTTTACTCACAAACTGGCTGATCAGATTGCTGGTTCTTGGAGGCGACATACACCCAAACCCTGGACCACAAACACACAAATGGGTTTGTGACATTTGTCTTAAACCTATCACTAAACATCAAACATCTATTTCATGTAACTACACAAAGTACTGGGTGCATTTAAAATGCTTCAAAATCACAACAAAGGACTACAACAACTCATGGTACTGCACACTTCACCGCACTTTTAACCACAGAACACAAACGAACACAACATCACCAAAAAACTTTCTCAAAATCCTGCAACTTAATGGAAATGCAACTCGCAACAAAACAAATAAAATACAACTACTCATTAAAAATACACAAGCAGGTGTCATAACAATGCAAGAGACAAAACTTAATCAATCCCACAAAACACCAAACATTTCTCACTTCACACCTATCAGAACAAACCGCACTCACAAACAAGGAGGAGGCCTCCTAACTTACATTAAAAACAACATCAGTTTTTCACAACTCAATATATCAAACACCTTTCCAATTGAACTACAAACCCTCAAAATCAACCTTTCAACAACAAAGCAATTACATATCGCAAACATTTATTTTTCACCCAGCTATCACAAACAGAAGACTCAATTATATTGAGCATGCTTACAACCATAACCAATCTTACAAACACAATCATCACAGCAGATGTCAAGGCTCATTATTCACCGTTATGGTGTTTGCCAACCAAAGACCATAGAGGAGAACTGATCGAAGACATTCTGCTAAACTTCAATCACATCACACTAAACACAAACACTCCAACACATCTACCACCCAATCAAACACAACAACCTACTTCACCAGACATTACTACTGCTTCAGCAGACTTGCATGATTGCTCTAGCTGGCAGACCATCCACTCCCTCACATCAGATCATTTACCTTTACTTACTACCCTCAATATACATCACAAGACCAGAACAACTCGCTCTCACTTCACTAAAACAATAACAAACTACCAAAAGACCGATTGGATATCATTTAAACATGTTGAGAATCTCATCTTCTGCAGACTCCACAGCGCAAATGTTCACAAGGCAAATAAACACCTTATCAAGGCAAATTTTGGATGCTGACAGACTCTTCATCCCTAAAGGAAATTACAACAGCACTAATCACACTCACCTACCCATGCATATCTGCAAGCTTATCCATCACTGTAACCATATTCGCAAAAAAAAACAGATCAGACCCACAAACCATTACTCTTAACAATCACACAAACAAATACACGAACACAAAACAAACACTTGGAAACAACATCTTGACAAAATTGATCACAAACATAATCTACACTCCCTGTGGGGCACCATAGCAAAGCTATCCAACAAAAAACAACCCACTCAACAGAACAGAAGCATTTGCTTTTGAACTAAAACAACCATTACTGACAAAGACAAATCAAAAGCATTTAATTAACAATTCACAAACGTCACCCTATATAGCACATACAAAATCAATAGGCACATAGACCATACAATCAAGAATCTTCCCACAGAGGAATATGACTTACCACTACACAAGTGCAATTAGCCATCTCAAACAGTACCAACAACAATTCCACTGGACCTGATGGCATAAACATCAGACACCTCAAACACCTCGCGCCACTTGCCATCAGATACCCCACAAACATGTTACAACACTGCCCTAAACACAATACAATACCTCATCTTTGGAAATGTGCCACAATCATCCCCATTCCAAAACCAAATAAAGACCACAACATTGGCACAAACTACCGACCCATATCACTTCTACCAGCCATTGCCAAAACACTAGAGAAAACACTGTTACCATACATAAAAGAAAACATCCCAGTGATTTCTCATCAACATGGATTCAAACATAAACACTCAATACACACTGCTTTACACAACATCTGCCACCAAATCACAAAAGGTTTCAACAATCCAAGGCATCCACAACGCACTGCAGCTGTAGCTTTGGACATGAGCAAGGCATTTGATACAGTGAACATACACAAACTTATACACAAACTCACACTAACAAGCATTCCTAACATCATCATTAAGTTCATAGCAAACTACATAAAAGGACGACAAGCATGCACTCAATACAATGGCGCACTCTCAAAACTCTAACGAATCAACACTGGAGTATCGCAAGGTGGAGTTCTGTCTCCAACATTATTCAACATTTACACCTCTGACATTTCACTTGCCCCAAAAGATGTACAAATCACAACATATGCTGATGACATAACAATCACTGCATCTCACACCAAACACTGCAAAGCCCAACAACTTATTCAACCATATCTCCACAAAATATATGAATGGGCCACCACTAATAATCTTCATATAAACACAGACAAAACTATCATTTTTTACACCGGACCAGCTGAATATAGCACAACTCTATCACTTAAATTAAACAACCAAACATTACCAACAAAACACCCCAAAATTATCTGGAATCACTCTTGACCCAAAACTAACATTTTCACAACATATAAATGTCACCATCACTAAAGCAAAACAAATGCTTAACATTCTGAAAGCACTTACTTCTATCAAATGAGGTAAACAAAAGGAATTAATTGTCTCCACATTCAAAACCATCACTCACCCCATTTTGGAACACACAAACACCATATGGAGCCCTATTATATCAAGCACCAACATCAAGAAACTGCAAATCATTTAGAACACAGCTTTGCAAAATGCTACTGGCTGCACATGAGATACAAACACTCAACACCTACATGACAAAACCAAAGTCTTTCCAATGGACACCCATCTTAAACTTCATGCTACTCAACTTAAACAACTGACTCAAACAAAAACACACCTTTACATGATCTTAATACATACTCGAATCTGCCCAGAAATATGAAAGCCACAATCTTTCATAACAATTAGCACACTAACATCATCATCTCAAAACCAGACATAACACCTGAGAAATGTAGAGAAAACCTCCAACACATTTACACTACTATCACCTGACAATATCTCAGTTCGAGAAAAAACAACAAAGTTACTAACACTACACCCTATGACATTCATTCATCAGAACAAACATTACCACATCATATGCATACAAAACTGGCAGAGCTCAAAGCCAACAAATCAGCACTCTTGCAAAGTTACCTACATACAGTGAACCCTGAAACTTACAACAATGCCCACTGTGCTTGTCTCACACACATGACACTAATCACCTTTTTAACTGCAGTCAACTACCAACACAACATAACACCACTAGTCTGTGGAAAAATCCTTTAAAAGCAGCAGAGGTAATCCAAGAATGGGAATTTAGATTGGCTTCTTTGAGAGACTAAGGGATGGCTACTCCAGATATCCTTGTAGGAGAGCAACAACAACAACAACAGAGAAAAAAGATCTCACAAGAAGTAATAGCAACAGCAGGGGCATCCAGGTTAGTTTTATAAACAAAAATCGCCTACGATGACTTCTTGAAAAGACTCAAAAAAGTTATCGTTTTATTTTAATTTTTACGTTTCGAGTGTAATACCTTTATTCAAAACTTTAAAATTAAAATGATAACTGTAATACGGTTTTTTCTTTTATTTAAAAGTACTGGCCAGTACGGGGCTCGAACCCGCGACATTCGCGTTATTAGCACGACGCTCTAACCAACTGAGCTAACCGGCCACAAATGCAAGATGGCACACTCAAACATACAAATAGAATTGTCGCAGGGAAATGTGTTCTAAAGTGGTGACGTCAATTTTGAAAAACGATACAAGAATGAATTAAAACTTGTCAAACTCAGATAGACTTTCACTTTGCAAATTTGGGTGCAATAATCAAATTTTAGAGAAATTAGCTGCGCGGCGGAATAATTAAGAGCGCCGTATTAATGGAGAACGCAACTCGCGTCATTTTTTGGTGTTCTTCAAGACATTTAACAGCACTTTTCTCGGCTGTGGTATTAGCAAGTAGCTCTAAATTTCAATCATATCTCTAAAAACTGAAAAAATAATAATAAAAAATTTTTTAATCCAACTGCACTATTCTGGGATCTCCGGTAGTAAGTCGGGTAATCGCTTGGCGGCAGCCCTAAACATAACGCCTTCGACGTTTACTTGCAAATTGGGAGTATAAATAGAAAAATCGTCTATATTTTTAAATGTAAAGATTTAATACCCGGTTGAATGATTTAATGGCAATTAAAAAGATTGTATAAACAAGGACATAAAAAATCTCGAAGAATAAACTTAACAATTGTTATTTAAAATTTAACCAGTGTTAAAGTCAATAAACCAATAATTATAATTAAAGGATGTAAAAACTTTAAAAAATTCTACGACATCGAAACAAAATTTATTATATACACTTCAAATGAAGTATCTATTTCAAAATGTAGAATAGCAATAAAATGTTTTTAAACGTTAAATATAAACAATGGGCTTTTTACATGCACACACACAAAATAAAAAGCAATGAGCCAAGAAAACTACTAAGTCAAAAAACAAACCTAGGCTTTAGTTGCTATTGGACGTCACTCGACGTCAGCATAATGAACGGACATATTCACTTTGTCTGCCTATACGTTACTGCGACAGCAATGACATGGAATTCTATACAGTTACGAAAATATAACAAAAAAACTTGAGTAAGCAGTAGACCGAAGGTTGGACATCCCTGTTCTAGACTAATGGTGTGGTGTTATGTTAGCACTTTGCTGCAGTTAAAAAACGATTAGTGTGATCTGTGTGTAAAGCATAGCATAGCAAGCATTGTAGCCGACTATTTTTGGACTACTTTTTACTACTCGTACTATGAAGAAACAATGAAAATGACTAACAAACGGAAGAAATACTACTCTTTTATTTTCGTATCGACAATATCGATGATTAAGTTGGTCATAGCTTTAGCAGCTCGCCACTTTTTAAAGTGTTTACAATGTCAAAAAATTAACGAAGTCGATTGATCAAAATTAGAGATTAGCTGAGCAGAAATTTTTTGACGAAGCTGTCTGACAAAATAGTTGATCTCAAACTTGATAAAACTTCGGCAGCTACCAATAACAACCAGCTCTCACCTGTCCGCAGTCCCTCCACCAGAGGCAAGCAGCCCGTGTTGATGAGGCGACCAGGCGATGGCTTTCACGGCCGCGATGTGGTTTGTGTAGGTCTGTGTCGGCGTCTGCTGGAATGCAGACGAGGCACTCGCATTCCACACCAAAAGTTTGTTGTCGTTTCCTCCCGACGCCAGATTTTGTCTGTCCGGCGACCACTTCAAGCCGCAAACCTTTCAAAACAATCATGCGAACGATAGTTGAATTGTTAAGAACTGCATGGTTGTGATTGGTTCATTTTTCAAAGATCAGCTTAACTTTTTGTACAATGCAATTGGAAGCAAATCTATGTCAGCGGTAAACCATATTTCATGTCAAGTTAAAAACTATCAACACGGCTGTTAAAACAAATTTTTTAAAACTACATCCTTTTCGTACATAATGCAAGTAAATCATCAATAAACACATCCTTATTTTTTACTCTTGCAACGTGGATCACTACATTGGCATTAGTAAACTAATGTAAGAGAACTTTTTAATTAAACCAGCACACACTTCTTATGGTTAAATGATGTATAGCGAATTTTAAGTTCTAATAAAATATATCCTGAACGGTATTATCGGTTATTGGCGAAGGTATAATTTATTAACGCACCTAGTATCTGCAAAGGATTACATCCTGGAAGTGTCAAAGGTTTTCAGCAAATTAAGAAACGCAATACACATAACCTCTTTCGTTAATATTTATTGAATTTTTCAAGTCTTATCATTACTAGTTAGCAAATATCAATTTCAACAGTCGACACGATTCAAAATATAAATTTATCACTAAAAAAATCTATACTTAAAAAAATGAAAAAACGTAAGATTTTATTCTTAGATTATTTCCTCATTTGCTGGACTCTCGTCTACTTAAAACCAAGCAGGTTACAAGCTGCTGAAATGACATTTTTTAAAATCTGAACATATTCGAAATAAATCAATCTCAATTAGGAATGATGAGTAAGACAAAGGTGGGTAAATCGTGATGGGGCAAAATTCTTTTTTTACAAGATAAGAGTAGATATAATCAACGGGTATTTACAGTAGAAAATATTAATAAACAATGTATTGTACCCATACAACAAATTTTTTTTTAAATTGCCCACCCTCTCGATAAAACAATATTTCTTAACCTGGGCAAAATAGCTTAGTTTTAGTTGAAATTTACTTTAAAAAATTTCCGATATTGAAGTTTTTGATTTTTTGCCAAAAATCATTTCTATCTAGTTGGAATAGTGTTTCTCAAAGCGAGCCGCTTGACTCCCTAAGAAGGAATCGGTAATCTAAAGGGAGAATTAATGTTGAGAGAGGAATTTAGAGGAGAATTTATAAAGAATTTAAGTTGATTCAAAGTTATTTACTGACAACAAAAAAACGTCACGTCCTTTTTCGATGCATCATGACAGCTCATAAAAGTTATTTAAATGAAACGAAGACCTTTTTTTGGTTTTCATAAATGGAACCCTGATTTCTTTTCCCCCATTCTGGTCGTAAGAAAAAACAGCAAAAAAAATTTAGGAAACAAAAAATTTTTTTTTCAAAATAGTTTTTGTTATTTAATTTTTGAAAAATGACGGCACCTGAGTCTTGCAACAGTGAAATACGGCAAAAACTTAATCTTCTACGTTGCTTACAAATTAAGCTGTATGGTTTTAAAACCAATTTCACGCGTATTCTTTTATCTATCTGATTAGTACCTATAAACAAATTAGGCCAAATTTTCAAAATAAAATTTAAAACAAAAAACACTGAACAAAAAGGTCGAAATAACAAGAGAAATTAAAAACTAATCAAAGCCAAAATAAAAAAAAGCTACAAGTAGCTCAAGTAGACTCAAAAAAGATATTTCGCTGATTAACGTAACTCGTTACATGCTACAAGAGTCGATTTATAAAAATTTTCTTAAAAACAATCACAGTCAGCAAAACTAACACATTTATAACTAAAAAATAAACCTAACAGTCAGCGTGATTGTTTTACGGCTAAAGAAAATATATTTTCTCTCTAAAATTAGTCTTAATTAGAAAAAGGAAAAACACGTGGAAGAATCCGAAAAAGGAAAAAAAAAAAAGTAACACCGAGAAATTTACGAGCCAAACTTGCTTTTAAGCCACTTAAAATTTAATTAATTAGCAAACTAATCTCAAATATTGTAAATAATATCAAGTGTTTGCTTTGGCTCGTCTGCGCTGAAGTGCAAAGTCATAAATGTCGTCAGATACTTTCAAACGTAATCAAATTTTAAAAAACGCTTTTTTTTAACCGCAATGAGTGGCAATGAACCAGTCTTCCTTAAAAATTTAGCCAAGAATTTATAAAAAACTAATACAACCTTTCCGGCGGAAGTTTGTTAATTTGCACTTCGAACAATTGATTTGATGAGGTTTGAACTTTAATAACGGGATTTTATAAAGTTCGAAACTGAATCTTTAGTTCTAACGGTACAGCGACTACGCACAATTGACATTGTGCATGCAACAATGTATATCGTTCAGCCGCGGTCTTCGTATTCGCAATCACAGTGTCAATGACTATTCGAAAACATATTAACTTAATTGTAAATAAAAACTGAGTCGACTAATCACGATTGAAAAATTTTTTCGAAAGACCAATCTTTTGACTAATGCAATACCTCTTGTCTGTGGCCAGCAAGCTTTCTGTCAGGGTTTCCACCAGACACTGCAGACTGGGAGCGAACATCTCGCTGAAGAATCATTCGATCTCGACTGCCCGACGAGAGCTGCTCTCCACTCCAAGCCAGGGCTCCGACACGCGCTGAATGGCCTTCGAGTTGAATAATGCGCTTACCGGCAGACGCATCCCATACTTGAACGTAACCTCTGTGCGTACCCACGGCGACTAAGTTTCCCTGAGAAAAGATTCGATTAAAAATCACGCGCTCGTGCCAGAACTAAACTTTTTACCTTTTCATTCCAGTTTACCGAAGTCACAGTATCGCTTTCAGACGCCAAATCACATAAGCGAGTAACCTGACTCGTGCAGGCGCTCCATAAGTAAACGCAAGCTCCCAGTCCAACGCTTAAATAGTAAAAAGGTTTTCGCTGATTATATTTACATGATCATAGTTTCATCTGTTTATTCTCCTAAATTGCAACACAAAGGCGGAGCTGTTGAACTTAAAGGAATCGTCAAGTGATTATTTAGATCCGCATTCTATGATACCGAGATACTGCTTCGTGGTTCAAATTATTTATTCCATTTTTTGGCCATTTATTTATCAGTTTTTAGTTATTATTAAAATATGTTGATAAATGGAAAGGAGCAAATTGCATTTTTCTTTTCTCGAACAAGGACAAACATTCAGCAGCTTGGAGTGCATAATGTTCAATGACGTTCCTGACATTACAGCAACAACAAATTGCTGAGAACGCACAAGGTTTTAATATTATACAAATATCTTTGTTTTGTTACTTAATCTGAATGTCATCACTAAAAAAAATCTTTCTTAGAGATTATTAAAGAGTTTAATTCGAGTATTGTCAAGAACAAGTACATGTATAAGCACAGACAACTCACAGCAAAAAACACAAAACAAGTCTAGTTGTAACAAATTCCTAAAAAAAATCTAAAAAATTTATTTGAAGCAATTGAAAAACTTTACTATGCACATTAACCTACAATAAAATCATTGAAAGAAACGTTGCTCATAGAAATAATCTGACATTAATAAAAGTTCAAGGTAACAATTACAACTGCCGCTAGTCTTAAAAAGATCAGTAATTATTCAGAGAAACAGGTTCGTTATCAAAAATGATTAAAACCTTAAAAAACGTAAACTTTAATCGGAACTGTTCATGTTCACGTTTTTACATTAACAGAACTTGCGTCACAACCACATGACTTCAGTCACAAGAATTAACGCGCAAATAAGCTGCGTCATGTTGAAAAACTTTAATGGTTCGTACAAGTAAATCACGTATTCTTCATGCTACTGAATTTAGACACTAAATCCCTCACAACGCTAAATAACGCTAAAAACAAAACAAAACACAACGCTAAAACAAAAAAGGGATCAAAACGCGACATAAACAGTTATTTTCACGGCTGCAATCAAGACACCAAACATTTTAAGTTTTAAAATCAGCTGAGTAGTTTTGAAGTTTTTCATTAAAAAAAAACTCGGCGTATTTTTGCAAATTGTTCTTTATAATTAGGAACCAACAAAGCCTTACACGGTTTGGCGAAAATCGTCAAGTAAACTGTAGTTAGACCAACTTTTAAATACTCTTTAAGACACTGACAATTAACACTAACCTGAGAATGTTACTCGATGACCAGTCTACAAGGTTTAAATAAAAATCATCTTGCAGTTCTGGTGCATCCAAAACCTTAAACGGAACTTTGGGTATTTTGCGCAGTGGCTTCCTTGGCGAACGTAATAGTTTTTGACTAAAAACATAAATTGTTTATAGTAGGCTGTTAAAAAATCATACTTTTCGCATTTTACCTTTTAGACCCAAGCGGAGATAGTGAATACGGAGATGTTGGATCAACTGAATCGACTCTCTTCATTCGTAAAGAGTACTGAATGGATAGTAAAAATAACGTTACGTATAAATTGTTTAAAGATACGAGTCTTTTTAACTGAGTATAATTTCTTCCGAAATGAAACAAAATTATTTTCAAGTTAATAAAAATTATTGAAAAAAAACTTATATAAAAAGTTAATATGGAATTTTAGCAAAAAAACTAATTCAAAAATTAGTCGTGATGGATTTCTATATTTTCAATACCTTAAACAAATTTTTCTTTTCTGATGATGGGCTACCAGAGATTTTTCTATCTTCAGACTGGCAATCTTTAAGGCGTTCAATTTCAGAACCAAGCAGCTCATTTTTTAGTAAACACTGATACATCAGGCTATCTGTATTTAAAATTTGGATAGAATTTTTAAAATAAACCAAATTGACAATAAATAAAAAAAGTATCATTAAACAATGTTTTTTAAAACTAGTAATAGATTCTTACACTGTAAAAGCAACCAACTATTTTTTAAAATCAAGAAAATTTTTTCATGCCAATACCTTTTCCATTTTCATTGTTATCTTTACGTTTTCGAACTTGCTGATTTGTTTGATGTATTTGTGAATCTGGATTAGACTGTGCATGTGATGATGCTTGCTGTTGATGCTGCTGCTGGTTTGTTGACTCACTAATATTGCACGAATTTTGATTTGAACCATTTTCCGAAATAAGATTGAAGTTGATGTGCCATCGGGCCCCAGCTCGACTCGGAATAAACCGATCACTGCAACGATCTGGCTTCACAGGAGATAGGCCACTAGGAGAAGGTGGAAGTGATCGAGGATGGTATCGATTTGCAAATGGTGAGGAAGATGGCTGTAAAAATCATTAAATTACTTTTATTTGCATGATAAAAAATTAACGCATTGTAATGCATACCAGTTAAAAACAGATAATAAACAATGGAAAAACACTTAATAATTTTCTAGTATAAAACTTAATGCTTTTCAATAAAGTTTGACAAAAATTGCTAATTTCAAAAATTTACTATTTTTAAATTGATGTACTCATTCTAAAATTTGCATTGTAAACAAAAAAAAGGAAGAAATTACCAAATCAAACATTTGATTCAATTAGTTGAGTAGTATACATCATTGTACACAAACAATATTAATGTCTGCAAAATTTAATAACACAAACAAAATAATCAATAAATGATATAATATTCATTATATTGATGATTTATAAGTTATACAGTTTTAGAGAATGTAAAAAATTTAAGAATAATAACAAAACAAACAGCTTGCAAATGGGAATGCATTAACAAAACAACTCAATAATTTGAACATAAATCAATGCAAGTTGATTAAGTATATAATTTAAGGTAAAGCAAAAAAATGTACAAAAAAATTAAAATATACTTGGTTTTTTACAGAAAGAGTAATTATTAAAAAGCATTCTACCATATAATAGTCAAAATATTCACAAATCTTTTACAAGAAAAAACAATGATAATATGTTTGTCTGAATAATGAGCATTTAGAATGTTTGTGTTATGTTTTTGGGAAAAGGAACTTTAAATAATTAACTTAATTTGGTTCACAAGACAACTATTATAGCCTAAAATTTTATCAAAATACAGTTTTGTCATAATCAAACATGAAAAATATAAAAGTAATTTAAACACATTGGCCAATAAAGTTTCATGGATGTTTTCAAAAAGTAAATCAGCTACTATAATTTTTTGGCTTAGTATTAATAAACAGTTATAACAACATTTGGAACTAGATTTTTTCAGCGGTGGACAGTGAACTTTTATTAAGGTGTTCACTAAAACTAAAATATATAATACTGTGGTAAATTCAAACCAAAACTCAAAAAAATAACTTATTGGTTTTGGTTTAAATTCACCATGATATTGTACATTTCAGTATAAGCACATGCCTTGAAAAAACTTCTTATCTGCCACTTAATTTTTTCTACATAGACTCTGACCCAAGCTGCATTGTAATTAGATGGTTTGTTGCAAGTAATAAATTACTTACATAGACATACTCATATTTAGCATAGGCTAAAGTGGTTTTTTACTATATCCATCTAACCCAGTTTGATATCTCAAGAATCTGGTTAAATTTTTAGGTGCTGAAGATGAAGTTATTACTGGTTTAGAATGACTAGAGGTCCAGTACAATATCTTCTATTTTTTAAAAATCAAAGAAGTACTGATTTCTCACACATCAATGTTTATATTATTATTTTTATCATTTTTTTATAAACTGTCTCAATGCATAATTGGTTAGTAGGTTCAACAGAGAAATGCAGGATGTGGTTTGATTTTCTACTAGCTTCTGTTTATAGTGGAAGTTTTTACTTATTAGAGAGAACATTATTTAGGACTTTAGGATTAGGTTAGCTTGGATCAAAGTTAGTTTAAGGGTTAGAAGTATGGTTTAGGTAAAGTTTATGTTAACAGAAAAGTTATGCTGCACTTAAAAATTAACAAAATAAAAATTTACCAGTAAATGAACCTAAAAATTATTGATTTGTTTTCAATTGTTTCAACCATCACATCTTTCCACCATTATTAACTTTAGTCATACTCATACTAATCGAAAAAATATAGAATTGAAAAACGCTTTGATTGCACATAGATTCATAATTCTGTGAAGACATTTAAGGAGGATTAGTGCACCCAGGTTTGATGCCCTGTTGTAAAATGTCGTATTTTTTTTATAGTTATACTATAATTAAGAAACATTTAAGCACTTTAAAAATCAGGCCAAGATAACCAAAATTTAGAAAAAGACTAAAAAGTTTAGAGTTAAAGCAAAATAAGATTAAATTAGATTAATTTGAGTCAGCTTAATAATAATAATACACATATACTTTTTATGACAAACTAACTTGATCAAAGGCACTTCACAACAAAGAAAATCAAAAAAGTAAAATACAGTAGAATTTGCTTATAACAGCACTTTCAAGGGATTGCAAAAAATTGACACTAAAGACAAATTGTACTATATGCCATGCCAAAACTGCTTAGACTCAACATTGAGGTGTAGCCTGTTATTCAAACAAAATTATTATTGTAATGAAAATCATCAATTTAACAAAACACACAGAAAATTAAACAAGCTGTACACAAAAATAATCAAACTTTTTTTTAAACATTGTATAGTAATATATACAGTACTAGTATAATTAGTAAATTATGGATAAAAAGTTAATGCAGACAAAACATTATATATTTATTAGAGAAAAAGTTTTTCTTTTTTTTTTGAGACTGGTTTTTGCACCACAAAGTGTTCAATTGTCGGCAGCGTGGTCAAGAGGTTAAAGCGTTGTGCTTTAATTAACAAAGTCTCAGTTCAAAACCCACTCACACCATTCTGTTGTGTTCTTGGGTAAGACACTTTACAGCACTTTCCCTGCTTGGTGGTCTTGGCAAGCAGTTCTAAATTACAGTCATATCTCTATTAAATTACAAGCTGACAGCAATATCTTGGCATCTCTGGAAGTAGGTCAGGGTAATTGCCTACCCTATATATAGTGCCTCCATCGCTTTCCTGCAAGTCAGGAGGATAAATATAGAGATAAAAATAATAATAATAATAATTTGTGCTAGATAACGTATAAGTGATTCAGCTAACAATTTTATATTTTTTCCTAAGGAGAAAATTTCTTTGTTTGTCGGCATTTTGCTACATTGATATTGTTCTAACCACTTTAGCTCTTTGTCAATACTGTACAAATAATACAAGTCATTTTGATTTGAGGCTACAGCACAGATTACTTGTCAATGAGTTCTGTGTTGTCAATGAGTTCTTTCACACCCAATTAAGTTGACTGCCTGCTGTGGATGACATAATAAAATAAATTAAAAAAACACACAAACAGGACTTGTATCTGCATTTAAAGATGATGATTGATTGTGGCAGAGTTGAAGGCCAAAACTTATAGCGCCATTATAAATGAACAAAATTTGTCCGGGGGACAGATAAAGGGTGCTGTTATACATAAATTGACATTATAGGCAATGCTGTTGTAGGCAAATTTGATTATATGCAAAAAATAGAAATTCTGCCAGGACTATGGGAAATGTGACATTATAAGCAAATTGACGTTATGTACGATGTTGTTATAAACAAATTCTACTATAAAATCATGAGACATCACAACATTACCAGAATATTAATTGACAAAAGCAAGAGTGTAAAATGAGTTTTTAATAACATTAAATTGGGAGAGTGATTGAATTATTTTTAATCTGTTAACTAAATTATACCATAGTAAAAGAATTACAAATGCTAAATCTGCAATTACCAAATTTTGGTACAAGGGACAAAAAGAACCCTTCTAATATAACTAATTATTCGGGTTTTTAACTTATGTAAAGATACAAGGCTGAGGCAGTAATATCAAGGTATTTTGAAGGTTTGGGTTAAAGAATTACTAAAAATATGCTGAAGATATCTATATATGTTAAATATACTCAAAAATATATTTTACCCAAATGTTTCCAATAACTGCAAGCTAAAAAACATAAATTTAAAGATCTATACATGAAACTCTAAAACCAATTAAAAATATTTATGTGTATATCTTATAGGTACAGTCTAAATTTATAATATAAAATATTGACACTTACAGATAGTATTGGTGAGATAGGAGGTCCATTTTGTTGCTTTAATAATCTTTTTTCAAAATCTTGATCCATGTGTTTACATTAGATATGACTATATAGCAATATCTTTAATGACTCAATCTCCTAGCAGGCCTAAAATTAACAAATATAAAAAAGAAAACAACTGAATTAGCCTACATTTATAAGATTCTTAAATCTAGTTCTATTATACAGTGCTATAAATTTTAATTTATATATATTAAAACATTAAAATATTTGAATTTTATAGATTTTGTTGGACCTTTCAAGATAATAAAAATAATGGCTAGCATCTTTACTTCAAAAAATACAGAAATTAGCCTATACAGGTAACCTTTAAAATTTGGGTCTCTTTAAGAAATCACTGTAAGCAATTTTTGTTCTTAAACTAAACCAGAATTCCCCTGTGTTTACTAGTGTTTCTTGAGTGGTTCTTTTTCTCTTGGTTTCTTTTTTATTCTCTCCTGTTGCTGAAGGGGGATTTCAGGTTAGCTTCACCAACAAAAATTGCTTACAGTGACTTCTTGAAAAGACCCTAAAATTTTGATAACATTTAAATTAAACAAATAAATTTGTTTGTTCTTTGAAATCAATTTAGCAAAAAGGTAATATTGTTAAATTAAAAATTTTACTAAATTAAAAAATTGGGTCTCTTCAAGAAGTCCCTGAAAGCAATTTTTTTGGGTGAAACTAACTCCCTCTTTCAGCACAAGGATGAATTAAACAAGAAAAAAAGGATCTCTCAAGAAGCGATAGTAACTGCCAGGGGATCCGGGTTAGTTTCACAAACTAAAATCATTTACAGTGACTTCTTGAAAAGACTCAAAAAATCTTGGATAAACTAAATATATATTATCATACATATTATCTTTGGTGAACATTCTTTTATCGCTTTGGCAGCATATTGGTCACCTTTCGTGACTAATATGTTTAAGCGATTTATAAATCTGTTTGTTGTTGTTGTAAATAGTGCAAAAGGTAAGTTTTTAATATTGCCACTTTAAACTAAATAATTAAAATTTTGTTAAGTAAATCAAATATTTGATCACGAGGTTTAAAATTCTTACAAACAAACATAAATCAGCTCGTTAATGAATTAAATATGCTAACTCTCTAGCAGGTTCTGAAAAAGCTCTTAATTCACTAAACTCATGAACAAGTAAACAGGTTATTCCAATGCGTAATCCAATCGAGACCGTTTGAAAATGAACTTCACGATCCGCCATAAAACTATTTAAGTTTTGCTCGATAACAATCTATTATGTTGATTAAAACAATGTACATCAAACTTAATTAATGACTTTTTCAAAAGCATCTTCATCTTCTCTAAATATAACAAAATACTTTCAAGATGTCTGACTTGCATATTTGTTCAAAACGTATTTAATCCCTACCCAGCCTTATTCGTATAGTAATGAAACTATTCAGCCGTAGCGTTTTTGAATCTTTTTATTATGACATTTCAAAAACGAAAATGCTTTTTTCTGATTGGTTATTGATTCCAGCTGCTCTGCAACAAAGCAACATTACTAAGCAACCAGGTGAAGCTCGAGCTAATCCTTTGTAGTGGTTTGCCCAGCATTTGCCATTAAATAGACAACAGATAAAAAGAGAAAAGTCTATGTTGATAAAAGAAAATGGCATACAATAAAACCGTTTTCGTTAATTAATTATTTTTTCTAATCTCTACAATATCTCTATTTAATTTTATTTATGCTACATTTGTTCAAATTGTAAACTCTCGTTATGACTTAAAATTTTAGGTTTTTCTTCTTCGTTTGGGGGAGATGGACGGAAGCTAGATGGTCCACTAAATGGCCGGACATGTTTTAAGAATTTGTTAATCTGTATCTTTAATATTTTTTCAAAATTTATAGAAAAAAAAACTGATTTGAATGATTTTTTTGTTTAGTATGAATTCTGGTGTCTCTTCAAGAAAAGACCATAAGCGATTTTTTTTCAGTAAAATTAACCCAGAATCCCTCTTTCAGCACCAGGATAAAATAAAGAAGAAACCAAGAGAAAAAAGATCTCTCAAAAAGCAATAATAACTGCAGGGGGATTTGAGTTAGTTTCACAAACAAAAATCACTTACGGTGACTTCTTGAAGAGACCCAAATTCTGTACTCTACAGTTTTTTTTCATGAATGAATTGACAATATTTTGACTTAGCTATATGTAACAACACACTTTTTGTGCAATGCATAAAAATATACTCAGAAAAAAACTTGCAGTTTAAGTGACAGTATTTATATTCAAAAAGGATAAAACTGATGGTAGACTATGCACTAAAAAAACAATATATAAAGGTTAAAAAAATTTTCTTTAGACTTACTGTAAAGCATAAACGTGCATTATAGGTTAGTTAAATATTAGATTGTAATTAATATAGAAATTAATCATGCATGTTTTTTAGCATCTAGCACTACTAGGTAGTTATCGAGTATTTTTTAAAAGTTTTATGCCTTAATATCATATTCAGGTATGTATTGCTACAAAACTAAATTATTAATTAAAATAACTATAAAATTTTATTAATTGTTCTTCTAATAAAATTATATCTAGACATACTAAAAGTAATGCATGCATTTGTAAAAAATATGAAAAGATATGTTATTTACTGCAAACAACAACAACATTATTTAAGCTGTTAGTGGACTTTTAATAATAGAAACAAGTTTTTTCAACTTTAAATATTATCATACTTGTTTGATATATATTATTTTTAAATCAAAAAGATGTTTTTACAAATTTATGACTGTGTATTTTTTAATAATAAACTTATTTTTGATATGCATACATATGTGTTTTGTTCTCTTGTTTATATTGTTTTTATTCTATAATTAGAATTAAATTGACATTCTTTGAATGCCTAAATATAATTACTTATACACTATTGCTTATTCACTAGCAGGCAAAAAAGTCTGGACACTTAAGTGCATTTTTTATATATTATTGTAATAAAATTATTATTAATTTTTTAAAAATGTTTTTGTCATATCCTGATAGAGATTCTTTCATTTTATATAAGTCAATAATAGTGAAAATCCAAATTGGCATAATTGAATTATAAAAACTAGCCCAAGCATAATAGTCAAAATATCTGTGATTGTAACATAACAAAAACACTTTTGTGAGGGCATTTTAATTATAATTTTTAAATACCTATGGCATTATTATAAAACGTTTGTGATTTTATTTTACAATCAAAGTTTTATATCCTTCAAAGGGTTAATTACTTATTTTATTACTATTATTGATTAAATTTGATGTCCAAAATGTAATTTAAATCCAAGCACTTGTAAAAAATTGTCAAACTCTTTCAACAGAATGTATCTATTAAAAACATAGCAAAGGAACTGGCAGTGGCCAAACCTACAGTTGCTGACATTTGAAAGTTATTTTGAGTCTTTTAAAGAAGTCACTGTACATGATTTTTGTTCATGAAATAAACCTGGATCTCATTATTACTTTTTAAAAAGATTCTTTTCCTCTTGATTTTTCTTTTATCCTAGTGCTGTAGGGAGATTCTGGATTAGTTTTACCCAAAAAATTGCTTACGGTGACTTTTTGAAGAGACCATTATTTATTTCAATAGACAGGAGATGTTAAGGAGAGAATTAAGATAGAGAGAAATGGAAAATTGATGATAGATTGGTCCACTGCATTAGGAACCAGTTCTTGTCTAACAGAAAAAGGACTGCTGTTGATATTCACAAAGATATAATTCAATGGAAAGAAGCCAGAGTGTCTGTTAGGACAGTTAGAAGAAGAATCAGACAATTTGGGCTATATTGCAGATTAGCTCATGTAAAGCCACTCATTATTCTCAAAAACCAAATTCAGCAATTATCTTTTCCAAGACACCATGTTGATTAGATTGTCCAAGATTGGGAGAAAGTATTGTTTACTGATGAAACCACAGTCAATCTGGTTGGATCAGATGGAAAATCATATATCAGAAGATTTAAGAGTGAAAAATTCAACCCACAGTTTATCAAGGGTCAAACGCAAGCTGGAAAAGGTTCAATACTTATGTGGAGTGGTTTTCAACATAATGGTATTGATTCCACTGAGTGAATAAAAAACACATTTAACTCTGACAAGTACATAGAAATTCTCAAAGACACAGTCAAACTAATTTTGAAAGAGAATGTGCCTTGCAAATTCATTTTTTAGCAAGATACTGGTAATTGTTTAGTCCATACAGGAAATTGAGTGAGAAAGTGGCTCAAGAAGAACAAGTTTAAAATTCTGGACTGGCCAGCATAGTTACCTGATATAAGCCCCATTGAAAATCTTTGAGACATTGTGAAAAGAAAAATAGCCAAAAAAAATGCAGAAACAGAGAAGAATTGCATGAAAACTTTTCTCAAGAATAGAATGAGATTTTTCCAGAGATCTGTCATATTTGGTCAAATCTATACCAAAAAGAATAAAAGAAGTGATCTCAAGATTTGGATACTCTTGTAGTTATTAAAAATTTGCTCTCTTTCAATAATTATTTGTTTAACAATAAAGTGTCTGGAGTATTTTGCCTGTGCTAAAAATTTTTAAAAGTCCTTAATTAGACAAGATTGTGATTAATTAAAAAGCCAGAAAATTTAACTTACATAATATTAAAGAGCAAAAAAAATCGCTATCAGAATATGATAAAAATATTTTTTAAGAATTAATAATAATTTTATCATAATACACTACTTGTATAAAACAAATGAACTCAATTGTTCAGACTTTTTTCCCACTAGTGTATCTACTGTCATTGTTTGTATCCATAATCTATAATAACCTGGTTGGATTTTCTGTTATTTCTTTTTTTTTTTTTTTTTTTTGAGAGAGAGAGAGAAAAAGAAGTCACTATGGTTAGTAAGGATGACTCCATTTTGGAGATTGTCAGGAAGTGCCTTTTTTAAGAGCACTATAAAAATCACTAATTTTAACTGAATACCAAACTTAGGCTACATCCTTTAACAAACAGGTCAAGATGTTAACATGTTGTGTTATTGTACTGACTGCCCTGTTGATATTTTAGATATATTTTGCTTTTAAAAGAGTGCAGCAAAAGCATTATTGTCTGGGTTGAACTATCAGACAAGTGACTTAGCTTTTAGAAACATTTTTGTTTGCTTTATTTATTTTAAAAATCCCACATTTAAGCCAACAACAACTGTTTATTGGTCAAAAAGTTGTATTAATTGACAGGTTAATCTTAAATTTACTTTAAATCTATTACAACTTTTTTTTAAATCTGATAATTAAAAAATGTTCTGCAAAGTTTATGTATATCAATATATATATACGTATAGGGTTTTTTGATCTAATTCATTGTTTTTGCAATCAATTTCGTTTTGCAAAAACTTTTATTAAAAATGTAAAATTTTAAAAATTATTATTTTTTATTAAATAACATATTATTTAATTAGTTATTTGGAGACTTTTTGCATCAACGCAGAAGCTGTATGTTTACAGTAATTTGTAGTTTGAAATTTGTACTTTGTATTTTTTTGTCGTATATAATATGAATTTATTTTCACTCAACAAATTAGTTCACCTATGCCATATAGGGTTAATAACATTTTTCTGTTAAAAAAGACATTTTGTAATATTATGTTATTTAATGAAAAAAAAATTTTTTTTAATTTTTCATTTTTACTAAAAGTTTTTACAAAACAAAATTGATTGCAAAAAAATGAATTTGATTGCAAAAACAACAAATTAGATCAAAAAATCTTATAAATGATTTTCTTATAAAAAGACATAATCTACCCTGCACAGTAATGTTTTTGGTGCTTTGACGTTTTTTGAATTACATGGCCCAATATAGATAATAATGTTATCTTCTAGACACTGCCAATTTTTTCAATTAAAAATAACCATAATAAGAATGTTTATTTTTCAGTACTTTTGTACAATGGCTGCTCCCAAGCAACAAAAAGAAAAAGAGCCCATCAACATTGTCCATCAAAATGCTATTCTTTGTGAAACAATAAGCAAAGAAATGAGAAATCAAAAACTTTATACAGATTACAGCATAAATCCATATAAAAAAAGTAAGTCACACATATGCATTAAAAAATAAGAGGTTTTTAAAATTTGCCTCAAAATCTTTACAAGGTATTTATCCTGTTTCAGTTATTTTTCATTTGTAAATCTCAAAAATTGCATTAATTTTTATAATAATTGTTGTTTAAGACAAGAATGTCCAAGCTTTATGCATATGAATTTACTTTTGAAGAGATAGGTGCAAAAAAATGTACATTTCAAACTTTATTTATTTGTTTAAATAATATACAGCAATTGGTAGCTCATAAGACCCATCCTATAATTCGTTAGTTCTGTTCATTTTCATTTTTATCTCTATATTTATTTGCCTGATTCGCAGGAAAGCGATGGAGGCACTATACATAGGGTAAGCAATTACCCCGACCTGCTTCTCGAGATGCCAAGATATTGCTGTCCACTAGTAATTTAGTAGAGGTATTACTGTAATTTAGAACTGCTTGCCAAGGCCACCAAGTACGGGAAAGGGCCATAAAGTGTCTTTCCCAAGGACACAACAGAATGGCGCAAGTAATTTTTGAACCAAGACCATGTTGATCATAAGCCCGGTGCTTTAACCACTTGATCACGCTGCCGACGTTCAACGTATTCTTCTTTGCATTAAGGCAGTAATATTATTGAACATATAAATAGGCCTGTATAAGAGCAGGCTTATTTTTTTCTTGATAACCCAACTGAGATCATCACTTTGAAGCATTCAAGGTAAAAAAGTAATTGCAGTTTTTTTTCATAAAACTCGTAAGTGATTTGTGTTGATTTTTTTGCTTTATTCTGAAAATAAGTCCTTTATTTAGCTGTAGACATGTCACTGAGGTCTATTATTTTTTTAAGAGTCCTCATAAATAATAATAGGTCAACACTATAACTTAACATTTTAATCTAAATTATATGTACTGCTTTAGTGTATACCTTGACCGGAAAACCTAACTCGTATCATGATTCAGCTGATGGAGAAGAAGATAGTGAGCAACTTTTGATTAATTTTATATATTTCCATTTGGTCAATGCAAAGAAATAGTTGTTGAGAAATATTTTTTCTTTTTGTTTGAGTATCTCGTAATTGTGAAAAGTAGGTTACTATCCAGTATGTTTTAAATTTTGAGTATAAAAAGGCATCTTTTAGAGTTAGTTCAAACAAATTTCTTGTTTTAGTTTTGCATAAAATGTTTGATCACTTTAACCCCTAATTTTGGGAACACAGGGTATGGAACGAAATCTTTGGAACAGAGGTTTTTGTGCCATGGGACCATACACATTCAAAAACTGCTTCTTGATTGGATATAATTAAGTTTTAAAAAGAATGTAGTGTGTTTATTTTTAATTGAGCCTAAATAAATTTATTTAGCAGAAATAAAAAAATTTTACCGAAAAGTAATTTCATGATATTTCTTGTGTTATTTCAGTGTTTTGCATCATATATGAGAATATTTAATTTATTTTATAAGTTATTTGCAGAAAACTTTTTGCAAATTATAAATCGAGCAACTCAAGAACCTGTTTTTAAATATCACCATCCGCAAACAGAATCGCAAGAATATGGATGGTTGAATAAACCGCTAGTAAGTTTTGCATTTTAAATTATTTCGGTTTCTTTTTTGTGTAATATAAGTCAACAAATAACAGCAGTTTTTTTGTTTTTTTGAAGACAAACGTTTTCAAGTTCTATTCTA
Organism: Diplosoma virens; assembly: GCA_963680785.1. Lineage (NCBI taxonomy): Eukaryota > Metazoa > Chordata > Ascidiacea > Aplousobranchia > Didemnidae > Diplosoma > Diplosoma virens. The sequence continues at coordinate 17,881,985 of OY796896.1, forward strand.
AATGACTTTAAATGCACTTTCATTAACTACTAATTTTTTATCTTCCAACTATCAAACACCATGTAGCCGCAATAGTGATGGCTTTACTACGGAGCAAACGAAGCGCCCGCACCACTCTCCCCTAAAAATTGTCAAAAAGTGGCCCTCCCTAAGCAAAATATTGCTCTATTTCTTCATAGTAGAACCATGACGGTGGCCCCCCCCTAAAGTGATGACTTTTTTTTAGAGATCACTTTGTTTTGGAACACGAAAAAGTGCTCCCCCTAAAGTGATGATCTTTTTTTTAGTTATCATTTTGTTTTGGAACACAAAAAATGACTCTTCTATTTTTCTTGCATCGCCCCCACCCCATTTTTTAAAACCATCACTGAGCCTCAATCTGTGATTTTATTTTTTAGAAATAACTCATAAGAATTATTCTGTTTGAAGGAGAAATTGTGATGCTCTGGACCAATGGTTCCTAACCAGGGGTTTGTTAATAGGTTGTAGGAGGTCCGTGAGTGCACTGGAAGTTTAACAAAGTCTAAAAATTTTTTTTTGCAAAATATTAGTTAGGGTGGTCGTAAACATTTAGTGGCTTAATAATTTTTTCAAAGTAGTCCACGACTAAAAAGAATTGGAAATTACTGCTTAAGCCATACTTATTGTATTGTTATAATTAAATTTAAATGCAGTGGTACTGAGTAAAATATACCGAAAATAAAGTTTATGTGAAAGTATGCTATAGCCTGGGCCGGATTATTTTTAAAGCTAAAAAAGCTCACACTTAAGCCTCACCAGATAAGTCGGTGCGCCAAAAATAAATTAAGAAAAGATATACAATGGTTAATGTTATTTTTTGGGTCATGTCGTTTTTTTAGGCTTTGATTGGAAGAGAAAATCTTTTTTTTGCGACTCTGCCTTGACTTCATACGGTTTTACTCACGGAAAAATAGGTCCAGCAGTGGCTTTAAGCCTCCAATACCCACAATCCAGCACTAGCAATAGTATATTAACTGTCATTAAAATGGGTTTTTGCATAATTAAAAAATTCATGTATGTGTTTGTTAATTTACGATTTAGGTCAAGCAGAATCGTGATGATCGTAGATTGCATTTTCCCCGTCAAAATTCAGAAATTACAAAGTACATGGACGCCGCCTGGAGACTAAAAGAACAGACCGAAAATCTTCAATAGTTAAAATTGTGCCTATAATTTTATAGTTGTTAATCAAAGTGTCGTTTTTTTGTCGATCAAGTTGTACTGTTCGTTATATCACCGTCCTTTTTCAATCTTTTCAAGACGGTACTGGCTTTGCAAATCGCACTTTTTGCGATACCAGCCATATTTTTTACTTTTTATACTAGTCTAGTCGAATTTAATATTGTGTCGATAAGTTTTTAGCATTTTACACTGTAAATAAAAAATTTGTGCAATACTTTGAGCAATCTGCACTAAAATAAGTCTTTAGATAAAGCAACAAAAAGCCTATTAGCAGGTTAAGTAAGTTAGAAGATTTTATGCAGTTGAAGGTTATCGTTGGCGGCGTTGCCGAGAAGTTAGAAGCGGAATATTAATAGCGCACACAATTAACACTGTGCCTTCTCTGCTTTCTCTCCGCATGGCTGTTTTAAGCAAGTAGCTCTAAATTTTAGTAATATTACCGAAAAAAAATTTATTAAGGCAGCAACGTCTTTTTATCTCCAAAAGCCCGACTGTTGCCGAAAGTAGTTATAAGTCGCCTCCAACGTTTTCTTGCGAGTCAAGAAGATAAATAAAAAGATGAAAAAAATTGTTTTAATTAATCTTTTAAACAATAAAAAAATCCAAATATTCTTTACATCGAATTTTTTCATTTTGCTACGAAAAATATTTTACCGAGTTTTCATTTTGCACTTGCGCTTTAAAGATGAGTTTGATTAGTGATTATGCAATCACACAAATTTCATCCGTGGTCGAGTGGTTAAAGCACTGGACTGGTGATCAACATGGTCTCGGTTCAAAACCCACTTGCGCCATTCTGTTGTGTTCTTGGGAAAGACACTTTACGGCACTTTCCCCTGCTTGGTGGTCTTGACAAGCAGTTCTAAATTACAGTAATATCTCTACTAAATTTACTAGCGGACTGCAATATCTTGGCATCTCCGGAAGCAGGTCGGGGTAATTGCTTACCCTATGTATAACGCCTCCGTCGCTTTCCTGCGAGTCAGGAGGATAAATATAGAGATAAAAATAAAAAAAAATAAAAAAAATCCCTTCAAAAGTTTTTTAGCAAACTGAATTTTCGTTGGCGGCGGTAGAACTCAAGAATAGTGGTGTTCAAATTGGTTTCTATGAGCAACTTTTAAGCAGTTCTTACAAAATTCTGCAGTATTGAAATATAGTTAGTAGCCTACTGGAATAACTATGAATAGTAGGCCTACATGTCACAATTGTCATTAATGGTAGCATCTTTTTTTATTGCAGTATTTTTTTACTGCATCTCGTTCTAAAACTAACTTGGATGTAGACGATAATAATTTTGTTTTTTGCTAAAAATAAAGGAAATCATTAGCTTTCTGTCCCACTTTTCAAAAATACCAGCTTATATTTACCCAGATAAATTTATTCACTGTAATTTGTAAATGTTGATGTTTCCTTGGCAATTAATATTATACAGGAAAAACTTACAGCCAAACTCGCAAGGTTTGCTTTGAAAACACCGGATAATCACAACAGAATTTAAACAAGACATCTATTAAAAACACCAGTCAGAATTATTTGGAGCAGAACCGTTTTTGCTAGTTAAAACGTAGTGGGCATATCGTTACCACAAGCTATTGCAACAGATAAAGATAAAGCACAAGCACATCCAAATTAAATAAAAAAAGCAAGTCAACAGCGGAATTAAAAGGGCTATATTAACGGCCACCACTAACGACATAGTCTTAGTTCAACTCCTACCTTGTCGTTCCGCTGTGTCCTTGGGAAACTGACTATGAGGGTTTATGTCCGGGATCCCGAACGATTTTTAAGTTTTAAATTCCCGGGATGCTGGACAAAGTTCCCGGTTTATTGCAATTGAATTTGAAGTAATGATTTAAATAGAGATGCTTAATACGCCGGTTGATCCCAACCTACGTTATAAGCAAAGGATTGGAATTGGATGTGGGATTTTTCGATGAAAATGAAGACTTTTTTGGGATGAAAATAAAACTAGATATTACTACATTGTAAGTAAAGATTTTTTTAAATAATTACATGCCATTGCGACAAAAATGGAGAAATTCGAAAATAAAATTTAAGTGAAGACCTTTTTTTAGTCTTTATTAAATTTTTCAGAGGAAACTGTATGAAATTTTGCCATCTTTGTGGTACATTTTGCAATCCGGCAATGTTAAAATTTTTCCCGGAAAATGGTAAATCTACAGCTCTACATATTAGCAGTGATCTAGCTTATGGTGAGCAGGTAGGCACTGGGCCCGTCTAATTTCTTGATTAATGAACGATATTAGCCAAAGTAAACAGGATACACTACACATCAAAATTTATCTTTTAAGAAAACTAGTATTACTAATTTTCATGTCAAACATATTTTTTAAGATTGCATTTTGTTTTGTCCTGTTTTAAATTTACCGTAAAACCTCTAATTTAGCGCCACCCCGTCTCTTCAAGAAGTCGCCGTAAGCGATTTCTTTTTGCGGTGAAACTAACCCGAAATCCCTCTTTCCGCATCAGCATTAGCATGGAAAAAAAAACCAAGAGAAAATGGATCTCTGAAGAAGCGATAGTAACCGCAGGGGAATCCGGGTTCGTAAATCGCTTACGGCGATTTTTGAAAAAACAGGGTGGCGCTCAATTAGAGGTTTTACGGTAATTATTAATTGTAAATATGTTTTGTGTTTCGTGAATATTTTTTTGCAAAAATTTACTTTTAACCCCTTAAGAATAAATGCAAACTTTCATCACTAATATTTCCACTTGATATATTCGAGTCAAGGTAATAACCCAATGCACCAATTTTTATTTTATTCAGAACCATCTATTCACAAATAAGCGACAAAAAACTTTTATCACGTAATTATATTACACTGCATATCATGCCGAATGCCCACGCATCCATACAAAGATTTAACAACCTATACAAAAAAAAGCTAAATTTTTTTTTGAATATCTGGAAAAGTATTTAAATCAATTTTTTTATTAACAATCATTCAAATAGCGTTACACAAGTATGGTATGTACAATGGTGCTGGTACCATGTTGCAAATGGTCACCTTCAATTTCGTACAATGAACACTATACATTCGTATTGCAGTTTTATTTGCTCTTGCTTTTCGATAACCATGCAAAAGTTATTAATAGCAATTTGAAGCAAAAATAACTTGTTTTTTTTTTTACTAAGTTCCAGTAAGAACGCGTGGGCACTACGCTGTAATGGGTAAAAAGCAGGGTTTATCAATTTTTTAAAAAAAGAGCTAGACAACAATTTACATCGCCGATTCAAAGCCAGATTTTGAGCTGAACGGCTGAACAATCTGGCACAAATCAATTACACAAGGGTTGCAACTTCTTTGAAGAGGCAATCAGTCGGCAGTAGTCTGATAAGCACTGATTTATTATTTTCCATTTTACTTCATTTGTGGCGAAGCTTAAGGGGACTAGATCGAGTTGATCATTCTGTGATAACACCAAATTTTCTATCAGCTGACAGAACCAAGTTTCTTGTAAAAGCGGTGAAACAAACGATCGGTGGAAAGTGAATTACAATCACGCGTCGTCGGAACGATGATTGTTGACGTTGTGAACTGGCTTCAGAGGAATCCTCGATTGGGATTTCTTCGTCACGGCTGGATGAAGTTTAGCACGTGACCGCGAGGATTTCTGGGAGAAAAGTTCAAATAGTAAAGTGTAAAAATATCGAACATTTTTTAATCGCTTTCAATCAGGTTAAAATCACTAGAGAACGGCAGCAGACGAGCGAATATGATAACGATACGCAGCATATGCTATTTCTAAGCTATTATTTTTTCTCACAACGACTCACTTTAAAAAAAGGAAGCCCTCCAACATCCGGAATTGTAATGCTTTCATCCAAATTTAAGTGTGCGACTTGATCACTTTCGTTCTAGCAAAAACAAAACGAGCCTCCGTTAAACGACGATTCGAAGCCGCAGCAAAGCAAACCTGCCTTGGATGTTTGTGACGTTGCACTCTCGTCATCCTCATCGAATCTTTCGTCCAAAAGAGGCTCATCCTTGTCTTGCGAATCGGATTCGAGAAGCTTTTCGCGGAAGTTATTGAGGACCTCCTCGTCGTTAGGAGCTTGCGGAATGTCGCGCGAATATTCGTAGACTTTTCTAGCTGGCGTCATGCCTAAAGACATCCTGGTCATTAAAGTGCAGGCTACTTATAGATGACCAGTGTAGCTTTTCAACTTTCCTAATAATTACGTAGATTGATTCATGCTGCAAAAATTTTTAATACTTGCAAATTTTGACAAAAAAATTGAGACTTAAATTTAGCAATAATATCATAGTTTGAAGTTTGGCTGTAGCATAAAAAACTAAAATAATAAAAACACTTCCATAAAAAAAATGCATATAAACTGCAAGAAAATTATTTTTATGACAATTAGCATCCGAGAAAAAAGGCACTAAAGCCCAGAAATTTTCTAAACCAAGATCGTGGTCTAATTATCATGAAATCAGCAATAAAAGAATCTCGAGTGATTGACACGGCAATTCAACCACATCGCAATAAAAATCGAATGCTTTTTCACAATCAAATAAATAAACATAAATGTAAAACGAAACACGCAAGAAACTTCTCGACTTTCAGGCAAACCTACCGGTCGGGACTATTTTCTTCAGTTTATTGCTCGTGTATTGATTCACACATTCGACAACCTTCGCATTTCCTTCGTCTAGTATCGATCTCACGGCGTCGAGGTCTTCATCCATAGCTAAATTGTTCTCCGACACCTGATCGACGTGCTCGACGCATTTTTGTCGCATTTCTTCAACTACCACGTGACATTGCTTTTTCCATTGGTCAACAGAGTCGTTTACACGCTGAAAGTTTAAATATCGATGATCTTTCAAAAGCACGGGCTCCGTGACAAATTAGCAAAGCCTTCTTTCAATTTAAGTTTCATTGTCAGAATTCTTGAATTCAGACAATTATAAAACTGCTTAAACCAAATTAAAACAAGACTAAGTCCAAACTACTACATTGATCTGACCTAAAGTAACCCAGAAAGGAAACGTGTGTTGTTCAAACCTCAATTTGTTGCTCGCAGGTATTGACAAGTGAAATTCCATCTTCTCTCACTGTATCGAAAACACTTCCAAGCTCGACGTTACATTTCTCGGAAATTTCCTTTGTTTTCTCAAGTTCTTCTACTTGGTCAGCTTGGTAAGTTTTCAATGTTTTATCACAGCTTTCCAAAGATTCCAACACCTGCTTAATACTAAATCAATTTTAAACAAGTTTCGACGAGAAAACCTGGTATCAACGATCAATTTCCGATTATGACGACAGCGCCGCAATTACCAATTGCGCAACAACAAACGCGAGGGTTACGTTTTTATACTCGCCTCGTTCATACGCTGGTTTAATTCAGTAGCACGACTGTCGCTTTCTTTGACGGTTTTTCTCTCAAACGCAGCCGTGACGTCAATTATAGCGGTCGACGTTCTCTCACGCACGTCCCTCCTCTCGTCGGCTTGTTGCTGCAGCTTTTTTAAACAATCGCTGATCTGTCGAAACAGGATATAAATACGTTGCTTTCCGACTGACGATCGTGTTTCGTCTTGTTTATTCAAATTCTGTCAAACTTTTATTTGATTGCAACAGAACAAGGTTGCCGATATATTTTTTTGCAGGTCGAGTAATTAATTGATGGAGAGGAAACCAACCATTCCGAGTCGCTTGAGATACAGCCCGTGTTTTTAAGCCTAGCAATTCGCAAGATATCCCAAAACTTAACGCCCGTGCAATTCAACTTGGTGGGGTAAAAAAACTTATAAGAAATATAGAAGTTGGAACTAGCATTTCCGAAATCCAATCTAAAAAGATTCCCCAGCGTTTTCAATTTAAACATGCGACAAGGAACATACTGTAGAAACAAATTTAGTTTAAACAAATAAATCTTTTCAAAAATATAGATCGATCATTTCAAAGAAATTAAAAAGCATCCAGTGTTAATGAGGAGTTGAAGTTTAATTGTTTGTTTTTACAGAAATTATTTTTTAAATAATTTCTGTTAAAACAAACTTATTTTTTAAATTATTTTTTAAATAATTTCAGTTTCACAGAAAATCATTGGTAGATACTTACGTTTGCAAGCATTCCTTCAATAGCATTCTAAAAAAACAAAGTGTTCTTAGAAAAAAACGAATCGAAAAAATCGCTCAAGCAACAAAGATACATCAAAGTCTGTCAGACGTTTCAATAACGAAACTCCGTGTAATTGTCAAAAAATGCGAACTATTTGCTAAACCAGTGGTTTTCAACCGGGGTTCCGTCAGAACAGTTCAGGGGTTCCGCAAGTTGTCTGTGGAAGATGAACTTCGTGTGTGTCTATCAAAAACACGACCCAATTTTAAAGAGTTTTGCAAGAAACATTAGGCTCAAGTTTTTCATTGAATTTTTTAAGAGAATAAATGTAATTTTTTACAGTTTGTATTAATAATTTTAGAGACCGATTCCGAGTAAAGACTTTTTTTTTTTAGAGAACACCCTGATTTTGGGACGAAAATAGATGTTTTTATCCGGTTACGGCCCGCAAACTCGAATAATTTTGAAAAGTGGCCCACAAGAGTGCAGAAGTTGTACCACCCTGGCATAAGACAATCAAATTACCGCACAGGGGCTCCTCAAGCCTCTGGAATGTTTCATTGGGGTTCCGCGCCACCAAAAAGGTTGAAAACCACTGGTCTAAACCATCGCCTTACTTTGTTCTCCTTCTCTCGGTCCATCAATTGATCGAGGGAAGAGTTCATATTTTCAATACGCCGCTCGATGTTTCGTGCGTGCTCGGCGGTTAAGTGTGCACGTGCTTCCATCTGGTGCAGATAGGCATTGATCAGTTCGGTTCAGTGTTACATCGAAGCAAATCGACACTCACGTCCTGACAGTGGATGGCAGACAGATCTCGGCACTTTCCTATGACTTCAAGCAAACAGTCGGATACGTCATCTAATTGCGCGAGTTTATTGTTGGAACGCTGGCAGTGATCGAACATGGCGGCCTGCGCGAAATAGCCGTTTCTTTTAAATTCGACACCTTTAGACAATCAATCAAATTCTTTGTTGGTTAATGAAACACGCAAAACAAATGACATTGCACGTAACAAATTTGAAACAAGGGGAGGATGCAAAGCGACCGACGCGGTCGTGCATTCAGTCGAACGATCACCGACGCTTGATTTGAAACAATTTCAACGGGAGACACAGCGAGGTCTTGACGTATTTAGTCTTTTTATCACCAAATCACGGTGCATTGAGTATGCTATCTCTACGTTCCACCAATCCATGTATTTCATCGTTTTTTTGTTGATCAGTCAAACACGAAAAAAATCGTTTGTTGAATCTAGTGTCAACCCACAGAGAGGCAAATCAAGCGAAGTTTAAATTGCGAGTATTTCATGTGCGCAGACAAATTTATTTTGCAAATCAAGCACACGCATCATTAACAACCGAAATTAAATCAACAAACTTGTAATTAGTTTGCAATTAGGTTGAAGCATCGACAAAATTGTGAACCAGCAGGCGGCAAATAGCAGATCAAATTTATCTTACATTGTGCATGGTGACAAGGTTATTCTGACGATCGACATTTTCGCCAAGGCATGCGTTCCATTCTGTCATCACCGTGTTGTTGCTCTGATTAAACAGTCATCTCTTTATTTTTCCGAACGCAGAAAATAACCGTAAACCTACTTGGTGCAGATCTCTTGTAACGTCACGGAACTTTTCGATAAATGACGTCAATTTCTCCAAGACAGTGTCGTTGTGTTCTTTGTAAGCAGCTGCAACGAAGATTATAATTTACGAGTCACGCGCGAAACGCCGCCGACACGTTGCGCTTATGTCTTCTCATATTTCAATTTTAAACAGAAATCGAAAGTAGGTGGACTTTAACTGAAAAAAATGTCATTTTCGCCACTTTCATTTGCCAGTTGTCACACGATCAGCGAAATTCTTTTTAGATTTTTGCTTTACCGCAACAGATTAAGGTTTTGTGTCGGCAAGCAAAAATACATAAAAAACAACAAACTAAATAACAAATACATAAAAAACAACATAAAAAACTACCAATAACGAACATACTGACCGAGGTTGCCCAGGGTTTCTTGAACGTTGTTTTTGGTTTCCTTCAAGACCGAAATGGTTTCGCCGTGCATCTCGCCGATATCGGATTTTATTCTGCCGAAGCAAGCGATGAGTGAGAGTCAGAGTCATTTAAGGAATTGGATAGTTACCCTTCCGTGAAGGAGTGAAAACTGTTGACGTTGTTTTCGTGAACCTGCTTTACTCGGTCGACTTTGTCGTGAACTTGGTCGATGTCGTTGGTAACGGCGGCAGTGGTCTCGAGAACCTGACAGGTTTGTTATGTCGTCATTTTTTATTTTATCTCTATATTTTGATTTCGAGTTATTTCGAGAGTGTATTTAATATTTCCAGTTCAAACACTTTTCAAGTGAAATCGCGAGACTAAAAGATAGAAAATCAATGCAAGTTTGCATATATAGCTTTGTAAGTGACAAACGCATTCAATTTTTTTTCTCTCATTTTCGGTTAAACCTGTAGATTATTGTGGTGGTTTCAGGATGGCGTGTTTCAATGCACAGGAAAGGAATTGACATGAGTTATGTGGATCAACAATGTTTGATAATTGATAACGCTTCGTTGTTTCCAATACTCTAATTTTAACTCTGACAAAAGACGATTCTACTCTGCAAATTTGTTTTGTTTTACGTCGAAAGTTAACATTAAAGGAAACTCACTTCGGACGCAAACTTAACGACTTCGTGACCATGTTCGATGTGAACGTCCTTCAAAAAGCATTGTTCAGCAAGCTCTTTGCGAACATCGAGCAAATCCTAAAGATGCAAGCGATCGACAACGGCAACGATATTGCGGGCAACTACGACAGCTTACGTCTTGCAATAAGCGAAGTTCCTCGGCCCGACATTCGAGTTCGCTCGACGCGGTCGTGAAAAGTTCCTTGAATTCAGAAGCTTCTTCCTCCAGCTGCTTCACGGTGGTCGAGAGAGTCTCAATTTGATGAACCATTTCGCTTTGAAAATGAAGCTTAATTTGTTTGCGAGTACTGATGCGAAAATATTGATGCTACGGCGTTTAAGAATTAAACAAAGATCTTTAAACTGTTTTCATTCGACATGAAAAGCTCACTCGTATTTTTGCGGATCGACGTAAACTCCGTTTTTCTCCCGCATGGCAACCACTTCTCGACGGAGTCGTTCAATCTCGTCGTCGTATTCCTGTCAATCAAAGATGAAGTGAATCACCTGACGTCGATCTCTATTGTGATCGAGCTTTTGCCGATGACGCGAGAGACGGACGGAGTGCTGTCAAAACACCGCGTATAGCTGCCCTGTCTCTGAGTGCTGCGCGCGCTAGTCTGGTGTCGCAGTGTTCACACTCGCTTCATAAACAATGTCTCAAATGACTTCTTGTGCATTGTCACCGGATGCCTGCGTCCCACTCCAACGGTCCGTCTACCCACGGCAGGTAAGCTTCGCCGACTAAGAGCGACACTATCCTTGACTAACCGTGGCACTCTCGACCCCGACTATATGCTGCAAGGCAAATTTGTCTACTGGGCATCAGCGCTGGCTAGTAAACGAATCATGGATGGAATACAAAGTACCGTGGGAATAGATCCAGGCTGCGTGCTTTTAAACCTATGGTCAGTAAGTACCAGGCTTGTTGGAATGGCCTTGCCCTGAACAGCTTGGATTAAAGTCAACCGACTGCGTCCACTCGCCCATGCACAAATGGGGTCTCGCTCTTTCACCGGATTGCGAGTGCGGCGCCATTGAACAACGCAAACCCGTCTTAACAACGCCCAAATACCGGGCACCAAATCGAGCACAAGGTCTGATGGTTTTGTGACGAAGCCCGATGCTGGCTCACACCACCCCTGTTAGTATCTACAGGAGTACAGCAGTCTGGGGCAGTAGAAAATAAATCCTCGGCCCCAGTCTTGTTGGTGTCTGATTTGGAGTGGATGCTCTTCCAAACGACGACAACAAACGTCCTCGAAACAGTATCCATTGACTGCGACAAGCGGATCACTCATTGGGCACACATTGTTCTTGCACACCACAATCAACTTTGCCTTGCACTCGTAAATTTGCAATTTAAGAATGCGACGCCTTATTTACTCTCATTAAAATAGAAAACCATTTCTTGACTTACAAATAGCCTGGTTCAAAAAAAAGTAGGACTTTTTTGTTCACACAGTCAAAAAATTTTAAATGCCAATTTGCCTTAAAAACAACCCGGATAAAAGAAAACCATAAAGAACCGGAAACAAGATCAGCAAGCACACCTTGATAAGAGCACGCTTGGTCAGCTTTTGATTGACTCTTGGTTTGTTGTGAATGTTCTTCGCTCTCGCCGCATACTCGAGAGTGCTCATCGTTTCGTCGAAGTTGTCGCTGCCGGGCGATACAGTGGCGATCATCGACGTCTTTGTAGCGCCGCCAAGCGAGTCTTGCAACAGTCTCGTCAATTTGCTTTCTCTGAGCAAAAGTAAAGATTTTTGAATTGAAGTAGGAAACTCAGCCATAATTCCAACCAACTTATAAAGTATAATGTATTCTCTAAAGAGATCACAATGTAAACGATTAAATGTAATTTCAATGAGTAAAATAGGAACAGTAAAAAAGCAACTAAAACAAATTAACAGAGGACGATTATGATGCGACAGGTCTGTTTCGGTCTTATGGACCTCATCAGGCATAACTTATCGTAACCTCTAAGGCGAATAGGCAGCGCGAAAAGTTAAGGTGAAAATTCCGTGAAGTAACTCTTTTGGAAATGGAAATATTAATTTTTCCAATGTAATTTTTTCCATTTAATTCGACGAAGTCCAAAATTCAAAGTTCATAAACCTTTTCAATGCTGCTTCAACGTCCTTTTTGATAAAATTTATTCCATCTGGTTCGCTGCCGTCCGAAATTCAAATTTTCAATTCTCTTTTTGGTCGGTGTTTTTTCGATGTTGACTGTTAATATTTAAGCTCGTAATTGTAGATTATTAATTAGAATTTCCATTTCCACTTCCAAAAGAGTTACTTCATGGAATTCTCACCTTAACTTTTTGCGCTGCCTATTCGCCTTAGAGGTTACGATAAGTTATGCCTGATGAGGTCCATAAGACCGAAACAGGCCTGTCGCATAATAATCGTCCTCTCTGTTAATTTGTTTTAGTTACTTTTTTTACTGTTCCTATTTTACTCATTGAAATTACATTTAATCGGTTACATTGTGATCTCTTTAGAAAATACATCGTACTTGTTGAAAATTGATTTTTCACATGTTGCATCCACTTCGGCCTGGATCCCTTTTTTCATGTTTTTTCACATTAATCGTGTTGATTAAGTTACAGCAGCGTTTTTTGATTCTCAGAAATTTGCAACTTATAAAGATTGACTTTTCTTGCAAAATTTACTCGAAATTAACATCACCGTCGAATGATCGGTCTTTATTACGTACCGGTATGGAATATGGGGGGTACGATCAACCAGGGCCGTGATGCATCGGCCAAGAGTCAGTAGACTTTGATTGATGTTTCCTGCTTCCCGGGCGTGCTTATCAACCGCCCCCGACCTTCCGATGTTCTCACTTCCAGCTAAATCGACCTAAACCGATTTCCGTTTATTTATACAATTAATCAAGAGCTGATTACAATGCAAATCAGCAATTTTGCTCTCGAGAATTAAATTTCACAATCGACGAAACACCTACCAAATTTAGCTTTCCGATTTTAACGAGCTCCTCTTCCTCCATGTTGTTGTGCGTGACGTCTTTGGTGTGAACGGTCACAGAGAAGACACTGTGAGATCTTAAGACAAGCGATATTAACCTGACGTCGTCGGAAGATGTCACCAAAACTCACCTGCTCGAAAATTCGTTCAAGTTCGTAGCAGCAGTTCGGCGTTTGGTGGCTCCCTGCTGCAAGATGCGATAAACATCCGACTTATGACGTACGTGAACTTCAGTGAGGCCTGACACAACGACTGATCCCTACGATAAAGTAAAAGTTGTTCAAAACTAAAAATTTTGTGTGGTTTTAAATCAAAGTCATAATAGCTTTAGTTTGAAGCAAGCCACAACACAACAGGTCGCCTTCTTTTAAAGAGACGATCATAGCACAGCCTTATAGACAGCGTTACCTTTTTATTGCTGTCCTCATAGATTTTCATTTTCCTCATATCGCTTGAGGAAGATAACAAGTCATAAATTTCTTCATTGTAAATTTCTAAGAGCGAAACACGCACGCTGAATTCACAACCAGCCTGAATAAATATGCTAGTGAGAATGAAACTGAAAGCATTGACTCGCAACAGGTTTAACAAAAAGCTTTAAATAATCGAAAAAAATGGAGCGGATAAATTAAATTTGCAAAAATCAAAGTTTGGAAACCATAAGAAACGCTTTTTATAACATCGTCTGGAGTAGCGTCCTCTAAGGGCAGCAGTCTTTTTCTTCACTGAAGGCGACAATGCGAAATAGAAAAATAGACTTTAATACTCTATAGCGGTTTAATGTTTTGCTTCCGTTTGTTATTTGGTCGGTCATACATGTTTCAAGTTGCATTAAAATAAATTGCTAATTTCAAGTCGAGATTTTCTCAATTTAAAAATATTAAAAATTAACACAAAGAAAATGTCAATTTTGATTGTTGTAAAATTCTCAAAAAATCAGATTGTAACCGTAGGAGTTTTTCCATCTAATTTTAAGGGTCTAACACAAATACACAGTTAAAAATTATTAGAATCCTAGAGAATAACAAATTAGAAACGTCACTTTACGAAAACGATTTTGGCTCTACTTTTTTGGAAATACTATTTTTATTTTGCCTGCAGTTGCAGAAACTAGACAACAGCAAAATATCTAAAAATGACTAGCAAATTTTAGGTTTTTTTTTAAAGTGCAATATTCAAAAATTATTAAAAAAAGACTAATTGATGAATGGGCAAAAAATTTATAATTTTGTTTTTTTTTTATTTCAGAAAAAAGCGACAAAAGTCAAGGTCAATTAAACTTCATTTATAACACAAGTTAAATGTAAGGTGTAGCTAAAGTAAAAGTGCTTTCTAATTATTCTTGAACAACTTTTGCTCTGGAGTCTTACAAAAACCCAAACTTTTAGTTGTACTTGTTTTATAATGCAAAACAAATAATATTACTTTGAATCGTCCGCTTCTGCAACATTTTGCCTTGACAACACAGGCATGTGCATGCTACTGTGGTAATAATAGTGAGCTGCTAGCAGCATGGTGTCAGATTTTACCAGGCCGAAAATAAACAAAGAATTTCTAGGCCTGGGTCAGTATTGGTAACTACTACAAACTAAGCAGTTATTTTTTAGAAGTAAAATCAAAATCTAGTTATTGTAGTTGAGGTTAAAATGTTATTGATAAAAAAATTTTATCATGGACAGGTTTAATCACAACTATTTCACCTTAAAACACAAGGTGCAAGATTCGATATCTTTAATCCAATAAACTTTATTGTAAAAAAAATTAAAAACCCTGGTATCAAGATATTTTCAGCATTTTTCGGGATGAAAGGGTGTCTTAAAAACACTGTATGCAGCTTCAAAGTTGCAAGTTGGTATACCCAGGTATAATTTCTTAACATTTTTCCATTACAATTTCATTATAGGACAAGGTCAATTGTAAATTAAAAAAAAAAATTTGAAAATGAGAGCAAAACTTTTTCTTCATGAATGATTAAATGCTAGTAAAGGATTATTTTAATCTTAATTTGTACTCTTGTAAATTTAAAACTATTTTGTTACAAAAATACAATTTAGAGAAATTTTAAAAACTTATAAAAATGTATAGGGCAGTTACTTTTTCAAGACAATCAAATAATTGACTTAGTGTCCTTGGTATAATTCCAGCTCTAGGGTCTGTATCCCAGCTGTATACTTCATCCATTGATCTTTCACCTTCCATTGTATATGTTTTGCCTGTTCCAGTTTGCCCATACCTTTGATAAATTTAATAGGTTTTGACTACTTATAAAACATTTGCATAGCATAGCTTTATACCACAATAATGAGAAACATAACTGATACATAGCCTATTATATACAGTATAATTTTGAATTGAAATGTTTGGTAACATAATTTGAACATTTTAAAGTGCATACATTATAGGCATTTTATAAGTTAAAGGTAGCCAAATGAAAAACTTTTGTTAAAAACTTACGCCAAAACAGTGCAATTATATCCAGCCAAAACATCCTGTAATTGACATTCTACAACACTTTTGTAAACTTCTAGTTGGGTTGCATTGGGTCCAAACACCTACATGACAAGGATTTCAATCAGATATTTGAAGTCTGGGCAAAAAGTATACACGTGCAATATTTTATAAATTTAAAAACTACTAAAAAAATGCAAAAAGATTTAAAAAACTGGATGCAACTTCAGAAAACATTTTGACAATATTGAGTATTAAATGAAGTTTTCAACCTGACTTCAACAGTTATTAACCACAAAAATTTTTATTTACCAAACATTTGGCTCAAACTATGCAAAACAGAGGGGCAGTCAAAAAGTAATAAGCAAAAGTTTCTCTTATCTGTATTAAGTAAAATAAAAACAAAACACAGACATATAAATATTAAGATCAGAGATTGCAATTTTAATCCTACTTTTTTAATGTAATCTTTTTTTTATTGATGTCAAATGTCCATCAATCACTAAATGCATGTACAAAAGCTTAGTTAAATTCAGCAAGCTTTGCTTTTAACCAGTTTTTTTGCAGCTTCTTTTATACTATACTGCTCTATCCTAATTCCATCTTTTACTGGTCTGAAAAGATGATAGTCAAATATTGCAAAACTTCATGTGTATGAAGGCTGGTATGTTCATCAAAAATGATCACTTTACAAGTTTTAAAACTAGTGTGAAACCTAATATTATTGTATGCTTTGCAACTAGTGTGAAACTTGGATTCAGTTGTCTATCAAGAATGATCACTTTACAAGTTTTGAAACTGGTGTGAAATTCGGCATTATTGTATTGCAACAAGAGAAATTTCTATGTTAGATCAAATACTCTTCAGTCTTACTTTAACTTAAATAAAAAATCAATTTACGGTTAGTATCTGAGTTGATGGTAATGTTTTTAGGCATAAAATCTACCACTACAACTCCATCAACATCCCAACTAAACACAGTTTTTATGACTTTTCCAACTGAACAGTGACTCTTGAATACTCTTTTTGACTAAGGCTTATAATGATGAAGTCAGGTTTTATCTGTTGTGACAAAGATTTGAAAGTTTCATCAAATATGTGACACTTATGATAACAAAATTGTTGTGGACATCTTCAAGTTGTCTTGGAACATTAATGGAACAAACGTTTGCAAAGTCTAGGTCGTTTAAACCTTTGCCAAACTTTATGACTTATTTTAAGATATTTAGAAATGTCATCAACAGTGACTCAGTAATTTTCACTGATCACTTTCTCGACCTTATTACTTATAATGGTTTTCCACATCTTACAGGGTGTCAAGAAAGTTCCCGATCGATTTTTAAATTTAATGTAATTCAAAAACTTCAATGAATTATGAGAAGTTCTGTACGTCATTTTTCCACTTAATCCTCCTTTTCAATGTTTCAGATACACTTTTCAAATTTTTTTGGCTAAAATAATAATAAAATGAGTAAAAGAGCTGCAATCATTCAACTTCATCGTGCAGGACATTCAAATTCTAAAATTATGAAGTTGCTAAAAGCACCAAAATTGACTGTTCGCGATACAATCTTGCGCTTCCAAGAACTTGGAACCATGGAGGATTGGGATAGGAGTGGACGACCTCGATCCGCTTGCACTCCAGCGAAGATCAAGGCCCTCAGGGAGAGAATTCGGAGGAACCCCAAACGATCCTTGAGGAAAACGGCTAAAGACATGAATATCAGCCATGAGTCTGTCAGAACAATTGTTGAACAGGATCTCAAAATGTCCCCGTACAAAATCAGGACAAGACAACTCCTAACTGACCTCCAGAAGCGAAAAAGAAAGGAGAGGGCCAAAATTCTGCTGAACCGTCTGAAGGGAGGCACGGAGAAAGGCGAAATTGTTTTTTCAGACGAAAAACTCTTCTCGGTGGAGGCGAAGTTCAACACCCAGAATGACAAGATTCTCGGAAAGTCGCCCAAGGACCTCCCTGATCATCTTCAATTCATTTCATGCCGACAGAAACCCTTGTCTGTGATGGTATGGGGTGCAATCTCCAAATCTTGGAAATCTCTCCTCATTTTTGTTAAAGAGGGGGTCAAAGTGAATACAGATTCATATGTCAATGATATTTTAACCCCTGCCCTCGCATCAATAAAGGAAAAGTTCAAAAATAAGTCCTTCACCTTCCAACAAGACGGCGCGCCTTCTCACACATCAAAGAAGACGCAGAAGTGGTGCGAAGAGCACTTTCTTTCATTCTGGACCAAAGATTTGTGGCCACCATCTTCGCCCGATTTCAATCCTATGGATTTCTGTGTGTGGGGTATTCTGCAAAAAGAAGCCTGTTCTTCACCCCATAACAATCTGGAGGATCTTCGAGCTTCCCTGAAACGAGCATGGGAGAAAATTCCTCAAGATGCCCTTCATGCTGCTTGTCAGAATTTCCGACAGAGGCTCCAACGTGTTATTGATACAGATGGGGGTCATTTTGAATAAACCAGATTTTTTTATGTTCATGGAGCTTTGTTCTATCACCACAATAAACCTTTTGTTGATTTAACCTTCTGTCATTAGCCCTATATAATTTTGTTTAGGATCGGGAACTTTCTTGACACCCTGTAATTTGTCCTTGCAGTCACTTGAAATTTGATTTTCTCTTCACTTGTAATCTTGGATACCCACTTTTGATGGTGATATAGCCTGTTGCAGCATTCTCATTAAATTTTTTAAATTTTGATTGGTGATTTTTTTTTCCACAACAAGGAATTCAATCACAACTTTGAGCATCTGATACACACTACATGATGAAATAAATTGGCTCTTAGGAAGAGAATACTTTTAAACAAAACTTTTTCACAGTTTATTTTTACATATTTTAACAACACACTTTTAAAATTTTTGGAAAAGCAAGAGCTAGAAGGTAGACGTCAGCTAAATTGAACAGTGCCAATAATTCATTTTGACTACACCTTGTATATATTTCATAATACAATAACCAAAAAAGCAAAAATAATAGTGCATGGTAGCATTGTAAGAAGTTAATTATTTTATAATAAAACACAGTTGCCAAAAAATGAATTGAAATCCACTTACTTTTTTTGAGAAAAATCCAAAGCTTGTTTGTTTTGTTATCTTTTTAAAAAAATAATCACGTTTTTTAGAATTTAGTCATTTAATGACCATTTGCAAGTGTATGGACATAAAGTCACTTAAATTTCTCAAATATTCCATTGTCATTTCCTGGCACCACACTTTTTTCACCTCTTCTTGTAGAATCTCCAGGTTAGATGTTTTTTTCTGGACATAATCTTTTTCATCTTGTGCCAGCAAGTTTTGATAGGATTAAAATCTATACTTTTCCCAGACCACTTCAGAATATTTATTTGCTTTCTTTAAAGACATCTTGTTACCTTTTTAGCCTTGTTGCAGGATGCACTATTGTGCATGAACACTTCAGAGCCATAAATGCAGAAGCTGAGCATGTGCTCTTTCAAGACTTGCAGTAGAGATCAGCATTAATTTTTTTGTTTTTTGGAAGTAAAAATGTTCCCTTTCTTTCTCTCCAAAAAACATCTACAAAAAGAGTAAATAATCTTGAGTGCTGCATGGTGGTATACCCCATCTTTTTCTTCTCCTTTTGGCCTTTTCCTTTAGTCAGAAGTGGCCACAGCGTATCATCATTCTCCACATCTTTCTATCTTCAATGTCCGTCTCCTTTGCACCAACTTCCTCCATATCTTCTTTTACCACATCTAAAAATCTTCTCTTTGGTCTACCTCTTTTCCTCTTTCTTGGTAACTCCATTTCCATCATCTTTCTTCCTACATACTCTTGGTCTCTCCTCATGACATGTCCATACCACCTCAGCCTGCCCTCCCTCATCTTCATTTCTAACTGTTCAACCTTAACAGTACTCCTGATGTGCTCATTTCTAATCTTGTTTTTTCTTGTCACTCCCATAGCAAACCTCAACATTTTCATCTCTGCAAATTCCATCTCTTCCACTTGTTTCTTTGTGACTGCCACCGTCTCAAGTCCATACATCATTGCTGGTTTTACCACTGAACTGTACACTTTTCCTTTTACTCTAGCTGGTAACCTCCTGTCACAGATTACTCCCGATACTCTTCTCCATCTGTTCCATCCTGCTTGCACTCTCTTCTTTACCTCCCTCTCACAACTACCACTTTCTTGCACTGTTGATCCCAAATACTTAAATTCCTTTACTTTTGGCACTTTTGTATTCTCCATCTTTACTGTTTCGTCATCATTTCCTTCATTTATGCACAGATATTTAATCTTTGACCTACTTACTTTCATCCCTCTTCTTTCCAATGCATACTTCCAGCATTCTAATGTCTGCTCCACTTCTTCCCTGGTCTCTTTGCAAATCACAATATCACCCGCAAACAGCATCATCCATGGTGGTTCTCTCCTTACTTTATCTGTTAGCCTGTCCATTATCCCTGCAAAAAGGAATATACTTAATGCTGATCCCTGGTGCAGTCCAACCTTAACCTTGAAATTTTCTGTAGTTCCTACTGCACACCTCACCACTGTTTTGCTTCCCTCATACATATCCTGTACTAGTTGCACATACTTTTCCACTATTCCAAATTTTCTCATGCAGTACCACAGCTCTTCCTGAGCAACCCTGTCGTAAGCTTTCTCTAGGTCCAAGAATATACAATGTAGCTCTCTTTGACCTTCCCTGTATTTTTCCATCAACATTTTTAAGGCAAACATAGCATCGGTAGTTCCCTTTCCTGGCATAAATCCATATTGCTGTTTGCTGATCTATCCCTTAACCTGGTTTCAATAATTCTTTCTCATACTTTCATTGTGTGGCTCATTAGCTTTATTCCTATGTAGTTTCCTCAGCACTGTGCGTCCCTTTGTTTTTATAGATTGGGATAAGCACACTCTTCCGTTCTGGCATCTGTTTACCATTAACAGTCTGTTGAACAGTCTGGTCAAAAACTTTACCCCCATCTCCCCCATGCACTTCCAAACTTCTACTGGTAACTCATCTGGCCCAACCGCTTTGCCTTTTTTCATCCTTCTTACTGCGTTCTTTACTTCTTCTCTACTGACGCAATTTACCTCTTCATTAACCACTTCTGTTTCCTCTGTCCTAGGTTCTCTGTTTTTTTCCTTGTTCATCAGTTTCTCAAAGTACTCTTTCCATCTCTTTAACACTGCCTTCAAATTTACCATAACATTACCATTTTCATCCTTTATAACCCTCACGTGCTCTACATCTTTCCCTGCTCTGTTTCTCTACCTAGCCAATCTGTACAACTCTTTTTCACCTTCTTTTGTTTCCAATCTAGCATACAAATCATCATACACACGTCCCTTTGCCATTGCAACTGCCTTTTTTGCCTTATTCTTCTTTTCTTTGTAGATCTTTTTAGTATTTTCATCTCTTATTTTGTCCCATGCTTTCTTTGCCTCTTTCTTTTCTTTTATGCTCTTTTGAACTTCCTCATTCCACCACCATGTCTCCTTGTCTCCTTTTTGTTTCCCAAATGTCACTCCCAGTACAGTTTCAGCTGTTTTTCTTAGCATTTCTGCCATTTTGTCCCACTCATCAGGTAACCCATCTTCGCCTCCCAAAATCCTGGTCACCTCTTGTCTAAACGCTTCTTAATAGCTTGTCTCTTTCAGTTTCCACCATCGTATCTTTGGCTTTACTTTCTCTGCTTTTTTCTTTTTCACCATAAGAGCCATTTTGCATACCACCATATGGTGCTGCTTTGCAACACACTCATTCAATATTACCTTGCAATCACACATTTCCTTCAGGTTCCCCTTCTGCACATCACATAATCTACTTGGGTACTTTTTCCTCCACTCTTATATGTCACCCTGTGTTCATCTTTCTTCTTGAAATAAGTATTGACAATCGCCAAATCCATCCTTTTCCCTAAATCCACAAACATTGATCCTTCCTTATTTCTTGTTCCAGCACCGTACCTCCCCATTATTTCCTCATCCCCTATGTTTCCTTTGCCCACATGTCCATTAAGGTCTGCACCAAGAACTATCCTCTCTTTTTTTGATATACTTTCTATCAATCCATCCAGGTCTTCCCAAAAATTATTTTTTTCTTTTATGCTGTTGTTAACCTGTGGAGCATATGCGCTTACTATATTTAGGATGGACCCATTTACCTCCAGCTTCATGGCCATCAGTCTGTCCGACACCCTCTTCACCTCCAGAACACTTTCAGCCAGCTCCTCCCTCACCACTATCCCTATCCCATTTTTTCTTCCATCAGCTCCATTGTAAAATATTTTACATCCACCTTCAATGTTCCTTGCTTTACTCCCTTTCCACTTAGTTTCTTGTAGGCACAATATGTCTACATTCCTTTGCTCCATCATATCTGCCAGCTCTCTTCCCCTTCCAGTCATCGTTCCAATATTTAAGGTACACACCCTTATGAGTGAGCATGTTCCTTTCCATGCTTCTCGCTGCTATTTTTACTTTGTTTAGCAGTAGCATAATTTCCGCAGGTGCCCTGCTGTGCGACACCTGAGGCAGTCATTAGTAACCCGGGCCGCGACCGATCTGGTATGGATTGACAATGATTATGCATTTGTATAAATCTGGCAAGAAGTTTTATGCTGGATGCCCTTCCTGCCACAACCCTCCCCATTTATCCGGGCTTGGGACTGGCATCAAGAGACACAGAAATGTGCCACTGATGTGTCATGGTGGTAGACCCCATCAGAAAAACTTGAAAAATTCTCTCATTTGAAAACATCATTTTTCTCCACTGATCAGTGGTCCAATGTGCATATTTCTTTGCAAATGCAAGACATTTTTTAATTTTCTCATCAATGTTTTTTTAGCTGCTTTATAACTAGAAAGATCCAAATCTATTTGTGAATGAGTTGGACTGTTTGGAGTTTTACTTTTTGCAGCAACTCTGGACAAAGATTTTGCAGTTCAAAGTTGCCAAAGGGTTTTTTATGGTTCTTGTTTTATGATGGTGTCAGTCAGTCAAAATGTCTTTATTTTTCTTCCTCCACCAAACTTGTGCTTGGGAACTGTGTCATTTTGTTGCAGCCAAGAGTCTCAAAATTGTTGCTTTTCCTCTTCCATTTTATTTACATTTGACTTTTCTTGGCACATTTTCCTGGCTCCAAGAAAAAATATGAGCTTTCTCTTCGTCACTAGTTTACTTTTCAGGCATGATAAGTAAACTACCAATACTGTATTTATCTGATTGTAAACTGCCCTTGAAAGAACACTGCACAAAATGGCAATAGAAAATTATTATAAGCCGCCCTTGAAAGTAAGCCACACCTACAACTGCAAAACTTAAGTTCTTTAACTTATGACTGTCTGTGATGCAACAAAAATGAAAATAAAAATCAAGTCAAAGAAATGCATAAACAAGTTTCAGCTATTATTCATATATTATAAAACAATCTTTATAATAGCTTCCCACTTTCCTAACACCTTGCTCTTTTACTATCAAGCAGCTAGCATCAACTACTTTCTCATTTTCTTTCAGCCACATTTTGGTCAGCAATAAGCCCCATTTGTGCTGCTGCTTCCAGTCCAGGTACCAGTACTATTATTTAAAAGTCTATGCTCAAACAATAAAAACTATCAGTAATTAACTGGTTTTATCAGTAATTTTGATAATAATTATGCTTCAATAGTTCTCAATTTATAGTGAGCATTTACAATATTCACTTCTGAGGTTGTTAGACTTTGTGTGATTTTTATTTTCACTGAAATCGCACTTGATTGTAAACCACCCTTGAAAGTAAGCTGCAGCTTACAATTGTAAATATGGTGTATTCTCAATCACCTCAACAAACTGTCAATTTTGACTCTCCTGACTTTTTGCTATGATTCCATGACACCTTACTCTGAATTTTCATAACTATTTTTTCCCATAAAAAGCCATTAGGCAATTTTTAATTGTCTACTTATTAGAAATTGTAAGTAAATTCAGTGTAATGATTTCCTTTTGTGTCATAAAGAATGGTTTTAATTATTTTATGGCAATAAAAACATGTAAAAATGATCCAGGTCTCAAGTCATTTTGCACTAGCTGTAACTATTTAAGGTCTGTGGCTTTCATTTATGCATTGCTGCCCAACAGGAGTATCAGCATACACACCAATAAATGACCAGATGCTATGAAACCCAAAAGCATGATCAGATAGTGAGCTTGGGTTCAGCATGCATGATGCACAATGCCACTTTTTAATGCTGGCAATTCAAATAAAATAACTATTAAATCAATCACTCAAAGTTGTTTGAAAGAAGTATAACAAAATTCAGTCTTCTGGTATTTTGGAAAAATAAAAAGGACACTATTCTAGAAGTGAGTTTTGAAATTTGAAAGCACAATGTTTATAAGCAGAATAAGAAAATATATAAAAGCGTACTTTATCAAAACTGTAAGATTTTGTTTGGTGAGATCCAGACAAACCAACAGAAGACACTGATGTAGCAATAGTAACTTCTTTACTTTTACTATTACACTCCACAACTTTCTTTATTCTTCGTTGTCGCTCAGATTGATTCATAGGTCTGACAAAATAAAAAATTAATTAATTTGCATTGTGTAATTATTCATATTAATTGCATATACTATAAAATAAAACAAGATTTTTCATCTAATAAAATTACATTTTTTTAGGAAAAGAGGTAATTTTTGAAATCCATTTGTAAATAATAGCAAGCAAAATCCAACATTACATTAGTTTGCAAAGTAATTAAAAAAGCTGAACGTTTTTGACTATCATCAATCCTTATCAAAGCATCTAAAATTTTAGCATAATTTAACAATTAACCATAAACAACAAATACATTCAATTAAAATATAAACAACAGTTTTTTCAAGTTTATGCTGATACTGTTATTACTAATTCAATTTAAAAGCAATGACAATTACACAAAACAACATCAGAATTCACAGAGGAAAAAAGAAGATAAAAAATAATATGAATCACATCACTAGAATAGTTGTAGCAAGAAAGACAAGCCGTTTTCATGCAGTTGTTTATTTAACTTTGGTTGATATTTTTTAAGTGAAGCTTCATGAATCTAATCTGATAAACATTTCTTTTTAACAACGAAATGATGCATTAAACTATTTGTATCTTTTCTATTACAAAAATGGCATTCAATAATATGTTCTTTTATTTTACTTTTGACCAAAAAATATAAATTTAAGTGTTCCTTTGCTCTTGTTGCCATTTGGTGTGTTGACTTACCGATGTAAGTCAGACCTGCATCTAACGGGTACAAAAAATGATAAACAACATTTGACAACAAAAGCGCAGGTGTGTTAGGTTTTAAATTGAAATAATTTCCAACTTTGCAAGTTTTATATATAGGTGTTAAATGCATGGCAGAAAATTTCCAAAGAAGTTTAGAAATGTCAATAATTAGAAATGTATTTGTACAGGGTGATCAATATTTAGCATTACAACTTCAAATAACCGTATTTGGGAAATGATACATACAGTTGGAGTAACACAGGTGAAATATTGTTACAGAATGAATATAAATTCAGTACAAATACAATTTATTCAATATGATTTCCATTTGAATCAATTACAAGCTGAAGACACCTGAAAATGACCTGCAAGAGTCATGAATCACACCTTGCCAGAGCCAGAATTCTCCTCTCCTGCCTTGAGGCAGGCACACTTCCTAACCTTGTTTTCAGTGACAAAAAGAAATTTGACGTTCAACACCATGTGAATCCCCAGAATGATCATGCTTGGTCACGTGATAGGAAGGTAGGACCTCAAAGAGTCATTCAGGCCCAAGGGGCGGCATCAGTGATGGTCTGGGCAGCATTACTGAATCTGGAAGAAGTCCTTTGGTTTTCATAGAACAAGGTGTCAAACTGAATCAAGAGAATTACCAAAATAACATCCTTGTTGGTTCATTGTTGCCCTGGGTAAAAAAGCACTTTAAAAAATGTCCTTGGACATTTTAACAAGATTTGGCACTGTCATACAGAGCTAAAAAGATGCAGGAGTGGCTATCAGCCAATGTTTCCAACTTCATTTTCAAAAAGGAATGGCCTCCTTCATCATCCGATTTGAATCCTCTTGATTTTGGTATCTGGGGGTACCTCGAGAGCAAGGTCTCAGCAACACATCATAAAAGTTTGGAGGCACTGAAGACGAAACTACGGAAGAAATGGTCAAAAATGCCCCAGAATGTGATTTGTGACTCTTGCAGGTCATTTTCAAGGTGTCTTCAGCTTGTAATTGACTCGAATGAAAAGCATATTGAATAAACTGTACTTGTATTGAATTTATATTCATTCTGTAACAATATTTCATCTGTGTTACTCCAACTGTACATATCATTTCCCAAATACAGTTATTTGAAGTTGTAACACTAAATATTGATCACCCTGTATGTAATATTACTTCACTTATGAGCAGATGTCTTGCAATCCTATATAAATTATGGTTTTTATGTGGTTTGTCATTTGCCAACAATTTCTTCTGACAAGAGTTGGCCAAAACAATTCTCAGGAAAAAGACTACCAAAAACTGAAAGACTTATGGTTCCATCTATACCATTTAACATTAGAAAAATAAACAGGTTATATCTGTTGTGACAAAGCATCATCAATGTTAGGCAAAACCTCTGGATTTGTGGGACTGCAAGAGAGAATATCCTTATGTAAAAATTATTCATTTTTATCTACACCACCTTGAGTTAGCATCTGAGTCTGAGATTCTCCCTTGCAACTTCAAGTTTGTCTTAGATTCTGCAGTGCAAGCATTCAATTTTATCAGATTCAGATCATTAAACCACTGAGTATTTAAGGTGCTTTGCACTGAGATGAGAGTTCAACACAACGTTCTTTTATATCACACTAACATTTGCTGGCTTTCTCAAGGACGTGTTTTGACTCATGTCTTTGAAGTGAGGGATGAAATTATGTTATTATTTTGTAAAAAGAGCAACAACCTGTACAAAGTTTTTGAATCGTCTGAGTTTGTCATATTATTGGCATTCCTTGCTGATATCTTTTCTCACCTACTGTAAATGACTTGAACATTAAGATGCAAGAAACAGAAATGACTATTATGAATACCAGAAAGGAGATCAATGCACTTGTACAAAAATTGGCTTTATGAAGCAAAGAGTTATGAAAAACAATTCTGCAAGTTTTCCTTCTTGTGGATTATTTTCTTGAAAACAAATATAATAAATATCTTAACAAGGATATTTGTGGTAGTACTATAATATATTTTGAAAACATGATAGAAATATTCATGAGTTACTTTGAGGAGGATGAACCAAATTCAAACTGGATTTGAAATCTATTCATTGCTGATTTGGAGTTGATGGAAGATGATGATGAGCTCAAAAAACAACTAATTAAATCAAGAGTAAAGTTTTACTGAAGAATAAATTTGGTCATAAAAGCCTGAATGATTTTTGGTGTTTACAGAAGATTGCTTATTCAGATTTGGCTAGAGGGGCATTATTGAAATTGATTTCTTTCACCACCATGATTACTTGGGGTCGCATTTTCAACTTTGCCTGATATCAAAACAAAGAAGAGAAACAGACTTGATGTACAATATAACATGTGACACAAATTATAAAAAAATATACCAAGAATTACTTAACTTTCAAGTAACAAGCAACAAGTTTTAGATTGAAAGTTATAAATACTGTAATTTGATTTTATTACTATTTGTGTTCTAGAATGTAATTTTGTCTTGACATTATTATCTCATTAACAACAAGAGAATTTATCAAAATTATTATCATTCAGTTAACAACATTTATTCAAAATTTTCACATTGGTGTTGAGTTGCAATTATTGCAAATATAGAGAAGGTGAAAACACTTTCAGATCGAACAGATGAGGTAGTATGTTGAAAAGGTTGGAAACCACTGCTCTAGCCTATTGCACTTTTTCTTCTGTTTTAGACATTGTTGTTGTCAAAAACTTCAACCATCAATTCTTTTCAATGCACTGATTATAATATTATGAGCTATTGTTTTAATACTGTAAACATATTCAACTTGAATTAGCTTTTACTTTTGTTAATTCAAGCTCAAATAAATTAAGCCATAAAATTCCTATATACAGCAAACAAAATTTTCAAAATATTTTAGTAAAAAAGATAATTATTGCATGATAGATAGAATCAATCAAGATTATAAAAAAAAATGTAAAATCAAGAATCTTAACCATAATTCTATTTACTCAATAATATCAAAACAATTGCTTAACAATCAACATTTTAATAAAGGCATTGTTTGGTTTCACACCTGTATCATAAAAGTTTCAAAAAAAGGTTATTTTTTTTTGTTTATTTATATAAAGAATGTCCCAATGTAAAGTATATACATCAAACAGTTACATTGCTGGCAAAAAAAGGAAAAAAGTAAATCAACTAAAAGGCAATATTTATGCTTATGGATGTGCCTAACATCTTACATGTAGAATGGCTTGTAATTTAAAACTACAAGAAAAAAGAAAAACTTCTTTAAATGTTGTTCATGTGTTGCTTATACCTAAATAACTTCAATTTATAAAAAGCAGCAAAAAATTTCAAAATCTGTTGCCTTCAGCATAAATTGATTATGAAATAAACATGTAATTTGTAAAGTTAATTGTAAGATCAAAATAATGTTGACAGTTTTTGATTAATCTAAAAACAAAAGGATTGTCAATACTTTATTGTCAATACTTTATTTATATAAAAAGATGAGTATAGGGAATCACTCCTAACTCTGCCACTGCTTTAATGAATATAACCAAAATCACTTTTGGCCTGCAATATATTCAATTGATCGAGAAAATGCACACACAGGGGTAATGGGTATTTTCTTGATCAATTGAATATATTGCAGGCCAAAAGTGATTTTGGTTATATTCATTAAAGCAGTGGCAGAGTTAGGAGTGATTCCCTATACTCATCTTTTTATAGTAAATTTCTTGCTTGCCATAAAACCAAAAGAACTTTATTTATATTTTATTGAAAAATATGAACTAGAAAAGAATAAAAAATACTTACTATTTTCTGAGTCTCATTAAAAAAGGTTTTTTATATGATTTAAAAAAAGTTAAATTCTTTTTTGTTATATGGCTATATTGACCTATATGCTGCTTCTCTTTTATGAAGAGTCATTATTGTAAGCAGCATGACCATGTAAAGCAAAGGTCAGAAACCTATGGCTCACTATAGCCCTATGGCTGGCAGATGTGGCTCTTTTGATAACAGCACCTGGCTCTTTTGTTACCAAGCATAAATTACCACACATAAAAGAAAAAGATCTGCACACACAAGATTTCAAAAGTGAAGACCCTTTTTTAAAAAATCATTATGATTTTAATACAAAAATCAAAAATTCAGAGTCAGATTCAAGGTGAAGACCCTTTTTTTTTAGAGACCACTATGTTTTTGAGATAAAAATCAAAAAATCAGAGTAATTTTCAAGGTGAAGACAATTTTTTTTAGAGATCACTACGTTTTTGTGATGAAAATCAAGAAATCAAAATAAGTTTGCTCACGGAACAATTTTTGCCCACACACATACAGCTAAAAATTAAAGGAACATTGTTGGCTCTCATGGAAATACATTTAAAAATATGTAGCCTTTATGGCTCTCTTACCAAAAAACTTTCCAACCCCTGGTATAAAAGAATTTGTCATGAAGTTTTTTACTATGGGCACAACAGAAATCACTCATAGACTAATCATTGAATTCACATTCTTCTTGTAAGTCAGAGTGTTATAACATTGAGCTATTATAAACATACTGTAAGTAAGAATGGTCAAGTCAATCAACAAGCAAGTGCCGACAGACCTGTTTCATCCTTATTACTGCTGCCAGTATGCCCTTGCGGCTTAGCGGTGTCTTTTGCAGTTGCGCTGGTGGAACATTGTTTTCATTGAGCTATTATGTTGACAATACTGTGATAAAATGTCAAGAAAATTGTAATGTTACATATATTTTTTTTAAATATTGCATCAGTCAAAATAAAAAAAAGAATGTTGATTTTTATTAATTATTTTGTTAAAAAAAACAACTTTCCATACCTGCATCGTACATTTACTTGTACTTTTTCTTCAGATTTTTGCCTACTGGCCATTTAATATAGTAAAAAAGCACTTAATAATAAAAAATCTGTTAAAAAAATGAAATATTGCTATATTAAGTTGTATATGTTTAAACCAAAATAATAGCTTAAAAAATATAAATTTTTAAAACCAAAATCTTTATAAATGCTATGATTTTGGTTTTGAGTACAAAACAGCATCTTTAAACCTAACTGATTAAAATTAGGTATCAGGCAACCATTAATTGGATAATAGTTCTTCAAGAAACTTTACAATTATTAGCTTATAATACGGTAAATGTGTTAACATAACAAAGAGAAAAAAATACTTATGATGATAAAAATATTTTTTAAATTAAAGTATGCAATGCAAAAAAACACACTTAACTTTACATATATATAAAATTGTGCAATCATTTAATTGAAATTTGCATAATTAATCAATTGAAACTTAAACATTTTTAGCTTTCTTGCTGTTACAAATATTATTTCTTTACTAAGTTGTTAAAATATATCTGCTAAATTTTTTTTCACTTTATTTTGCAACCTTCATAAAAACAGTATCAAAATACACAAATATTTAAGAAAATTTTGTAGATTATCATTAGCAATGTAAATATATAAACAAAATTTGAAATGTCAAAAAATACATAGGTGAAGAATTGTTTGATCAATATTTTTATATTGCTTTAAATTTGGCAAATGAAACCGAATTTTGTTTACGTTTTGCTGTTATTAATCTTGCAAGCTTAGCTGATTCCCTACATTTCAAAAATTTATTAAGCTTGTAAAACAGTGAATGAGAACCATATAAACTTTACAATTTAACTTATATTGAAAAAATTGTTTAAATGTATTTTCAATGGCAAAAACAATAAAGACTTCAAATGGCTTGTGTTCAATGGTAGAATTCAGCGGGTAGGTCGTTTTACCGAAACTCACCGAAACTCACCGGAACTCACCAAAACTCACCGAAACTCACCGAAACTCACCGGAACCAACATTAATTTAATAATTAAAACAAAAACTTTTGTTTTTAAAATTTAACAGGACCTATGCAAAATTAATTCATGCAAAAAAATATCTTTTAAATAATGCCGAATTTTAAAAATAAGTGAGTTTCGGTAAAACGACTCTTCAAAAAGTCGTTTTACCGAAACTCACCTGTATCTTTGTAACAAAGACTAAAATTCAATTTATTATTGTTTGTATATAATCTCTGCAATCTGTTGTTTGTTTGAAATAAAATTGAAATTGTATTTGAGTGAATCATGCTGTTTTTTTAGTGAGTTTCGGTAAAACGACTATATATCAGCAACTGTATATTTTACCAAAACTCACTTATAACTTTTAAAATAAAAACATTGAAATAAATCTTTTGCTTTTAAAATTTAGCAGGATCTATGCAAAATTAATTCATGCAAAAAAATATTTTTTAAATAATGCTGAATTTTAAAAATAAGTGAGTTTCGGTAAAACGACTCTTCAAAAAGTCGTTTTACCGAAACTCACCTGTATCTTTGTAACAAAGACTAAAATTCAATTTATTATTGTTTGTATATAATCTCTGCAATCTGTTGTTTGTTTGAAATAAAATTGAAATTGTATTTGAGTGAATCATGCTGTTTTTTAGTGAGTTTCGGTAAAACGACTATATATCAGCAACTGTATATTTTACCAAAACTCACTTATAACTTTTAAAATAAAAACATTGAAACAAATCTTTTGCTTTTAAAATTTAGCAGGACCTATGCAAAATTAATTCATGCATAAAAATATCTTTTAAATAATGCTGAATTTTAAAAATAAGTGAGTTTCGGTAAAACGACTCTTCAAAAAGTCGTTTTACCGAAACTCACCTGTATCTTTGTAACAAAGACTAAAATTCAATTTATTATTGTTTGTATATAATCTCTGCAATCTGTTGTTTGTTTGAAATAAAATTGAAATTGTATTTGAGTGAATCAAGCTGTTTTTTAGTGAGTTTCGGTAAAACGACTATATATCAGCAACTATATATTTTACCAAAACTCACTTATAACTTTTAAAATAAAAACATTGAAATAAATCTTTTGCTTTTAAAATTTAACAGGACCTATGCAAAATTAATTCATGCATAAAAATATCTTTTAAATAATGCTGAATTTTAAAAATAAGTGAGTTTCGGTAAAACGACTCTTCAAAAAGTCGTTTTACCGAAACTCACCTGTATCTTTGTAACAAAGACTAAAATTCAATTTATTATTGTTTGTATATAATCTCTGCAATCTGTTGTTTGTTTGAAATAAAATTGAAGTTGTATTTATGTGAAACAAGCTGCTTTTTAGTGAGTTTTGGTAAAATGACTATATATCAGCAACTATATATTTTACCAAAACTCACTTATAACTTTTAAAATAAAAACATTGAAACAAATCTTTTGCTTTTAAAATTTAGCAGGATCTATGCAAAATTAATTCATGCATAAAAATATCTTTTAAATAATGCCGAATTTTAAAAATAAGTGAGTTTCGGTAAAACGACTCTTCAAAAAGTCGTTTTACCGAAACTCACCTGTATCTTTGTAACAAAGACTAAAATTCAATTTATTATTGTTTGTATATAATCTCTGCAATCTGTTGTTTGTTTGAAATAAAATTGAAATTGTATTTGAGTGAAACAAGCTGTTTTTTTAGTGAGTTTCGGTAAAACGACTATATATCAGCAACTATATATTTTACCAGAACTCACTGCTGCATCGGGCCCCCTCTGAAATACATACAAAAGTGGTCCCCCTACACAAGAAATTGCTCTATTTCTTCATAGTAGCATCAGGACATCCGTAGCATGTCTACAATAAAAATTTTTTTTAGAGATTGCTATTTTTTGACACATTAAAAAGTTGGCCACCTAAAACAATTACTTTTTTTAATGATCACACTGATTGGGAACACCTCCCTAAAATGAAGACCTTTATTACGCACCGAACCCTTGCACAGTACATCAAAAAGTGGCCTTCCTAAGCAAAATATTGCTGTATTTCCGCATAGTAGCATTATGATGGTGGCTCCCCCTGTCTGCATCTTAACTTTACCACGAATCAGCATAATACAGACAGTTGAAAGTGATGACTTCTTTAGAGATCACCATAACATTTTAATTCCACACCATTTCTTGATTTTGAAATCAGGCTCAATGAAACAGGCATCGATACTTTGGTAGCCTATATAGAAAATTTACAAACACCAATTTGAATGTGCATTTTAACGGGTTGTGTCCCACTAAGAAAGAAAGAAAGAAAATGCATTTTTGAGCCTTAGCCACAAAGCAAATGAAAACAAACAAGCACAAAAAATTTACATACGCATAAATGAATTAAATTCGGACTAGGTCAGGGAACATCAAAGAACAGAATGTTTTCGAGTCGAGACGCTCCCCGGCAAGTATCACAAAATAGGGTGCGCAGAAAGTCTTACAGTTGTACAATAAGCGTTCAAATAATTTACAAAGATAAATAAGGTACCGAGAAATTAATTTCTACGGAACATGTTTAACGAAATTTAGAAAGCATCTAGCAATCAATTTAAAACCGAGCTAAAAAATTTTCTATTGACAACTTAAAAGCAGAGGTAACCAAAAATCGACAACTTAAAAGCAGAGATAATCACAATACTTCAAGCGTAGCCTTACGCCGAGGGTGGCTGTCTTCGGGAAGACTTAAAGGCCAATACGCAGTTTTCAGCAGTTACACATCATTAGGTACATTACAACATTTTTTGCGAACAAAATGTGTTGATTCATTGGTTGGATACAAAAATAAATAAATACAAATTAACTGAATGCCCATTTCTAATAAAATGTGATGCGGCAGTTATAGTTGACACAAAATTATCGCAAAATACTTTAAAGCAAAAATTACTGAATTTTTAATGATCTTTAAGAAGGAAGTTTTTATATAATTTTTAAATGATTTCCAAGATAAAGTTTTAAATTTTGACGGGATTGATATGGCAACGAGAAACAAGTGAGATCATTTGCGAGAAGCAAGAAAGAATTTCTTATAAAATTAAACTCAGAAAATATTTTTTATAATTTTTTTTTTAATGAAACCCACTGCATGCCCTTAAATTCAGCATCTATTTGACCCCATACTATAGAACCTCTATAGGAAAGTACATTTTTACTGAAATTTTTATTAATACGAGGTAAAAAATATGTAAGAAGTTTTGTATTTTTAGTGCTGTGATTATGAATTTCAGTTAATTCACTCAAAGAAGCATAAAATTTTTGAGGTAATTTACGATGATACAGTTGATGCATAAATTTAGCTAATTCTAACAACTATATGTCTTCCAGTTGTAAAAAATTTAGTGTTTAAAGAATGTATAATCTTCCATAGTTTATTACTATTGTTTTTATTGTCTGGTACTAGATCATTATAATAATTACGTTTGGCCTTTTCAATCATCCGGTGTACAACATTCAACCTGCTTCAAACAACTGCCCCGAAGTTCAGGATAAGGGTTCCGATTTCCGACTGTTGATGAACTTTTGTCTGCATTGCGGCACCCCCACCTAATACTAAGTGAAGTACCTAGAGGGTTCAAGGAGAACTGTTGCTTCATTATAAACAATGAGGAAAATATAAAAAGACGTTGCACTATTGGTCGAAGCATCTATTGAGATGATTGCGGAAGATGGCGTTCAGACGGTTGTACTAATACAGCTTACTATTTTAAATCAGGAGATTGGAAATTGAAAAAAGTTATATTAAAATCTGGAAAATTTTGTATCGAACGACAATTGAACAAAAACAAATTTATATTCCTCTACAGGCGCAACCTAAAATAAATGAGTTATTAACAGTTCATAGATATTATGTTAAACATACAGAAGAATGTTATCAAAAATAGGTTTCGTGGATCCACTCCAAACATACTGATGATAATATCCTTGCATGCTATGAGTACCAAGGTTTTACCTTGAAAGTCGTTCGCCTCATGGAAAATCAAAGCAAAATACCGACGCTTACATACGACTGAAGCCCCAAGTAATGCAAAGAATTAAAAAATGCATAACCAAAAAATCTGTTATTGAAATATATGATGAAGAAGATTTATTGGATGGACCTAGAAATTTGCAACAAGTAAGCGTAAAATACTTTATAATTGTGTACATTTACTGATGAAAAAAGACATATTTGATGGACCTAGAAATTTGAAACAACTAAACGTAGGCTACGTATTTGTGTTGAACATGACGGCAAATTTCGTGTTTGATATGTTAATCAGAATCTATGTTAATGTTTGGTGGTATCAGATAAGTTTTTAACACCTTTATTTTTATCACTATTTGAAAAAAAATTAAAGCATCAATTTTGTTAAAATTGGCCTATTAAGTCTTTATAATAATAATAATAACGCTGTATTTATATACCGCTCTATACTTAAAATGGGTCGTATAGTCTTAGAGCGGTTGCGTCGTATAATCACATTTTACATCGTTATTTCAAGTACAGAAGTGGCGTGTCCTCTGGTGATCTCTGAGGCTGGTCATGCAATTAAAATGTAATACTTTACAAATAGGACAAAAAATTGTCTGAGATTTTAGGACGAAGACCAATTTTTGTCCCAAAATCATGCTGTTCTCTAAAAAAATATAAAAAATAAAAAAGTCTACGCTTCTAATCAGTATTAGATATCTTTTTGTCCAAAATTCATGGTGTTCTCTTCGCTTGGGATCAGTCTCAGATTTTTCTTCTTTCATCCCAAAGCCGTGGTGTTCTTTATAAAGTAAAAAAAAGGTCATCACGCAAAAGTTCGTTGGTCATGCAAAGCATGATTTACATACCCTGACCGCACTCCACTAATGTGCAATCCAACAAAAATAGCTCAATAATTTAATAGATGTGAAAATTTATTTGGGTATTACATTAAAAAATTTTGAAAAAAAGCATTTTTTAAAGTAGTTTGCCACCAACAGCAACAAATAAAACAATGATATCCAGGCCTACCGAAGTTGCATTATTTGTAAGCTCTATTTTATGAACACTTGGCTTTACTAAACTCTCTGATTTGTAGATAAAAGATACAAAATATCGTCTCAAAAGAAAGGAACATCCGACAAGTATAAAAAAAACAATTTTCTTGATCAATTGGTTGAAATAGAAAATTTGCAGAACGCTGGATATTGAAAAAGTGCCATCGATCAATTTATATCACCAGGAACAACTGTTGGATATCATACGGTTTGTTGCGGAGGACCCAGCACAATGTCCACAGTGATCCGGGTGGACAAAACGTTTAATCTGAGCCAGCTACACGTTACTATAACTGCTTTTAAAAACCTACCGGTTTATGAAAAGGTGCCGGGGGAGCATCCAATTATGTTGGGACCAATCTTTTTACATGGAAATTCAGATTTTGATACTTTCCTTTTGTTTTTCAGTCATTTATATGGCGCTTTAACTGTTGCCGGAGCTAAGCAACAGCCCATATTTGGAAGCGACGACTAAAACAGTTTGCGAAAGGCTTTACTTAAAGCTTTTCCAAATGCCACGAGTAAATTGTAAAAGATATCTTCAAAAAAATGTTGTTTCATATTTAAGAGACAAAATAGGGATTAAGTTCAAACAAAAAAAATTTATCATTGAGGCCATATTCGGCGAGCAAGGCATGGCACACGCAAAAGATTCAATTAAATTTACTTGCAAACAAAAAAAGTAAAAAAAGATACTAAGGGCAGAAATGAAACTGTAATGTTCAATATGCGATCCCTTGGTTATACAGCACACATCAAAAGGGTAGTCCATTTTTTGGCAAACTTGAACAAGCATATCGGGATCGATTTTTCTGTATGGTACGTCGGTCTGCTTTCAAAATTCTTTCCGAGATTTACGTTGAGCATATGTTCCCACAAGTTGTTTTTATCAAATTCCAAAACCCAAAACGCTTTCTCCTTTCTACTAAAAAACACTTTAACCCTTATTTACCTAGGCTGTTTTTTCTGTTGACTACCTAAGGGGTGTCCTCGGAGGACCCTAAGTTTACATGTCCAATACTCGTAACAGACAATAGCTGCGCAGTTGATTTTTTGATATGTTGGAGAAAATTTATTCTAGTTTAGTCATATGTCTTTACTTTTAATATATTTGCCATTAGTCTTCTCTTATTTTGCATAAAGCTGAAGGTCCTCAAATTTTCGTTAATTGCTTTGTTTTGCGACATAGTCCGATTAGTCACAGTCTGCTGCAAAAATAAATAACTACTACGTGAGGCAGTAATCTTGACAAACACAGCAAGAAGTTCAAAACGTTTTTTGACTTATCTCATAATTTTTGCACACAAAAAGTATACGAAAATCAAGAGGTAAGTTAAAAAAATATCCTGCCACACTAAAACTATCCATTGGATTTGCTCAAGTAAAATACCAAAATATTCAGGAATAAATTTTAGGAAAAGTCATAAAATTTTAGGTTTTTATCATCCAAACTTTACAAGTTATATCGTTTTTTTTATAAAGGAAGGTCCTTTGAGGACCCCTCCTTAGATAAATTAGGGTTAAGCAAATAAGAGGCAAATTGATGGAAATGATATTTTAGACAAAAAGCTGAAATTTTGTTTGTGACGTAAAAATGATCTGGCAAAACAAAAAAATTGGAGATTTTACCTATCCAACGAAACCAATTTTATCCTGCTACTTTTTCCAGTTAGCCTATTGAGATATGAGATTTTCTAAAGTGACAAATTGAGATGAAACAACTTGTATATTGTGTAGAAAAGGCCACTTTTGTATGCATTTCAGGGAAGACCCGATGCATCTGCAAACAAATCTTTTGCTTTTAAAATTTAGCAGGATCTATGCAAAATTAATTCATGCATAAAAATATCTTTTAAATAATGCTGAATTTTAAAAATAAGTGAGTTTCGGTAAAACGACTCTTCAAAAAGTCGTCTTACCGAAACTCACTAAAAAAACAGCTTGTTTCACTCAAATACAATTTCAATTTTATTTCAAACAAACAACAGATTGCAGAGATTATATACAAACAATAATAAATTGAATTTTAGTCTTTGTTACAAAGATACAGGTGAGTTTCGGTAAAACGACTTTTTGAAGAGTCGTTTTACCGAAACTCACTTATTTTTAAAATTCAGCATTATTTAAAAGATATTTTTATGCATGAATTAATTTTGCATAGGTCCTGCTAAATTTTAAAAGCAAAAGATTTGTTTCAATGTTTTTATTTTAAAAGTTATAAGTGAGTTTTGGTAAAATATACAGTTGCTGATATATAGTCGTTTTACCGAAACTCACTAAAAAACAGCTTGATTCACTCAAATACAATTTCAATTTTATTTCAAACAAACAACAGATTGCAGAGATTATATACAAACAATAATAAATTGAATTTTAGTCTTTGTTACAAAGATACAGGTGAGTTTCAGTAAAACGACTTTTTGAAGAGTCGTTTTACCGAAACTCACTTATTTTTAAAATTCAGCATTATTTAAAAGATATTTTTATGCATGAATTAATTTTGCATAGGTCCTGCTAAATTTTAAAAGCAAAAGATTTATTTCAATGTTTTTATTTTAAAAGTTATAAGTGAGTTTTGGTAAAATATATAGTTGCTGATATATAGTCGTTTTACCAAAACTCACTAAAAAACAGCATGATTCACTCAAATACAATTTCAATTTTATTTCAAACAAACAACAGATTGCAGAGATTATATACAAACAATAATAAATTGAATTTTAGTCTTTGTTACAAAGATACAGGTGAGTTTCGGTAAAACGACTTTTTGAAGAGTCGTTTTACCGAAACTCACTTATTTTTAAAATTCGGCATTATTTAAAAAATATTTTTATGCATGAATTAATTTTGCATAGGTCCTGCTAAATTTTAAAAACAAAAGTTTTTGTTTTAATTATTAAATTAATGTTGGTTCCGGTGAGTTTCGGTGAGTTTCAGTGGGTTTTGGTGAGTTCCGGTGAGTTTCGGTGAGTTTCGGTAAAACGACCTACCGGAATTCAGCCAGTTTGTACTAGTTTCAACAATCATCATCTCTAAGAACTGGTGAGCTAATTTTTTAGATTACATTAAATTATTAGACACAAAAGTTAAATAAATCACAAAAACTTTCTAGTTGGCCTGGGTTAAAAATTGTTCTAAGCTTTTTTGAATCACACAACTTGTATTGCATCTTATAAATTTGCATCAATTTTTAATTCATTGAGGTTAAGCAATTGCATCTCTTCAAGAAGTTGTTGTAAGTGACTTTTGTTCATGAAACTAACCCAGATCCCCTTGTCGTTACTATTACTTTTTATTTATCTATTTATTTAACTCTTTATGATGCAATTTTTAACATGTACTGCTAGAAGTTTTTCTTAATAGAACTTTAAACAGACAGCTGTCTTCAAAAAAAAATGTTGAAAATATACATACATGCAAAATGAACACATGTTGTACACCAAATTGTTCAAAATTGAATAGAGATTACAATCCCATAGATCACTAGGCATTGTGGTATGTGTGGTAAGAGTAAAAATAAGAGAATTGAGGAAAGAAAATAAAAAGTGAAAAATGTTATGAACAATTTTGTCACCCCAATTTTATTAAATAATCCACAATGCTTACTACTTCAGAGCTAGTTTTTCTTTATAAATAATCAAATTATGAATACACAGCTCTTTGCAGAATTAAAGATTTTTGTGGAAATTGGAGTTTATGATAAGCAGCTGCAGCCAAAAAGTTGAAACTATCAGAAAAAAATTCAAGTTTTTGCTCACAGCTCATCAGCCCTCACCTTCTTTCAAAAAACTCAAATTTATTAGGTGCTGTTACAGTTACATTAGTTCTGGGCCTCTTAGCAGCCCTTTTACCCTTAAGGACCAAGCTGGAA
This sequence comes from Diplosoma virens, assembly GCA_963680785.1. Taxonomy (NCBI): domain Eukaryota; kingdom Metazoa; phylum Chordata; class Ascidiacea; order Aplousobranchia; family Didemnidae; genus Diplosoma; species Diplosoma virens. The sequence continues at coordinate 17,921,380 of OY796896.1, forward strand.
AGACACACTCCTCTGGTCAGATAAATGCCTGCTTGAAGATCTAGAGTCTACTGAATCTGATTCAGAATCCCTAATACAACATTTTGATCTACTGGACAACAAGTCATTCTCACTATTAGACATGGTAATAAACATTTCTCTCATTTTTTCAGCTGCCATGCTCTTAAGTAAGGTCTTAACAGCTTTTGTTGAAGACACCATCTTCAATTTTATGTTAGCAGCTAGTCGCAAATGGAAGCATAGATCAGGAAAATACCAATATCAGTAAGAGAAGTTCAAAAAGTTGTAGCGTTTTTTTTCAGATTATTATTTCAAATACACTGCTGAAAAATCAAAACATTTTTTGGTAATTTAAAAATTTGTTTTGGATTTATTACAAAAACAAAAGTGGAAAAATTTATGACAAACACTGACAGAGTTCTTACAGCAAAATCAGTAATTTGAGTGAATGTTGGAAGCATTGTTACATTGCTAAAGAGTTAATATATAATGCTATGATGTTGCATCAACACCCAAGCACTCAAACAAGCCAGGAATGACAAGATATACAGCAAGAAAATGCTATAGTATATGGTTAAAACAGTTATACTTAGCTAATAAAAGAATAGCAATAGGAAAACAAAACAAAAAACATACATACAAAAAAATAATAACAAGAAAAAATAAAAATAACAAGTAGTTGCCAATCATGTGCAAACAATAAAGAAGAAATCTTGTATAAGTTAAACTTTTTAAATTTGCACGAAAACAGGGTAATACTGAAAACATTTACAATATTTTCAAACAGATTGTTTTAAATTTTACATGCTCTATAAATCAAAAAGTTATTATAACAATCAGTACGAGGTCTAAATTTGGGTCTAATATGATGAGTATATTTATGCAAGTCATAATTGTTGTAATTTTTTATAAAATAGTCATTGAAATCAATATCAATCATATTATAATATATTTTATACAAAAACACCATATCAAATTTAAGTTGTTGATATTTCAATGATTTACAATTCAGCATATACAATAGATTAGAATAAGAAGAGAAACATAAATTACAACGCTTAGAAATGATTTTAGTAAATTGTTTTTATAGATATTTCTTATATCTTTTTTTAGATCAGAAGACTAGATCACATAATATATATATATATATATATAGATAATATAGTGTATAGTATATATATAGTGGGTTATTATCTATATATATATATATATAAATAATATATAATTGCCTAGATAATAACCCTAACCCAATTATTATACTCCAAAATAGGTCTAATATAAATAATATATGCTTTAAGCAATACCCAAACATTATTACTGCTGAAAGAGCATAGGTTTGATAAGCTGTGGCTAAGGCTTTAGTAGTGATACTATGACTATGTCATTTGAGATAACTATAAATATAGGGTTTTCTTAAGACAACCATAACTATTGTTTGTCAGTGAAACTAACCCAGAATCCCCCCCTACAGCACTAGGAAGCAATAAAAAAAAAAATCAAGAGAAAAAATACTTCCTAAGAAACTATAGTAACCACAGGGGGATTCCGGGTTAGTTTCACTAACAAAAGTCGCTCACGGTCGCTTACTTAAGAGACCCGAAATACCGGTATATATGCCTAGATCACAAACAGTTGAACATGTATTTTATTAAACATTTCAAAAAGACACTTTCTTCTTGTTTTCTTTTTTTATTCTGTATAAGTGCTGTAGGTGGGATCTAGGGTTAGTTTCACCAAAAAAAAAAATACTTACAGTGACTTCAAGAAGAGACCCAAGCAATCTTGGTTCTCTTAATACTATTTTTATTACTATCCTTGCAAGTCACAACGTGCATTCGTTTTTTTGTTTCTTCCTTTTTCTAAACCGCACCCTCCAGTATGTATACCAATTAATAATTACAGTTTAAGTTATACGGACACGTAGAAATAAAATTAAAGTAACCTGAATTGAACAAAACTGTTGATAGTAAAAGTTTTCAAAAGCGTAAAAATTCATAAACAGCGCTTTAATCACAAAATGGCTTTTAACCAATCAATTGCTAGGATTGTTTTAAACGCTCTGTTGATCATTATTGTCTTAAAATCTATTAAATAGTGTTAAGGTAAAATACTTTTAGTGGTAGAAAAACGTAACGCTTAGCGTAGAACAAATAAATTGCTAAAGTTTATTTCAAATAAATTGACCAACAATTTTTATAGTGAAAAAACCTACAGTCACTTACTTATTAAAGTCTAGCATGTTTTGTATTTCTTTCGTGATAACTACATAAAACAAAAAATTTTATAAAAGTGATATGGCGTAAAGCTCTTTCTAACTTTGCATGTTTCTCAATTTTGTTCTGATGTCAGAAAATAAATTGAATTTACTCAAGCATAATAAAAAAATTTCAAAAGACTTTTTGACTGCGGCCCAGGAATTGACATAAAGCTCAACATCGCTTTTTAATGGAGAGTATTTTCAAACTGTTTTTTTCTTTGAAACTTGAGATAAAACGTCGGATCCTGTTATAAAATTGTTTTTTTTATTAATTTGTTTTTTCAAGACGTGATAAAAAAATGCTTTTGTAAATATGGAAAAGTAACTTTGTGCTTACGGCTCCTTACAGATAACGAAAGCAATAGGAAGTGTTAAAAAATGTAAACACTTTTCTACCTGCTGAACCACGCGTCTAATGTAGCCCTTCAAATTTGAAAGACTAATGTGACACCCTGACCCATAAGTAATGTGAATACAAGAAGAATATATATTTTGCTTATCATCATTCATACCTTGTCAGCCAAAAAATTTTTGGAAAGGCAATACATTTTTGCCCAAATTTTTTTAACGATTGCCCTAACCATGATCTTGTGGCATTTCACAGATATTCCCAATGTCAAACAGATTTAATGTAAAGACTTTTTGTTATCTTCTCTGACTTTGTAGTTGAAAATAAAGCAGAAATAATCATTTTCCCCTTTATAAAGACAAAAATAAAAAAGAAGGTCTTCACATTAAATCTGTCGGCAGCATGGTCGAGTGGTTAAAGAACCAGGCTGATGATCAACATGGTCTTGGTTCAAAAATTACTTGCATTATTCTGTTGTGTTCTTGGGAAAGACACTTTACGGCACTTTTCCTGCTTGGTGGTCTTGGCAAGCAGTTCTAAATTACAGTAATATCTCTATTAAATTACAAGCGGACAGCAATATCTTGGCATCTCCGGAAGCAGGTCGGGGTAATTGCCTACTTATGTATAGCACCTCCGTCGCTTTCCTGTGAGTCAGGGGGATAAATATAGAGATAAAAAAAATCTGTGTGGCATTCCTCCCTTTAGGCCTATATTTTAAAAAACTAGTTAAGACCAAAAAAAAGATATTTGCATTAATAGTTGCTTTTTGCTCATTGATCTGGATTGTTTTAAATTGGGTAACTTTATTTTTCCCAAATAGTTCATTGTCGGTGCCTAAAAAAAATCTGATTTTAATCAAAGATTTGCACCTTGGGAGATCAATTGCCTCCTTACCCCCGGCTCGTAGGGCTATGCTTAGGCCTATCATAGTCAACGCTGTGGCGCGTGGATAAAAGCGCTGTAGGCTTATTTATGACAAACGCATTCACGTACTCTCGGTTCAAAACTTACTCGCGTCATTCTGTTGCAGTCTATTCTTCGGAAAGACACTTTAAGTGGTTTTCTCTGCTTGGGGATTTTAGAAAAGAGCTCTAAATTTTAGAAAATCTTTTAAATAAAAATTAAAAAAACAAATAAAAAATTTTAACCGGATGCCAATACTCTTGTGGCGTCGTCAAAAGCAGGTCGAAGTAAATTGCTTGATAGTTGCTCTAATTAGGCTATAGCGCCTCCGACGCTTTCTTGAAAAAAGAAAGATAAATAGAGACAAAAGTAATATTAAAAAGGACTTTAATTTTTTTATCTAAATTAATGCAGCTTTTTTTATTAAAATTTTAAATAATGATTCTAGTATGCTACATACGATTCAGAATTTCAATGATTTGGCTCCTGTTATAAAAATCTTTAAAAAACTCCGACTTGAATCAAGCCCTCAAATCAACTTATGACTTGAATCGGGTTAAAATGATTCAAGCTAATAAATTAAAAGTTTTTTTTGGCTGTCCATTATTTTTAAAGTTAACAAAAAAAGTCTTTTTTATAATCGATAAAATTAAAAAACTACCGGGCAATTTACCCATAAAAAAATTTGCCATTATAGCTATTAAAAAAGAAATTTAGGCTAGGTAATTATAGTTTCGAACTTGACTCGACCATTTTGTCATAACAAGAGATTTGGACTCGATCATTATTGGACCCGATCTGACTTGAGTCCTTCTGTCGGACTTGTTTACAACTCTGGTATGATCATTGCTTAGTTTAGTTTATTTGTCGCAAATAAACGGCTTGATATACAGGGTGATTCAGCGAAGTGTGCACAAATAAAAACTCATCTTTCGGACTTATAATTAGGTCAAATGAAACAAGTTATATGCTGTGAAGATAGTAAATTTAATAAGCTTTCAGAAAATATACAAGTTATTCAATATAACCCCCTTTGTTTTTGATTACTTTCCGAAGTCGTGGCAGAACCTGGGCACATGTGGCACGCACCACTTCTGGGTCAATTTCGTCCCATGCCGATGTCAATTTTCGCTTTAGAGAGTCCAGATTTGGATGAGAAGTACGGCAGGCTTTTGTCTCTAAAATAGACCATAACCCAAAATCCATAGGGTTCAAGTCTGGTGAAGACGGCGGCCAAAGCTCTTTCTCCCAAAAACCTTTGAAATTGCATCGAACGTCTATAGGCGAATGCTGGAGGAGAAAGTCCTTCCCTGGGTCCAAGCTTGAACTGAGTTGGCCGTGTGGGAGGTTGCACCGTCCTGTTGAAGAGTAGCTCCTTGTTCTCCGACTACTTCTTGGACCCAGGGAAGGACTTTCTCCTCCAGCATTAAGACGGTCTGGTTTATCTTGACCCCTTCTTCAATGAATATGAGAGGAGTTTTCAACCCTTTTGATGTTGCGCCTGCCCATACCATTACGGAGGCGGGTTTTTGTCTTCTGAAAGAGCTGCGACGCTCAACTGGGACCATGTTTATGTCTGGAAGCCAAATCCTGTCATTTTGATGGTTATGGACAGATGGACAGCTGGAACAGTGAAAAGTTTTTCGTCTGTCCATAAAACTTGAGGCTGCGTGCCATCGACAAGTTTCTTGACCAAAACCTTTGCTCTATCGAGCCTTTTCTTCTTAGTGGCCTCCGACAAGAGATGTCTTTTGGTGAACTTGTATGGGTAGCGTAAGGTTGTAAGGGTGTAAATAATAAGAAACTGAAATGTTAATAATTGAAAGTTAATAATGGACGAAATACATGTACATAAAACTAAGAAAAGTATTTGTGCACACTTCGCTGAATCACCCTGTAATAGTAAGAAATAATAAATTGCCACATTGTGGTTGCGAAGCGACAATAAGGTCTTCGAGTCAAGCATTGATTATTGATATGAATGATCGCTCTTACGTTTTTGGATTGATCTGAATGTACGAAACGACGGGCCCAACCTCAGAACGCGAGAGTGGGGCATACATTGTGGCATATTGAAATCGGAGCTGAAAAACCACGTGAAGACCACAAAAAAGGTTTTCACGCGTATCACATCTATATTCATTATTTTATGAAGACATTTTTAATCTTTGTTTTTTTAGGTCCAATTCCAGTTTCTTCAGGAGCCTCTCAGTTATGCTTACTCAGGTCTTGCCAATTATTTTTCTATTTATTGAAAATTTATTTATATACCAGAAAAAATCAGAAAAATTATAGAGCCACAAAAAATAGGGGGTGTGACCCCTTATTGCCCCCAAAGGAAACAGGCCTGCGTTAAATTCAAGTAAAAGGTGTGTTTTTCTTTGCGTTTTTTGTTACAATTACATGTAGAATGTACGTGGTGGTGGTGGTGGTGGATTTACCCGACCCATTCCTGGGGATGGGGCCGCGAATCAACTCCGAGGAGTCCCAATAATCGGGCGACTCTCCACGGACGGGACCAAAGGTCCAGAAGTGAGAGGGTATGGCCGAATATGACCCGACGCAGATGGTCCAGTACAGGGCAGTCAAGCACGAGATGTGAAAGATTCTGTGATTCAGAACCACAGTTGCTGCATGAAGGAGTCTCGGCTCGACCAACCCTGTGGAGATAAGAGTTAAGGAGAGTGCTGTGCCCGTTGCAGCGTAAACGGGAGAGCACAGCGAGCGGAACGAGGGAGAGTAAGCTCCTCGGGAGATACTGAAGGGAGTTGGTGTTGAAAGAAACCAGATTGGACACTGCGTCTCCAACTGGTGTAAAGGGATAGCCGTTGGGAGGAAATAAGGGGTGCGAGGGACACTGATATTTTGGAGGGATCAAGAGAGGCTCCGGCTTTAGCTAGTGACATCTAAAATATAACACATTATAAATAAAAACATTACAACACACATAATAATACTATCTCTTTGTTAGAACTGAAAATGTCTTTCTGAAAACCCATTCGAATAACAATCATGACAACAATTAGTATGAATTGAGCACGCTTAAACGAATAATAAATTAAATTGATCGGAACAATTGCCGAGTTCAAAACTCATAACAGCTAGAGTCAGCTAAGTCGTTACCTAGGAGGGAAGAGTGACTAGGTATCCATTGCAGATGGACTAATTTGGATTGGGATAGAGAATTGAGAAGGGATTGTGTATTGGATAGGGATTTGGGGGTTAAATACGGTAGGGGGCAGAGAGGGTTGATAGGACAGATAAAGAATCGGAAAAAAGGTGATAGATTCAAAATTACATGTCTTGGAGTGAGATACACCACTCAAAAGCATGTAGGATAGCGAAGGTTTCGGCACTATAACTGGTAGCCCAGAGACCAGTCGAGAAGGAGAGTGAGGTAGCAGTGACACACATTGTACATTTGATGTGTATCCCTGCACCGCCCTGCCCCAGCCCGCCAGGTACCGAACCGTCAGTCCAGGCAAAGATATCGCTGTGAGATAGCGATGGAGGAAAGATATGAAAGATGGCGTGAAATTGTGTAAGTAGATGGGGTAGACCAGGGGGGTTTAGGAGGGCATAGGATTAGAGGTTCACAGGCAAGATGTGGGTTAGAGGTAAGGTTATGTGATCTGGAGAAGGATCGCCATGAGCTCTTTTTGAGACGTGTACGGGGGTTAGAATTCGCAAGAGAGGCTATGGGAAAGGTTGAAGGTAGACGGAGCGCTCGTTCAAAGAAGGAGAGGAATTGGTGGTTGAGGGTGACTCGTAGTGGAGGTAGAAGTGCTTCTATATGAAGTAGAGGGATGGGAGTGGACCATAGACAACCTGTGATTACTCTACAGGAAGATCTATGCATCCTCTCTACGGAGGTTTCGTGAGTAGGAGATCAGAAGGGAAACCAGCCTGGGGAAGCATAGGTAAGGATGGGGCGAATGAAGGCTTTATATAAGGTACATAAGGATTTTTTTGATGGACCCCAGGAGGCAGAGGCGATGGAGCGGAAAGCACGGAATCGGCTGTGAAACTTTTTCCGTAAGGATAGGACATAATATCTGAAAAAAAGAGTGCGGTCGAAGGTTACACCGAGAAAGGTTGGTTGAGGGTTAAATTTAAGTGGGGTGTTAAGAATGTAGAGAGAGGGTTGTATACATGATTGGTAGGGGTCTAAGCTGAAGAAGGATGTTTCACATTGGAGGAGGTTGAGAAGAAGGAGCCATTTTGAGGACCATTCCACCAGTTTGTTGAGGGCAGCTTGTACTATGGAAGTTGCACACTCAGCACTCGGGGAGGAGGCCCAGATGGCTAGATCATCTGCATAGAGAGAGAGAGAGGTCTTAATAGATGTAGGAAGGAAAATGGGAAGGTCATTGATATATAGAGAAGAGAACTGGTCCTAGAACTGAACCTTGAGGAACTCCTCTTCGGAGACGGAAAGGACGACTGTATGAATTACAGATATGGACTTTCGAATGGCGATCTGAAAGGTAGGATCGTATTCATTCAACAAAGCAAAGAGGAAGATCTAAAGAGAGGAGTTTAGAGAGAAGGGCAGAATGCCAAACTGAGTCAAAAGCTTTCGCAAAATCTACAGTGGCAAGGACTGTACGTGCGCCTGGCTTAGATTGGTGGAAGGAATCTGCAATTAAATGTCAGTCAAGGAGAACCTGATCTACAGTTGATTAACCAGGTCTAAAACCAGCTTGCACGGGTGAGAGAATGTCTTGTTGTTCGAGAAAATAGGTTAGTCGTCCTAAAACCATTTTTTTGAAGAGTTTGGAGGTACAAGAAGTGAGAGAAATGGGTCTATATGAAGAAGGTGAGTCAGCGGGTTTTCCCGGTTGAGAATGGGGATGGTTGTTGATTGCTTCCAGGTAGACGGGAAGGTGTGTGTTGACCAAGAAAGGTTGAAGATATATAGAAGAAAATGTAACGTAGATTGTGGGAGGTGGGTTAGAAGAGGGTAGGTAATTTGATCAGGGCCTGAAGAGGTTGAGGTTGAGAGATAGCTGTGGAGAGTTTAAGAGAGGAGAATGGTGAACAGAGTGGAATGCAGGGTGTTGCAGTGTGCAGATCTGATAAGATTCATCTAAGCTTTCTCGGTGCTTTGAAAAGGTTTTGGGGTTTGGGTAGAGAAATGGGACTGTAGATGTGAAGAGAGATGGTTGGCACAATCTACAGGGGAATGGCAATTTGGAAAGTTGGGGAGGTCAGAAGTAGTTGGGGAGGGGGAGCCAGAGATGGAGCGAAGTGAGAAAAGATTTCACTGGGACGAAGGCTAGAGCAAGTTTTCTGCCATGACTTGGCTCTAGCCTTAGAAATCACAGTGGAGGTACAGTATATCTAGAAGTGGCGATATAGTGCTGGCGGTCTTCTTCGGAACAGTGTGCTTTGCAAATGCCTTTCAGCGTTTCGCGACGGCATCTGCGACTTCAGAAGATTACCAGGCTTTAGCAGGGCGGTTGATGCTGCCGAAAGGAATGGCAGAAGTGGCAGCATCATTGAGGAGTTTGGTAAAGGTGTGGGGGGCTTCAGAAAGAGAAAGTGTTATAAAGTTAGAGGGGGGAGGGCTGTGGGTATCAATATAAGTAAGGTAATCGTCCCAGCGAGCTTTATTATAGTTAAATGAGGGGGGCGGTGGGTAGAGTTAATTAAGGGGGAAGTAGGAATAGTGATAGAGATAGGAAGATGATCTGAGCCGAGGTCCGGAAGGGTCTGCCTTGTGCATTTAGAGGCTATTCGGGCAGGAACTAGGGAGAGATCAGGGGAAGAGCGGTTTCCGGTGGCACAGTGTAGTAGGATGTGATGTTCGGGGTTGTTAAGATCAGAAGAGAGGAGCCAATCAAACAGATCTTTGCCTGATTGGTCTTCCGGTGAGTGGGAGTCCCAGGATGAATGATGGCTGTTAAAGTCGCCAAAGATTTAAGTGGTAGCTGATGATGGTAAGAGAAAGGGTGAGAAGGATTTTGGGCGAGAGTCGGAAGAGCGGATAGGAGGGACATAGACGTTGAAAAGATGTATATTCGGCTAAAACATTGTTTTAAAGTACAAAAAATTCCACGACATTCTGAACTCAAGACAGTTCCAGGCATCTCATTTGCTACCGACCGGGAACTTAAGTTCATTCTTGTCTATAATATACTCATATGAAAAGGAATTTTACAAAATAAGATTTAAATTTAAAACAAAAATAAACATATGAAAGATACTGTTTATTTCATGACCACAGCGCGTTTAGTTTCAAGGTTCAAAGAAACACGAACAACAAATTAGTACATGCAGACATGGTTCAAAAACTTAACGACTCAAATCAAAACGAAACTATTGAAAAATGCTCGAGGTTTACAAAAGACAAGCGCTAACATCAGCAAATACTGTTACACGTTAGAAATCAGCTACTAAACCATATTTGCGAGATATTTTAGTAAAAGATCGACAAAAAATTTCGTATAAAAAACGTATAAGTCAACGTACGCAAGCAACTTATATACAATTGTAGAAGATAAAATACGAATGGTAGTTAAATAGTGACAAAAAAAAGCGAAAGAAATTCGGCGAAGCAATATTTATTTCACTTCGCATTCTATGTACATTGTACGGGAAAGATGTAGCCGACAATATATAATTATTTACATTTTAACAGACGTATGCACGACGAAATTCTTAATAAACGAGAACAAGTAGCCGATAGGTACAAGAATGTATTGAGAGCAATTTCAATAAATCAATAGAAGTGGTTGTTGACAGAAAGAAAAGCAATCAAGTTTGTTGTTGTCCAGTTTTGATTTAAAAATCAATTATTTTTCAAAAAAAGACTCACATTGTAGTTAACTCAAAAAAAGCACCAATGTGGTTATGGTGAATGTTTAGTTCGAAGTTAAACTGCAAAGTTTAGTTCATGGTTTGGATTAAAACGTTTGTGTAATCAATATTGCATTTTACGGCGACGAAAACAAACGCTGAAAATCAAAACTTGTGCCTTTGCAGAAAAGTAATTCTCATAAAAAAAAAGAAAAAACGTAGACAGAAAAAGTTCAACGCAACTGCATCGTACTGATATCGGCAAGAAGTACGAGACTAATTAAAAACTGATGCAAAAAGAAGGCTGTTGATTCAATTAGTGACCCGTGCTCGACATTTTGCTTCAGAGTCTCCTTGATTTTTAAGATAATTACCGAGTCATTTTGGTTCTTACCATGTGTTCGAAAACGTGATCAAAAACTCAGATTTCTTGAGGGGACAGGCAGTAGCGTGAAGAGGAAGAGAAAAACGAAAATCAAAAAAAAAGTTCGAGTTAATCTGATTAACCACAAAGCGAGAATTTCCTCTCGAAATCGCGTGTATTTTATTAATAGCAAGTAACGCGCCGTTTCAGTGGCAACAGTGCTTAAAAATTCAATTAAAGCGACTTTACTAATTTGTTAACTCTAGTGCAAAACGATTTCGGAAAAATAAGCAGATGACTTAAAATCAATATGATCTGATTGCAAAAACCAAACCATAAATAATAATCTCAAGGGAATGTTTATTTGCGTTCAATTCAATTAAAAACAAATAGAGTTGTAAAAAACGAAAAAAAAATCAGATTTTGAAAATTCGAAATACAGTAAACCGCATTGTATCTAAAAGAAAAAAACGTCGATTGAAACGTAATCGACAACGGAACTAAACGTATAACCGAAAAAAGTTGAGAACTTTTCGGAAATAGTATTAAAATAATCCGAAATAGACCGATACCTACAAATGCAAAATGTATTCACTATTAGGCTTGAAAAAGAAGTTCGCTCTTAAATCATTTCACGTCGAGTTTTCCAGCAGAAACAAAGGCAATGTTCAGGCCAAGAGTTGCTCCATGCGCCACTGCGACATTGTCAACAGCGCTTTGTTCTTGCGCATTTAATAAGACGGCATCGGAGCGTTGTTACTTGGATTGTCGCCAAACCCCATGTTAAATGAGTCTCCTTCGGCCTCTTGTGGCGTATGCGGCGTTCCACCAGGTCCGCCAGGGGGTCCCATAGTCGGAGGACCACCGGGACCTATTGAATTCATTGCTATATTGTTTGGAGAGTTCTATAAAAACAAAGCGACTTTGAAAGATCATGCCATGAATTACAGAAACCAGGAATTCAGAACAGGCGACTATGTGGCGGTGTGATCATAGCAATTTTAGCGGAGACTTGATTGATATTGTCTTGGGTCGGATCGTGACCGAGTCATGTTGTGACTTGAAAGAAGACATTCACTATTCTTCACTCGGTGATTTTAAGAAGTTATAAATGACAGAAGAATTTTTCATAAGTATTAACATATAAAACAACTGTGCAGCAATATATTGGTAACTGCAAAAGCAGGTGAGGCTAATAGCTTTAAATTAAGGTGTAAACTTTTTGGTTTTCTCTTAAATCGCTTAGTTTATAAAATTTTTAGTAAACAAATTAGCACCGAAAGACGACGCAAGAAGTTTTTTTTTTTAAATATTGTCATCTTTATACTCTGAGGGAGCATGAAAGATTTTCGAGAGCAAAAACCACTATTGCGTTGCATTTCGAGAAGTACAGCACGTAGAGTTACAAATATTTTACCAGTTAATTCAGAAATATTGATTTCCAATGTTAGTAGCACATTATAGTTATTCTAAATCGTTCAGTTTTGGAATTATTGCAAAAAATTATAAAACCAGTCATTTGATGTTTTTTATTTAGACTATGAAAAATATACATACAAATTATCACTGAACACCAAAACTATTTGAGACAAACTTTTGATCTTTTAAAGTTTGCTCCCATACCAAATAAACTCTTAGGCTAAACCAACGTTTCCTGTTTGATCATATGGGCTTGGCCTATTTTTTATTGCTTTGCCAAGCAGACACTTTGACATGCACCAAACGTATCCCTCACATCATCGATTACTGTTATAAGTAACATTCCTAACTTAACATTGCCAAATTTAGTAATACAATGCCAAATTTAACTGAAAATACAAATTATTATTAAGTATACTTTACAAAATATATATTTTTATTTGAATTTTTATTGTATTTTTGTTGCATCCGATAAATTTTACAAAGATTTCCCAAATTTTTGTTGAAAAACATGATTTTTGTTTGAAAAACACGAATCGGGCTTATTCAAGCTTTGTAAACACTTTTTTAAACTTTGCTTTACTAGGACTTCATCTTTGTCACTAAAATGTAGAACTAGATTTCACAAAAACTGCTTAATTGATGTGCCTTACGGCGCATGTGTGTTTGGATGAATTGGAAGAAACACAATATATGAGGTTATCCTTGTAACTTGGCTTTGGCTTTTATATCCTACACATTTGTAAGCCAAACAACAATAGTTTCACGATCAGTTTGCTAAAACAAGTCATTAAAGTAAAATCAAGGAAACAATAACCTTAAAAACATTCGCAATTCTGGCATTGTCCCGTCCTGAAAAACGTTTACCGATAGTGGATCCTCAGATACTCGCCAAGCGACACTAAGATCCAGACGCCCGTTTGTGCCAGCTGCGCGGAATCTTTTGAACAACCTTGCCAAACTTGGAATCCGCGCTTCTGAATGGACAAATCACAAATGGAAAACGGAGTATTGTGAAAATGCTTCCAGGCTCCGTGCTTTTGTGCCCGGGACCGGTGTCAGGCCTGTTAAGATGGGCTTACCCCGAGCAGCTTGGGTTAAGCTCAACCGCCTGCGGACTGGTGTTGGGCGATTCCATTCGTCCATGCACAAATGGAATCTCGCTCCTTCACCGAATTGCGAGTGTGGCGCCTCTGAGCAAACCGCAGAACATGTTCTAACAGCGTGTCCTACAGTATACATCGGGGACCACATGGAGCACAAGGTCTGACGGTTTTGGATGACGAAACTCGATGCTGGCTTGACAACACTGCCAGCATCTGATTCAAGCAGTGCAGCAGTCTGGGGTAGTAAAAGGATAAACCCTCGACCCCAGTCGTGTTTGTGTCTGACCTGGCGTGGATGCCCTTCAAACGACGACGATTAGCAATTGTACATTACGCACCTCGCAAACAAAACGATTTTTTGCTAGTAATACAAGAATTTTCAAACTTTTCTACAATTTTAACCCTGATTGAGCTGCATGCTAAAACCAGAAGACAAACCATTTCATCTCAGAAATCGTCTAATCTTTCAACCAGGGGTCCATGGAAAGGTTGCAGGGGGTCTGCGAGTGCACTGACAGTTGGACAAAAAAAATGCAAAACTATTAATAAGGTTTAGTCTTAAAAATTTAGGCGTTTATATGCTTCATTTATTTTGGAAGAGATTTGTGACTAAAAAGGGTTGGGAAGTACTGGTCTAATTGAACATGGAACAATTAAAGAAGCTCAAAAATGAAGTTCAATTTTGAGCTACTTGCTATTATGGTCAACATCGTAAAACAATTGATGAGCACTTCCGATGATTGTTTAAGCACAATTTTTCCCATGTTTTTGCGTTAGTGGGTTACTATAGCACACAGTTATTTGAAATTATTGTTGTACGACTTACATATGTGTGGGGATCAAAAGGTCAAGTTACAAGGATAGCCTCATATATTGTATTTCTTCCAATTCATCCAAACACACATGCGCCGGAAGGCACATCAATTATGCAGTTTTTGTGAAATCTAGTTCTACGTTTTAGTGACAAAGATAAAGTTTTAGTGAAACGAAGTCTAAAAAAAGTGTTCACAAAGCACTTTTAAGCTTAAATAAACCATATCCGGGTTTTTCAAACTGTTCATACCAAAATCATGCTTTTCAACTAAACATTTGGGAAATCTTAGTATTATTTACCTGATGCAATAATAATACCTTCTAACAAATATGCATTTTATAAAGTACGACGTATACTTGTAATAATGATTTGCATTAAGTAAAATTTCACTTTTCATTATTAAATTTGGCAATAACAAGTTTAGAATGCTACCAGCACTCGGTAATGTGAAGGATACGTTGGGTGTATGTCAAAGTGTCTGCTTAGCAAAGGAGTAAAGAATAAGCCAATGCCCGTCATCAAGTCTAGAAGTTTATTATCTTGTCAAACAGCAAATGTATATTAACCGGAGAAGTTTATTTGGCATGGGAGCAAACTTTAAAAGATCAAAAGTTTGTCTCGAATAGTTTTGGTTTTAAGTAGTAACTTGTATGTACGATAGATTTTTTACCGTCAAAATAAAAAAAATAACATCAAATGATTGGTTTTACAATTTTTTGCGATAACTCTACAACGAAACGATTTAGAATACCATAATGTGCCATAAACATAAAAAACAATAAATTTTTTGAATCGATTCGTACAAAAATTGTAACTCTAGGTGTTGTACTTCTCGAGATGATACAACGCATAAGTGATTTTTGCTCCCGAAAAATCTTTCATGCTCCCCCACAGTATTAAGATGATAAAATTTTTTAAAAAACTTTTTGCGTCGTCTTTCGGTGCTGATTTGTTCCCTAAAAGTCGTATACAGTTGACCTTCAAAAATCCGGCTACCGAAGATCCGGATCCTTTAATTTCCGGCACGGATTTTGGGAGCGCATCTTCAGATTTTCCGCGTTGGGGCGCATGCGCATTACTGTTTTCATAAGCTGCCGCTTATATTTAGATGGTGCTGTTTTTCTTTAAATATAAGGGGGTACACCATACAAAATCATTACCTTCGACAATCCGGCAGTCCTCAGATCCCGAGGTTACCGGTTTTTTGAAGGTCAACTATAAAATAACCGATTCAAGAAAAAAAGGGAAAAAGCGGACACTCTACTATATTGATTTCAAAATAAAATGAATTGATCGTCTCTACATTCAAAGCTATCACTTGCCCCATTTTGGAATATGCAAACACCATATGGAGCCCTGTCATATCAAACACCAACAAGAAACTGCAAACCATTGAAAACACAGCTTTGCGCATTGCGATTGGCTGCACACGAGATACAAACACTCAACACATATAACCATGAAACAAAGGTCCTTCCAATGGACATTCATCTCAAACTTTATGCTACTCAACTTAAACAACTGACTCAAACACTAACATACCCTTTTCATGATCTTAATGCATACTCAGATCCGCCCAGAAACATGAAAGCCACAATCATTCATAACAGTGAGCACATAACATCATTATCTCAAAACTAAGCATAACACGTGAGGAACGTAAAGAAAAACTCAAAGACATTCACACTACCATTACCTCACAATACCTCAGTTCTAAAAAAACAACATAGTTACTAACACCACATCCTATGACATTCATTCATCAGAACAAACATTACCATGTCATATACGTAGAAAACTGGCACAGCTCAGAGCCAACAAATCACCATTCTTGCAAAGTTACCTTCCTACAGTGAATCCTGAAACTTACACGCAACAATGCCCACTACGCTTGACACACACATGACACGATTCAAGTCTTTAACTGTAGCAAAGTAACAGCACAACACAACACCACTGGTCTGTGAAAAAAGCCTTTGGAAGCAGAGGTAATCCAAGAATGGGAATCTAGATTGGCTTCTTTGAGGGGTAAAGAGATAGCTTCTCCAAGATATCCTTGGTGGAAGGGCAACAACAACATTGCTTTTGAATTTAACACCACAGTCGTTGTCATGCAAACCAAAAGAAAAATTGAAGATATAACAAGTTATTAAATAGTGGCAATAGTGGCATGTGAAGCTACTTCTGCTTCGATCCTTGTTGACATCGTTAGACAATGTTTTAAACGCAGGTCGTCAAATACAGCCACTCAATAACATTAATAACTTTGATAAATAGTAAGTTTGAAACAATTTGCTTGGTTTTTTATGATCAAAAATTTATTGATTGATTAGTTTTATAATCTCTTTAGTTAAGTTATTCTCCGGAAAGAAGTAAACGCAAATGAACAAAAAGCACACAACATGTGTACCTTCGGCAAACCATTCACCATAGCTGGGTCGGGTCCGTTTCCATTAATTTCACCGAGACCGGCAGGCAAATTCGGAGTTGAGACAGACATACCTTGCCCCTGCCCGGCGGCCAAAGAGCTGGGAGGAAGGTTTTCAGGACCGGCACCACCCATCGGAAACTAAAAAGAAAGTGATCTCTTCAATAAAAGTTAATGGTAGAAACGTAAAAAATGAATGAGAATAGATGACAAGTCTTTTCAATCGCTTGTAGCAAAATATAATCGATAAATTATTGACGAGGACTTTGAATTTAAAATCAACTTACAGAAGTCGGCATGGATTGATGTTGCATTTGCTTCATGCGAACGTAATCGGAATTCATCGGGTCTACAAAAATCACAATATTAAGGATGGGAAAAGTGCAAGGCATTGTGGGATCAAATCGTTAAATATGTCTTGTGGAATCAAATTGTTAAAAAAGATAAGTCTCCCTCACTCGAAACGTGAAACTGAAACCGTAACTAGTTTGCAACTAGATCACTGGTTTCCGACCTGAAAAACCTACTTTTTTAGAAATCAAATCGGATTATAGGGCTAAAAATTTTTTTGATTAAGTTTCTGTTCGAGTTTTAAACAAGAAAGAGCTGGTCGGAGTGGGAACATGTTCAAAAAAAGGCAAAAAACATCGAAATACTAAAATAAATTATGTCTGTAAATAATAAAAGCCCAAAAAAAATCAATGAGAGCGATATCTTGGAACCTACAACAGCGGTTGGAAATAATTGCAAGATGGCAGCTTTAAGTACAGCGGCGTTGCCGCGCGGCCGCACCCTTCCAAAACCAAACGAACATTCTTATTGTGCCAGTTTCAGAAAACAATGAAATGCCATTTAGTTGCGAAGAGTGATATATAATGATATAGCAATTGATACGACATTAAAGTGACACAATTTTTCTTCCAATTCTATATTGATGGTTCAAAAAAAAACCGCCCAATCCCGACTATGAAATATTGGGGAGAAATATGCTGTGTGCGAACAGTCGAATTAACTATTGCACTGTCCGACCGTATGGGAAAAAAATCTTGTAGTAATATTACGATTAGCAACTTTTCTTAAAAGTTTTTTTTACCAAATCATAAAAATATTAAGCAGAATTTCTATTGTTTCAAAAGATAACTGATATATATTCTATAACAGGGTTGGCTAACTTATCTGGGTGTTTGATCGACTTTAAATTCATTAAAAACTTGCGATCGGCAACTGAGGAAATGCGATCTTTAAAAGTAGTGATCTCTAAAAATAAAAAAAATTTTCACTTTGAATTCTCAATTTCGTCCTAAAAACATTGTGATCTCTAAAAAATAAAGTCTTCACTACAAATCTTAAACTTTTTTTGCATTTAATGTTCAAATACCAAAAAATTTGTTTTAATCATTTCTTGCGGTTGCCCAAAATTCCTAAAGTCCTAAAGTAAAACACTAATTCACTCAAGATCAGATGCGATCGACCAGCTACGACGTCGTTATCAACATGTTGGCTATCGCTGTTTTATAAAAAGCTCAAGTCCACCACTAAAAGATGCTTGATAAAGCATTTGAGATTTCTTAATTCGAAATTTTCTTTGACAAAATGCTCTTAAATTATGTAGATCAAGGGTCTCAAACATGTGGCCCGTACAAAGATTTTGTGTGGCCCACGACAACTTTGAATTTTCAAATAAAAGTCTCGTTTAGTGCCTCGCCTTCTCATCAGTATTCTTAGACCAGTATCTAGTCTTTAAAGAAAAACACTACAGCAACGCTAGTCGCCAATTTCTTGAGGTAAACCTTTTGCTAGAATGCTACGACAGGTTTGTAATGTTGGAGTGCATCATTTTTGTTCCTATATTTTTGCCCAGACATCGATGGCCCATACACCTGTTCAGTTTCTCTTTTGCTCTTTCTGTTTCTTTGTTTTCGATTCTGAGCTTTCTGAGAAACAATTGCCAGCCATACAAGGAGCTAGTCTTAGTTGAAGTTATTAAGTTAACTGTCGAAGTTTTGGAACAAATATTTTATTGTTCTTTGCAAAATCCAAACCAAATGGCAACTTGAGTGAAAATTAAAAAAACTAAAGTTTTTCTTTATAAAATTTCTTTAGTTTCGAAAAAGAAAATTGCAAATAAAAGAATTTTTTTAAGAAAAGTGGTAGAATTTGTACTTTTTCACCTTGAATTTGTACTTGCATTTTGTGATAGAAGTTAGTGTCTTATTTTTCAGCACAAAATAGCTGTTATGAAGGAGTATAATATACGGCAACACTACGAAACAATGCATCAAAATAAATATGATGGGTACAAGGGCAATAAGCACAAAATTTAAAATTATTACAGTGCAAACAGAAAAAACTTTTTGCCAATATTAATCAGACCAACGAAAATGCTGCAAGAGCGAGTTTTGCTATTTTTGAAAAGATAGCTAATTTAGAGGCAAGCGAAATTTTATGCTCTCATCAAAATAAATTGTGTGAAGACGTAAATTTGCACTTAATACAATTGCAAACAGGATTAAAAATTTACCTGCCAATGTAGAAAAACAATTACTTGCAGCGGCAAAGGATTTTGAAGCATTTGCAACTGCTCACAACGAAAGCACAAATGTGTCAGACACGGCACATTGTGATGTGTTTATCAGAGGTGTAAATTGCTGTATAAGTGTAACGGAAGAAATTTCGAATTTAATACCAATAAAAGATACTACAACTGGAGGTGATATATTTTAATGTCTAAAAAGCTGCATTGTCGTGGAATAGACTTGTACGTTTGGCTACTAACGGCGCATCAGCCATATGTCCCAGCAATGTAGGCCTAGTTAGATTGGTGAAAAACAAGTTAAACAATCTTGAAAGCGATGGAATCAACTTCGTCAGTGTGCATTGCATCTTACATCAAGAAGCACGTTTTAGTAAGTTGGTAGTTAAAATAGTCAACTAAACACGATCTCGGGGACTGAATAACAAGCGGTACAAATCTTTTCTTCTAGATATGGATTGCAAATATAAAGAAATTCTTTTATCATATTGAAGTACAATGGTTGAGTCCTGGAAAGGTTTTGAAGCATTTCTTTGAGCTTAGAAATAAAATTACTTCATTTATAAAATCAAAAAAAGAAAGTTCTTTTGCTGGTTGATTTCACTTTTCAATGCAACCTTAATCTTGCTTTTCTAACAAATATCACGCATCATTTGAATGAATTGATTTAAACTTCAAGGATAAAACAGATTATTACACAAATGTACGATGATGTGAAATCGTTCAAAGTAAAACTAAGTTTATGGATAAAGCAGTTGGATCAGGGCATTCGGTTAATTTCTCAACTCCGAAATCAATGGGAAACGTCCAATTCAAATGCTTGAAAGCAGTGATGGCCTAAGAAAAGGAGGTTCATACTAAAGCCATTACTGCTTGAAAGAACACGCAGGTTTCGTGTTAAATTTGCTTTAAAGAGTTTGATGAGCGCTTTTCAGATTTTGTGATGCTACAGTCCCATTTTCAATTGCTTTCAGCGGCGTTTGCTTTTAGAAATTGACTGTGTTACAGAAGAATTGCAAATTGAGTTAGCCGAACTTCAATGTGATACCATTTTGAAATAGAAATATGAAGACGTAGAAATTCCAAAATTCTATTCGTTTCTTTCACGAGAAAGATTTCCAAAATTGCTATCTGTTGCTGCTGTAAGAATTGTTGCAATATTTGAAAGCACATACGCATGCGAATAATTTTTTTCATTCATGAAAGCTATCAAGTTTGTTCTAAGGTCACGCGTCACTGATGAATACTTGCAAGTAACACTGAAGTTGGTTTCTACTGATGAATTTCAAACCTAATATCAAAAACGCTGCCAGTCAAATTGCCAGAAAAAAAATAGATTGTAATTGTCGGCAGCGTGGCCAAGTGGTTAAAGCGCCGTGATTATGATCGACATGGTCTCGGTTCAAAAACTATTCGAGACGTTCTGTTGTGTCCTTGGGAAAGACATTTAACGACACTTTCCCTGCTTAGTGGTCTGGGCAAGCAGTTCTAAATTCAATCATATCTCTATAAAACTAAAAAACAAATTAAAAAAATTCAACTGAACAGCAAGACCTTGGATCTCCGGAAGCAAGTCGGAGTAATTGCTTGCTCTATGAACGGCGCCTTCGTCGCTTTACCGCGAGTCAGAAAATAAATATAGACAAAACGAAATGCCGATTTCATTTATTTTAACCATAAATCATTTTTGTTTATTGAGTTTTTAATGTGTAGTCTTGTATTGATCTCGTCTTGTGTACTGCGGCCCTCGGATAATTTGCAACTTTTAGTTTGGCCCACAGAACCATTTGAGTTTGAGACCCTTGATGTAGACTTGATGTAGATTTGATGTAGACCTTGATAAAAGCTCATGCAGCAAATTGTTAGGATTGCTTAGTAAAAGCTGACTGTCGTTTGAATTAAAGCAAAATTAGTCGGCTTAAAAATTGTAAAGTTAAAAAATAGAATTGCTTTTCTTTGCCAGCTTTTACCTGGGTTCTTGGGGTCATGAGACGTCGGGAATCGATGGGAATTGGGAACGGGCTGCATGTAGGGCCTGGGGCCTTTAGAAAACAAAGATCAATGTAGAATAAAGTATGTGATGCAAAATATTCAAGTCCAAATCTATCAACATTTTAATTTGTTTGCTATCAAAAAAATAATAACAAGATTAAAAGGTTTGCATTTGCCTTTTAATGATACCATCTATAACATTAAAACAATCAATCACTGCTCTTCCAGGAACAAGTCTAATTGTATTTCAAGTAAACACTTTTTAAAAAAAAGGGGTTTTGGTCCTTTCAGTCAAACCCAAACCGATCTTACAAACTCGGTTTCGTGATTTCATACTCTTTTTATTTAAATAAAACATAGGAGTATCAAAAATCTAGCGCGATAACAATAGAACCTACAAAAGTCAAAAGTTGGATCACAGTTAGCAGAGAAATTTTTGCTCAAAGTTAATATACGAGGATCAGTTTTATCACCGCTGTTCTTTACAATCGTATGTAATGTTGTCACAGAGGGTGCTGGGAAAAGGTTCGTGAAAAAAATTCTGTTTGCTAGTAAATTGGATGAGTGACACAATCAAAAGATTTTACGGGAGAACAAGTAGTAACAACAAGAGAAAGAGTTGGTTGGATAAATTCAGAAAATGTAAACTGTTAAAGAGAAAGTTTTTTATCCAAAATAACAAGGTTAATATACCAGAAGTTGTGAAAGATCTGCGTTATTATATGGAAATGGAACTTGGTGTTCGAAGAAAAATGAGATGGTCGTTTAGAGAATAACTAATAGAATTTATTAGAACTATTTGTGGTGTCCACTGTTAGAAAAAATACTATAGAGTTGATGGAGATGTTAGGCTTAAAAAAATTAATAGTTTGTTAGGCAAAAAACAAATGAGGGCAATCGATGGTTCATCTTATGAAAAGGGATAACGAGGATGTTTGAAAAATAGAATAGGAATTGAAAAGTACACAGGAGAAAAAACAGAGCCACACAAAGAAAATGCAAACAGCAGTGCAACTAGAAGAATACTTTAGCAGCAAAAAAGGATCAGCCTGCAAGTAAAAAATGCAAACGATAGAATAAAATGGCGAAACGGTATGTTGAGGGTTGGCTGAAGAGGTGCGTAAAACCCGGTTATCTCTGAAAACAGGAAACAAACCGGATTAAAATTGGATAAGCAACAACAACAGCGATACGCTTTAAAAGATAGCTTAGCTTTTCTCATGTAAAGAATAGGAAAAAGTTTGAATACTTTGCAATTTTTCGATAAATTGCAATGTATTCTTATCTGTTAGGAATTTCATATAGATTCCCACCGCAATTTTCAATATGTACAAGACACCCACACGCACTCGCTGCACAAACGAACGGATGATTACCTTGCGGACTTCGCATCAGAGGAGTCGTTGGTGTACCACCGGGGGATGGTCCCTACAACGACAAAACAGCAGATTGTAAATGACAAAAATTTGAACTAAAAAGTTTCATGAGAAAATAACTCACGGACGGCGTCGATTGGTTGGTCCAATGCGATCGGGCGTGCCTTAAAAATAAACATAACTAGGAAACAAGCTAATCAATCCAATTGTTCGTAATACTTACATAGACGGCATAGGCATTCCTCCCTGATTCGGTATCGAGCTTGCAGGGATTCGCACTCCACCGTAAGGCTGCAACAAACAAAGTTACTTGACAATCGAAGATCTATGATGAATCAAAACCAACCTGTTGAAACTGATCAGGTCCATAAGGATTCATTGGCGAAGGGGGTATTCCCCGGGGATGTACCATCCTCCCCATCCCCATTATTTGACCTGAAATTTGACATAAAATTTACATTATAGGTTTTCATTTTTATTTTAATTATTCTTCCGACTATCCGGACAACGAAAAAAGTCTTAACGAAGACACCAAGTTTTAGTGAAAAAAAGGCGTTTCATGGAATGATTTGAGATGTAAACTAAAAACTTTCAAGGAATATTTTAGCAAAAACTAAAACTCGTTTTCTCATCTTCTTTAGACGTTCGTCGCGTTATTCATCAGACTGCTTTACTGCTTTGAAATTATCTAATTTTTATTTTGACTTTTCCTATGCAAGCAGCATTTGCTCTGGCCTAACCTTTACCGAAAAACAATAAAAAATTTACTTATAGGTTCTTTTAAAAAAATGAGCAGGTGTACAGCATCTTACTATATGCCTTGATGTGCACAAATTTATTGCTAATCACTGCGACAACCTGGATTTAATTTTCTTACATTCTGTTCAGGTATTCAGTAGGCTTCAATCTCTAGGTATACGCCGGGTAAGTACTACTACAACAAAAACAACATGTAGCTTGTTGCCCAAGCGCCGTGTTATGGAGTGGTACCGCGAACTTGTAAAGGTTTCAGCATAGACGGCAAAAATAACAAAAGCTTTATAAACGGCA
Source organism: Diplosoma virens (assembly GCA_963680785.1). Taxonomy (NCBI): domain Eukaryota; kingdom Metazoa; phylum Chordata; class Ascidiacea; order Aplousobranchia; family Didemnidae; genus Diplosoma; species Diplosoma virens. Next base: position 17,944,775 of record OY796896.1, read on the forward strand.
AAAATATTACTTTTAAAAATAAAAGAAACTTTTTAACGCCACCCCCATCAAACCCTATCTCAAGCACGAATATTGAACGCAAATCGGAAAAATTCTACAGAAATTTATTACAGCAATTTAGTAATGATAAAATTGTTTGATCGCAATTGAACAAATACGGGCGAGAAATCGCGTTTATAGACCTGACTGTATTTCAATTTAATGCTTTATTACAAGCCAAATGGACCGAAAGCTTTAATCTTTTATTAATCTTTCTTTTTTGTATTAACATATCTTTCACTGATTGTAGATGATGTTTTGAGATAAGTAAGGCCAGCCGAGCAATAAATTACAAAATAGAATAAAAAAAAACATGTAAGTAAACTTCATACCTGCAGAGGTATTCAGCAATTAGTTTAAAAAGGCCTTATTAAAACACTTTATTTTTGTCAAATGTTTAAACTTTTTTTAAAAGCAGTAAATTTAATTTAAACGAGTCACCGAGACATGGCAAAAACAGTGAAGTAGTTGATACCGTAGAGAATTATAAGGTAATGATTACATGTAATCGTTATACAGAATTACAAACAAAGAATGTCTTCGTTTTGTCATTAACATTTTTCCAAGGATCAACTTCAGAATTTCAACGAAAATTGGAGATATATGCAGCGTGGCAAGCTGACTACAAATGCTATTAGCTTAATGGAGAAAAAGGCTTAATGGTTCCCAAGACGAAGGCGCACACGTTTGTTAGAAATGAAAATAGCGCTACTCGGAGAATTAAATGAAAAGTTATTAAACAGAACAGATTTTTTTTCAGTCGAGTTAAACGCAATTTGAAAGGAACTACAAAGAATGCGCATTTAATTTTCAAGCAAAGACGGCAGCGGCACTTGCGATAGAATTTAATTAATTTTGAGGACGTTTTCCGGCATTTGGCTTTCAACCAAAGCGCTCAAAGCAGAGTTATCTATAGCAGTAGTAAGACTATATAAGATAAATTACGAAGGCTAAAAAGGCTGCATTTAGAGATTAAAAGGTGGCAATTTTGTAAAGCAATATTATAGTTGATTTACGACAGAATAGCAGTCAAACGAAACAATGTTTGTCTTAGAATGAAAGATGACAAGAAAATGTCGATTTTGCGAATTAAAGTAACAGCATTTGCATTGTTAAAGAATCACAGTAAAATAGACAGACAATTATGTCGATAAAAATTTTGTGAAATCAATCAATCAATCACACTTAAGGGCGCCGAAAGCGGAGACCAGGGGGTAATTGTCCACCGGTCATCTTTAAAACGGGAGAGCAAAGGTAAGCATATACTGCCCTTTGACATTCGCAGTACAAAAGCATTGGGTTCAATAATTTCCACAATCATGGAAACTTGCCTAAAATATTAAATTGATTGAAGGTGAAAGCCTCCTTTTTTAGTCTTCATCTTAAATTGAAACAAAAATAGGGATTTTAGACAACGATTAGCAGTGATCAACTTTCTTTTTTAGTTTTCACTAGATTTTTTGCGCTGACAACGTTCAAAGTGGAAACTATATAGCATAATGCACAATCGTGGTTCGGGCTATCGTCATTAAACTAATTCTATTGCCCACCCTCCAAAAATTTTTTCGGCTGGTACGGCTGTAAACCTTAACTACAATTTTTTCTATCCAACAAAACTGCTTTTGTTTTGAATTCCCCCCTCCGCCAAAAAGTTTTTTGGCGCCCCTGATCCCATTACTTGTTTAAAACAATTCCGCTTATCTCTCTTAAGAAATCAATAAATTAACCACAAAGTTTGCGATAAAAGCACTTGCTATTGCTGTTGCGTGCTAGAAACATATCTTGAGTAACTTTGTGGTGATGCCAAAAAAACAAAAAACAACAACAATGTTGTCTTATTTCTTAAAAGCGCTTCAAGCAATCAAGCAAGAACATTAAAATTCGCGATAAGCTTTTTTAAGTTTTATTCCTAAGATTCATAAAATGTAGTAATGAATAGTCTCGCTGTAACAAACAAGCCAGCTTGCCTGTTTGAACAGTCGAGATTCTTCAATTCACCACTTATTTTTTGATTGAATTTCAAAAAAACAGGCAGAAGTCAGACATTAGCACAATAATCAAAGTAATAATTTATCCTATTTTAATTTACTTTTACATCACGATGGCTCACCAGCGTGGGTTGCAACAGAACAGCAGTTTTGCCGGGTCTCGTTCACTGTTCGCCGTTACTAACCTTGCAGGCCTTAGGAATTCCGCAAATTTTTAAAAGCTTATCAAATGAACGAAAACCGTTTCGACTTGTCGGGGGCACCACTAGAAAAGTTGCCCCATGATCAAATTTATCACTTATTGAAACAGCTCCAGTTTTTTCCATTTTTTCTATATATTCTATTTAAGTTTTTTCTAATGTCAGTTTTCGAATATAATTAAAATACAATTTATTCCACTTTTTAAAATGCTGAACAAGCTACAGAAATCCAAATCACAACAAATGCAAAACGGGCGTGGCGGTTGGAGCCCCACCCAAAATTTTTTAGACTTTTCAGCTCAAACTTTTACACTTTTCCTGCTATTTTGAGATAGTTTCTCGTAGCTTGTCAGATCTCAACACTGTAATCGTCTTTATGACGAGAATTGTTGTTGTGCAAGCACAAAAAATTTTGTACCGATAAAGCCTGTTTTTAGCAGTTGAAACAAAAAAAAAAAAAAAAAAGGATATAATGCAGAGACAAAAAGTTGAATCACATTTAATTACACACAGAGAAATAACTAAAAATGCAATTAACTTCCCAGTTAACACTTAAACTAGTTTAGGGAATGATATTGATGTTTCTTTTAAAATTTCTTATTATTTACTATTAGGGATGTGCTGAAGCCAAAGATAATTTTTCATTACTATAAGATCCTTACACCTAATAGCTGATATAATTCATTTACTATATCAAATACAATGCTTATTACAAAATCACACGCTATTGCTACTGTGATGTGTTATTTATCTGTTTTGAAACATGTTTGTTTACACTGACTTAACAGCAGTGGCGTGCGATCAGGGCATGCAGTTTTCTGACTTGCAATTATAATCACTTAGGTTCGTCAAAACAAACTTTTGCGTAATGACCTTTATTTTTTTTACGGTTTTGGTACTTAATTAGAAAAATCTGAGGTTGATCCGAGGTGAAGACTTTTTCTTTTTTTTAGAAAACACTATGATTTTGGGACGAAAAGTCAGAAATCCGAGAGCGATTATAATTGAAGACCTTTTTTTTTTAACACCATGATTTTGAGACAAAAATTGGTTTTCGTCTTAGAATCCCAGACAAATTTTGTCCTATCCATAAAGTATCGCATGCTAATTGCATGACCAGCCTCAGAGGTCACAGCACACCACTCACAGTTAGCCCCACTTTGTTCCATCTTTCCGTCTGTTGCGCTAGCACTAAGCAAGGAGTATGGCAATAAGATGCCTGACCTTCAGATCGCTAGTAGTGTGTGTTATGTTATCACTGTCTGAACTTTCAATTTGCCACTTTGTATGGCTTTTAATATAAAATTAAAAAACTTCTCGTGTGTCTAAGTGCTCAAAAATGGGTGCCGGTTTAGTATGTGATCTACCCAAGAAATATGATCTACCACTACCTTTTCCACTCTCCACTCTCACTCTCCACACTATGATCTAACACTTCCACTACGGTTTAGTATGTGATCTACCCAAGAAATATCACTAGGTAGATCACAAGCTAAACTAGAAACATGCAGGTAGATCACATACTAGACCAGGACCCAAAAATGTGTGTTGTAAATAATGTTGTTTTATAATTAGGCAATAGCTAATTAATTATATTAAGTGTATACTGTTTTATATAATTGTTATAAACAATCTGCTATAAATATCATCATGTTGATCATTAATGTTTCAGATCAGAGCATTAACGATATGGAGAACTAAGCTAATCATTATTCATAATGCCTAAACAAGATGAAAATCCCTTATGGGATTACTCTAAAATAAGTAATGAGGATGTTAGCAAAGCTGTCTGCATACTTTGCAAAAAGAATTCATCAAGAGGGAGCAAGGACCCTCACAAAATGACAACAAAAACAACAACAACAACAAATATTTGCTGAAGCTTCGGCACATCCCTATTTATTATGTTGTTGTTGCTGCCCCTCCTCTAAATCTATCTCGAAGGCAGCATCTGTTAACCTGTCAAAGAAGTCAATCTGGACTTTCACTCTCAGATGATCTTTGCAGCTTGCAGAGGCTTTTTCCACAGACTAGTGGCATGGTGTTGAGTTGGTACTTTGCTACAGTTAAACAGGTAATTTAGTGTCATGTGTGAGTCAAGCATAGTGGGTATTGTGGCATATAAATGTCAGGGTTTATTGTGTGTATGTAACTTTGCAAAAATGGTGATTTGTTGACTCTGCGATGTATCAGTTTTGCACACTTATGAAATGGTAATGCTTGTTTTAATGAATAAATGAGGTGTGTGCTTCTAACTTTGCTATTTTTTCTGGAACTCAGGTATTGTGAGGTATGATAGTGTGACTCTGTAAGTCTATGAATGTGTGGGTATACAGTAATCGAGTTTTCTTTAGTTTTTAATAATTGCATAGGATACCTAAGTGAAATGTACATATTTGTGAGGGATATTTGTTGCGATTAGAAAGGTGGTTTTGATGATTTGTAGTTCAATAGATGAGGTGTTTGATGTTTCAAGTGGTAAAAAACTAATGTTGTTTACAATGTAAGTCAGGAAGCCTCCTCTTGGCTTGTGAGTGCGATCCGTTTCAATAGGTGTGAAGTGAGAAACATTTGATGTTTTGTGTGGTCGATTCAGTTTGACTCTTGTATTGTTATGATGTGGCTTGTGTATTTTCAATTAATTGTATTTCCTGTTTCATTGCAGATGCCATTTGCATTGAGTTGAAGAACTTTAAGATGTTTTTGGTGATGTTGTGCTTGTTTCTGTATATGTTGTAGTTGATTGTATTTTTGATTAAAAGTGCTGTGAAGTGTGCAGCACCAAGAGTCGTTTTATTGTTGTAATTTGGAAGCATTTCAATGCTTAGTAGAGAGTGACCCAAAAAACAGAACTCATACAAATTTTATTAAATCTTATCAACATCAATACAATTTCAAGATACTTGTTTGACTTAAATATCAATCTTTGTACCATCATTCCTCGAAGTTTCAGTTATTTTGGTTGCTTTACATTAAAGTTATTTATTGTTTAAAATATGCTTCAAATAGGTGCCACAGCATTGGAGGCAAACTTGTAGACGTCACTCAAAATTGTCAATCATTCCAACACATTTCTCTTTTAAATTTTTGCTGTATTTAATGCCTTTAGTTCATCAATGTTTAAACTAATGGCAGTAAATGCAGCAAAAATTTGAGAAATCTTAAAAGAGAGATCAGTTTGAGTGAGTGACAATTTTGCATGATGTTTGCAAGTTTGCCTTTAAGACTATTGGAAGACTATTGTGCCTATTGGAAGCATATTTTTTTTAAACCAGTGTTTCTCAAAATTTTTCTGATTGCGTACCACCCATTTGTTTTTTACTGCACTGCGTACCAACTGGCTCTGAAATAACTTATTTCACTTAAATCTACCAGTATTTATTATACCATAACACCAATGCATAACAAACAACACAATTTAATGCAACAGATGCAACTGTTTCTTCCGCACAAGCTGGTTTATTTGGGTTAGTAACAGCGCATCTGAAATCATGTCCAGGCTCAGTTAGACAATTTTTGTCTTGGATTCAATGGCCATTTAGGCTGAGAACCCTTGCTTACATTCCCACATAGAGGGAAAAACCAGTAATTGACGAACAGCATTTTGGGCCAAAATTGGATAAGTGGAACCCATGATTAGTCAGAAGTCTATGGGAGAGCATTCCTTCTGCTTTGCTTTTGCTATATCGTCAACTTGAATATCAATGATCTCTTCTTGTTCTCTGGTTCCTACGTGTAGAAGAGCTGGATCGGTGCAGAATGGATTGACAGTGTAGGTGCAACTTACTACATCTGGAAAGTAATGCATCAATTCCGTTTGGAGTAGCTTAAGGTGATCCTCAATTTCTTGACATAATTTATCATTGGGCTCAACTGAAATCATGGTAAGAAGTTGGAAGATTCCAAACTGTTCACTCTTTACATTTTTGGTCCAGACATCTAGCTTGCAAATAAATGCTTCCAGCTTTGAAATAAAAACTTCAATGTTGCTGTTTGATCCTTGGAATGAAAGATTTATAAGGTTGAGAGCCTGGAAAATATCCGACAAAGGCCAGCCATGAGATAAACTCATCATTCTCCAAATCATCTTTAAATACATGATTTTTCTCTTTGAAAAATGTGAAAAATTTATGCCTAAGTTCATAGACCCTCCATCTTCCTGTGGGAAAGCCAGCAAACCTCTGTGTGGAAAAGGAGACACTTTTGTTCAGAACAAACATCTTGGCAGAACCTTGCAAAAGATTGAGAATTCAGAGCTGAGGTTTTTATGACATTCACAATTTTAATGATTTTGTTCAAGCATGACATTAACTCAGAAGGGAACACTGGTGCAAAGTGCAAATGTATGGATAAAACAGTGGATGAAAGTCGTGTTTGCTGCTACATTTTTCACGTACACTTGAAATCCTGGTTTTTGCCCAAGCATTGCTGGAGCATCGTCTGTCGTGCATCCAACTGACATACTCTAATCTAGTTTATTATCTTTGAAGAAATCACCCAAAACATTGAATACATTTTTTCCTTTTGTTGTAACAGCCAACTCCTGACTCAAAATTAACTCTATTTTCACTGTGTTATTTTGTATAAAGCGGACATAAACAAGCAATTGGCTACACTTGGTGACATCTGTCAACTCATCAATTTGAATGGCAAACCTGAACTTTCAATTACTTGTTCAGCAATATGACCAGACATTTCTTGAATATGGCGTTTTACAGTGTCATTGGAAAGGGACGCACTATCCACTTTAGCCACTGTCTCATCTCCAATCAGGTTCCTAATTAGTGTCTTTGCTGCTGGCAAAACAAGGGACTCTGCGATTGTGTGAGCTTTCATGTTCTGAGCAACCAGAAGAGAGACTTCATATGATGCTTTTGCTACTCCAACCTTCTTTTGGTGAAATTGGCCTGTCTTGTCTAGGTGCTGTCTTTTTGCGATCTCCCCTAGCCGCTCAAAATAACTTTGATCTTTTTTCTGGATAGTTCGATTCAAGGTGCCATTTGACAAGCTGGGCTTCATGGCTGCATTACAAAGGGTTTTCATGCAAAGCACACACTGTGGCAAACATTCTCCCCCATGCTCGATAGCAATAAAACCATATTTAATATATTCTAGAATCTGGATTATACCTTCGTTTGGACATGGCTAAAAATTATCTTGCTAACTTACTGATAAATTTGCATTAACCTTCCGTCGGTGATTTGGTTCAAAATTAACAAATCGAATATGTTCACGCGCTTGGTTTGCTTGTCTCAATCTAGGTTTCGCTTTCTTAACTTCTTTTTTCTCTACAACCTCATTTAAAACCGCAGTTTCTTGCGTCGATAACTCGAAGATAAGTTGGTAATTGATTACCGTTATAGTCTATTGAGATACGCGGCAGCAACTTTAAAAGCTTTTTTTTTTGAGGTCATATAGTGGTTTTGGAATCTGAGTGATAACTTTTGTTGTTTCAAAACTGTTAGTTGTTTTAATTCGTTCTAATCTAAATTTGGGCTGCGTTGAAAACAATTTTCGTAAGTTGGCTATTTTTAAATCATTATTGTCTTGTTTTTTAGTTTTGTATTTTATTTAGAATTACGGAAATAACGCTTCAATAGATCTCACATCAAACTTGGATTAAGCGTTCTCGTCAATTAGTCTACTCAGTTTAGCTAATAGAAAAGAAAACAGATTAAATCGAATCAGTCGGGCACAATTTGATCTGACAAACACACAGAAAACGCAATTGTTTTCTTTATTGTGTATTTGTGACGTAATAATACCGATGATTAACTGCTGCCGATTAATTTTTTTTTAAATGCACTGCTGAAGTTATTGTCACATCATGGTCACTAGATAAATACTGTCGGCCGATATCTTCGCGTACCACCAATTAAAAAGCTCTCCCGTACCACTAGTGGTACGCGTACTACAATTTGAAAACCACTGTTTTAAATAATACATAACTTTAATGCAAAGCAACCAAAATAACTGAAACTTTGAGGAATGATGGTACAAAGATTGATATTTAAGTTAACCAAGTATCTTGAAATTTTATTAATGTTGATAAGATTTAATAAAATTTGTATGGGTTCTGTTTTTTTGGGTCACCCTTGTAATAGGTTTAATATAAATGGCACAAATCACTACTTGTGTGTTTCATGTGGGTGAGCTGAAATCGACTTTCTTGAAAAGCACAGAAAAAGTCGTTTCTTTTCGGATAGAGCAAGAGCTCTACTACCCAGTAAAAAGCAAAGATGAAGCAGAAATGAGCCAATTTATAATAGTTGAAGATCAACCAACAGTGTCTTAACCTTGAAGAGGCTGACCGATTTAAGACTTTAAACAGATATTTCTGCCAAAAATTCAGAGCTTTTCAGACTGCGCGACGCCCGAGGCAGCATGAAAAAGTGTTCCAAATGACATATCGTGATTTTGCAGAGTAACCCTCCTGCAAGCGGGTTTAACTTAAAATATTTTCTTCTAAACTGCTTGCCTGCCACAGCTTTTGAACACATTCTGCTCAATTTTAAACTTTCTATCTTTATACTACATTTTGTCTGGTTTCTATCTTCTCAAGCTTCTTATAGCAGACTTCTCAAGCATGGTTATCCTTAAGGAAAGACCAAATCTCCGGCCAATACAGCTTTGCAGGATATCGCGATGTTCACCACGGTAACGAAGTATTTTATGGAAAAGTGTTATTCACCACAGAAAATTTGAACTTTCCAAGTGTGACTAAAGGTTACAAGAGTACTAATTGTTGATATTCGCAAATCAGATAAGAAACACAACTCTACACAACTTTAATTCATACAAAGGTTAATCTGCAACACTCACGTGACTGCGATAAACAATCACTGGTTAAGATCACCGAAAAGCTGCTGGAATACCGCTGTTTAATTTTCTTGTCGGTGAACATGTAAAGTTCTCTAGAATTGATTGCGATCTAAACAGTTTTAACGATATCGGACAGCAATATTTTGGCAACTCGGGAACCAGGTTGGGGTAATTGCTTACCGTACGTATAGCACCCCCGTCGCTTTCCTACGTTAGATAAATACGGAGATAAAATGAAATGAAAACGTCATCTCGTAATCCCACTACGTCTCTTAACTGCTAAGTTTGGAAAAATGAGTTATAACATTTACTTTGTACAGTACTTATTTTCTACTATGACTAGTGTTAATAATAAAACAAAATGTTGAACAATAAGATGTAGAAAAAAGTAATATATTGTTAAAGACATTCGAATAACGAAGAATAGCTGGTATGTGAAAAATCGATGAGCGGCGAGATTTATAGAATAGATAAGCTGACGACTAACGATGAAAGGTGACGACGACGAAGTAACACGGAGAAATGAGCACGAGTTCAAGACACGAACGTGGACAGAGCAAAGCAAACGCCGAGAACGCAAGGCGAATCATTATTTCACTCTTTGAAACGTTCCTCTTACTTTGTCTTGGATGATCCATTCCTTGCATCATTGACTGCGGACCACTGGGACCCTGAAACAAACGCTAACCTCAACAAAAGATAACGGAAAAAGTAAATGCTTGCATGGACTAAAAGCTGGTTTATGTCTCGTCACATCGCTCCGCATTTTTGGTTAATTGAATATCAGTAATTGTTTACACTGAGCGTATACACCGAACTTCAATAAACAAAAAAAGAAACGCCAAGCGATATACGCCAGATGTAGACAAAGATTAAATGCTGGTTTGTTTCTGCAATGTTGTAGTCATTGAAGTGAAACCTGAAACAGTTTAAAATCAACTGCGAGAAGGCATAGGCTATTGTTGAACGAAGTTAATAATTTAGAGGAAATGGAATTCAAATTCATTAATTTTTTAAAACTTTAACACAAATTCGATTAGAAAAAAAAACGTATTTTCAAACAATTATTTTTACGCTTTTCAGGGATCAGAAAGTGAATATTTATTACATTATACGAATACGAGTTTTAGAAAAAAAATTGAACATAATAGAGTAATGGTTCTCAACGTTTTTCTCCTTTGCAAGACTTTGGGACTGTCATTTCAGTAATTATTTACCAAATTACATTGACCCGTTTTGTCTTTACTTTTTTTCTTTCGAGCGAAGCGGGGACCAATAAATTATAAAAATAAGTAGGACTTCATGTGTGTGCTGAAAAAAAGTCTTTACTTTGATTGAACAACTTTTCTAAGCTGCCAGGATGTTCTTATAATGGAGATGCCAATTTATATTTAGCGGGAGTGTTAATAGATGATTTCGAATAAATTTACATTTTATTCAAATTCCTCTCCAACTTTTCCCTTTAAATTAAAAATTCTTCCCTTGGGAGCCCAGTGGCTCACTTTGAAAAACACTGCAATATAATTAAGATCTGAACTACTTAATTTAAATTTACGTAAATGTTTAGAGCGGATTAAAAATTCGCCATCAATTAATTTTAAATAACTCAAATAACGCACATGCAGTGTTATATGTTGGCGATTACGTCATAAATAATTTTTTTAAACTCGTTCAAAATAAAAAATCCTTACTTGCATTCCAGATCTTGGATGAGGGTACCTTGGTGACATAAAAGACTGCAAAAAAAGAGCAATTTGTAAAATGAGGTCAGTGAAACTTTTACAATGCATAAGCTGCACTAACAGCAGAAAAATAGTTTCCTTGTTTTAATCACACATGCTCAAAAAACGCCTAAAAGGCTTAAATTCTTAGTTATTGATCAATTTTTTGTGATTGTGCCAGGTGGATTTGCAGTGTAGCAATGCTAACATTAAAAACCGTTGCTCAATCGTGACGCGGCTTTGAAACAAAATTATTTAAATACATTTAATATAATGATTTAAACACACATTAATAACAAATATACGTTTCAATAGGACTTCATACAATTAAATTTTAACATTTGAATAACTTTTATCCGACAAAACCTCGCTAATCACAATAAACCGCCCAAGCAGTCGAAATCTCTGATTATTTCTAATAATAAATAACTTGGGTTTTTCGGCTTTTACAGACACTAGTGGCGATTGCTCCAACAATGATGAAGTTATTTATTTTCTTCGAACCGTTTTTAAAGACGGTAGTAGGAATCAACAAGCAGAAGGCTCAAAGGTTAGTGACGCTTGCTTTTGATTAAAACTATGGTAGACGTAATGCGACCTCTTGTGATACGCAGCATAACGCAAAATGCGACATAAAGTGGCGCTAGACAGCTGTTTATAACGTTTTAAGATTTTTACGAAAAATTTGCTTATTGTGCTATCCGATCAAATACAGGTGGTTTTTTATGTTCGTTGCTTCATCGTCCTACAAATTATTTCGTTAAAATGCTGTTGTGACGTCATAAGGTTGATTCAAACTCGACGAGATCAGATATAAGGGATCAATTCCATTCCTCTTACATTGTGGTTAAATAATTAGATCTGGGTTCTACTCGTAGACTAGGCGAATTCGAATCAGCACCGCGATAATGCCAGTTTTTGCCTGGGCAAATAAGTGTATTGTCCAAGTCCAATTACAAAGTTTTGCTTATGCGTAACACCACGAACCCACAGTAAGTTAGCAGCAAAAAAAGTAAGTTTAAACATTTACAATACAAATACAAGTAGTTTTTTAAGTAATGCTGTTAAAAAGCAATTTGATATGTTTTCAACTCTTGTAGACCACCAATAATTATAAAAGTTGTGAAAAAATGACAAAATAACAAAGGTCGCTTTAAGAGCATTCAATTAAAAATTTGTGCATATTACGTCACGTCTGTCTTTTCAACGACAAGTAAAGAAATCAAATCAAATTACAAATCAAATTAAACAAAACCTGAAAGTTTTGTTAAAAAACGAACAACATGTTAAAAAATGCTTTTCAACCAGTAGGCCCACGAAGATCTTTCAGGTGGGCCAAGCACTTTTTATTGAGCCTGCTCTTTTTTAACAGTTTAAACCAGGAGTTTCCAAGTTACACAAATTGCACTGAAACATTGAATAACTAACTATACGCACTAAACCTTAAAAAATACATGACTTGTTTATTTTTTGTCATCAGTAACTTCGAAGATGTAGCTGCGGGGGGGATATAATTATAAAAAAAACAACGAAGAATTAAGGTGAAAACCAAAAATTCTTCGTTGGCGAAGCACTTGTTTTGTTTTCACTTTAATTCTAGGTGACCTTTCCAAAATTTTCAGGTTTTTCAGACGATTACTTAAATAATAACACATAGAACTGAAGTGAAGAGGAAAAAAACGCGAATAAGCTTTGCCAATGATCGAAGACCTTTTTGTTTTTACTTTGATTTTATGTATTATTTCCAAAATAAAATGGAATTTCTATTGAGCCGCAACAAATGTATTCTAAGTTTTTTGCTCTGGGGTGTTAAAAAGATTGAGAAGAACTGCATTAAAACAATAATACGACCAATATAACAAATAATAATAATTGACTTGTTGGCAATAACAACTTTATCACATTCAAGGCCCCCTTCAATCTGTTTATGGCCAGCCTGAGGTTTAAGAACCGCACAATTGACAAACGTTAGATATAACTACGTTTTATTAATTTTCGAATAAAAAAAAAATTTTATGGTTCTAGTTCCACTCCACAACGTTTTTCTTTTGACATTAATATTTATTATAGATAGCCAAAATGAAAAACATTTATTTTACAATTGATTTTTTTTGTTTCAGGTAGCAAAGTCATAGACCAACACACGGGCGATGGTGTAACTATAGCGCAATGCAAATTTTCACTGCACAAAATGAAGTCAGTTATCAAAGCGAAAAACTCTTATCTTTTCAAGCAGGTATGCACAAATGCATACATGGTTTATTTATTAGAAGGTTTTTATTTGGGCCCTTAACGACAAGCTCTTTTTTTTGCCACTACTAATTAACAATAAACAAGACTAACAGAGTTAAAAGCAAGCCTTACAATGTAGAGGTGCGAACCTGACCCAAACATAAACTTGAAGCCCCCAGTTATTCCCAAGTGGTAAGTTATACGAAATCAATCGAAATGCTGGAATAAAGATCTACAAATGGATTACCGAAAATAAAAAATTAGAGACAATTATTAAATAATTTCATAATTTATCCATTTTATTTTCGAATTTAAATCATTTTTGTATGTACGCCACGTTGCCATATTTGAATTAGACCATAGGTCAGAATTTTTTTGGAAACTTATAAACCTAAACCTAACTTAAACTACTTGACCCGCGTAGAAATTTCAATGACATCACGCAATTTCAACAACATGAGTATATCTGTTAAACTTGTAAAAATTTTGTGGACAACGAAAAAAGTAGAATAAAATTTTGATCAAAGAAACAACCGTTTTGGAGCAAAAATAATCTAATTTTTGTTCACTACGCACCGTCAGCGACATTAAAATAGATTCTTGTGCATGTAGTTGAAAGCAAAACGTGGCCGATTTAAGAAACCTTTGTTTTTCACTCTGGTCTCTTGCTTGCTCTGTTTCAATAAATTTTTGCCGAATCAAAATTTTTCAAAGCTAGTTTTTCAATCTTGAATGGTGACAATTTTTTCTTAAAATGTTTGCAATTGGTTTAAAAAGATTTACGTCCCTGTTGAGTTATGCGACAATGCTAAAACATGCCAATAGACAAAAGTGAATTAGCTCACTGAATTAATTGTTTGACGTTAGAATGCATATTGAACTCCAATTTTTTACTTATATACGTACTGTGCGTTCTCTTAACTCCCTCAGTATTTCACTTCGTTTATTGCAAATAAATCGGCAGATTACTAATGAAACACCATCATAAGATGATATGTAGCTTGCTTGTGAATTTGTAAAATATTTTAGAACAAGTTTATAGGTCCATGCAATTTCGCATATTTCTTTAGTTGTTACAAACCACCTAAAAAACGGTTTCGCTGTTCGTATTATAACACTTTTGAAAACAAATTATATAAAAAGACACAATTACGCAGATAGAAATAACTTAGGCCTTGATAAGATGTAAATGACCAAAAAAATAATAAAAATGTTTTTCCGTCAGTACATATATGACCAATGTATCGTGTCTGTTAATAGCCAAAGCCGTGACTTGGTTCGATTAATTATAGCCAGCTCAATTTATAATTCAATTAAAAATTTGCACTTTTAAAAACTAACAAATTTGTTTACAGTACAATCTTAAAAACTATATTTTTTTAGAATTACGATTAATTAAAAAATATCTTTTAGAATAAACAAAAATGAATAAAAATATTTAATAAAATTGAAATAAGGTTTTGCTACATCTTATTACCACGGCTTTGGGGCGGAGCTCTGAGTAGAATTCAAGTGGAGCCAGAGCCAGTTGTTTGAAAAAAAGCTTTGGCCTTAATATTTACACTACTAAGTTTACTCGAAAAGGTTTTGCTGCTACCAAAGTTTTTAAAAAGTTATAAATATCAAAGACCTAATAAGAAAATTATTTTGTTTAAATAGGCAGTCCAAAAATGGTCGTATTAGAAATTTTAAACATTTTCATTTAGCTAACTTCAGGATGTTACACTAGAATGAATTCAAAAATTAAATTCAGAAAAAATCTATTTTATTATAGGTTGTCATAAGGCCTGAAAAAAAGTAATCCATAAAATATAATTTAAGCACCTTTTTGGTTGTGTAACTTTAATGTATATGATTTCCAATCGCTGAGTAACAAAAAGGTATAGAATTAGTAAACAAGCTTTCGTGTCAAGATTGAAAATAAACAGAAAACGTCAAAATTAATAAATTTCATACCTCTCAGAGACTCAACGATTTTAATTATATTGCAATTGATATATTTAAAATTTATTGATGTATAGCGAAAATTTTATTAGAATTGTCCAGATTTTAAAATGCCCCCAAACGCTTAAACCTCTTAATCATAAAGGAGCCAGAGCGGAGCTGGAACACTGACATAAAGGAACTCCAGAGCAGTTTCAAAATATTGCCTGCTTCAAAGCCTTGCATATTACCATATTATTCTATGCTACATCTTGTTACTATAGAATCTATAGTAACAAGATGTATATAATACATGGAATTCTGACGTATCCGTTCATCTACACCAGGCACGGGCAACCTGCGCCTCGCGACGTGTTTTTGTGCCGCCCTCGGAGATTATCAGGAATTCCATCTTAATATTTAAAATTGCTGTGCTTTCTGCTTATTTTTATTTTTCATCATCAAGAATAGTAAAAATTTAAATAATTGCTTGACACGTTAATATAGCACACAGTATATATATTTCTATATATATACATTATATATATAGGCTGTATGTATACAAATACCACAGAAATTACCATGCGGCCAGCGGTGACTTTAAAATTATATAATGCGGTCCCAGTCCACAAAAAGTTGCCCATGCCCGATCTACACTATTGATTTCAGATTTTTCAAATAAAGGATTTGATTTTAAATAATTAGACTTAGTTATTCGAGTAAGAAATTTTAAAATTTATTCGAGTTTGAAAACAATCCGACTTACAGTAAACAGCAAACCGTTAAGGACTTTTGATTGTCCTTTAAACTAAGGTCCGCAACTAGACGACCCAATTTTAAGTCGCGACAAAATATCAAATTTTTATTTAAAAAAGTTTTTAATTTAAATTGATGGCCAAAAAACGTCTCTTTCAAAAATCAAATGAGGTCATTTTTTTAGTCTTTAGTATCGAAGAAAACGTTTTAACCATCAATTTAAAGTGAAAAACACTTTTTCAATGCCCAGTAAACCGAACGGTTTGCTCGGGCAGATATAACAAGTCTGACGCCGAGCTTGCTAAAAATTGTAATTCAATTTACAATGCATTTTATAAAACCATGCTCAAAAAACGTTTAATTCTTTTATTAATGAAAAATCGTATTTTTTACGTAGTCCTCAGATAAATTAAAGTGTCGTCTATAAAGTGTTTCTGCTTTAATCCAGTAAACCAGCTGAATAAGTTTGGATTAACCGCGTAACATATTATTACAACTTAAATAACAAAGTTTTTTTTGGCGAAAAGAGATAATAACAGTACACATCGGTTAATCCGGATTCTATTTAACAGCCAAATCCGAATTAGACAAAGTCCGGATAATCCGTAGCTTTTATACAGTATATCAAACTAGCGGTCCGCGGGCCAAATCCGGCCCGCCATGCTCTATTTTGTGGCCCGCATCTTTTAAATTTTATTGCTATATTAGGCGTGACAGAGTTACGTTTGTTAATGCTATAAGTTCAGTGATTCTCAACCTGTGTGCAAGAGATTTTCAAGTGTGCCGCAAAACATTTTTAAAATAACATTAGTTTATTGCTCTGCAATCTTTTTGTTTTAAAGAAAACTAGTTTTTAGGGAGGAAACTCAAGAAATCCAAGACATATGCAAAGTGAAGACCTTTTTTTTTAGAGAACAATTATTTAAAAATTTGTCTGGCCCGCGTAAAATGTAAGTGTGAAAATATAGCCCATAACATCAAATGAGTTTGACAACCCTGGTATATAGAAATCATTTGTACTTTCAGTTTTATCAGAGTTAAGCAAAATTCCGCATTAACCGAAGCCGGATTAAACGAGGTCTAGTGTATTTTATGTTGAATCTAAGTACTTAATTTCACCCTTCAAAGAAGTAGTTTGCAAAAACGTTCTAAGATCTTTAATCGAGCTTTTCATGGTGGCAATATTTTATTTCGCAGTTGAAATGATATTAAAAGGTAAGAATTTGATAGTGCTGAACCGCAAATAAATTTTGTACCAAGGCTATAATATTTAAAAATAGACCAATTGTAAAAACATACAATTTTGATTTTAAGAAGTATCTACAGGAGGAACCTATACATCCTTTTAGGTTTCTAATTCTGAAGCTATAGCTCCATGGCACCCCGTCCGCTTAACGTACAAAACTAAAAAATAAAAAGTTTTCATTCAATTCGGAAACCAATATCTATTTTAATGATGTCTCTCTTCGAGACTATAAAACAACAAAAGACTAGATATATGGAATGAAGATCTGATGCTTCGGTGAAAAACGGAAGAATACATTAAAGCGATGAAACGATTAGAAACTAATGTTATTTAAAACAAAGTCATTAACCTTCTAAAATCTGTTCACGAATTCCCAGATAAAAACTCCTATTCTTAACTTGTTACAAATAATTTCTAAACAACAAAATGCACTTGTTAGTTAGATAACGTACAGGAAAATAACCGGGAGGCATGCCAGGCTGAACCATTCCGTCGGGAGGCATTGGGTTTACAGACGATGACACCGATGTGCTCTAAATATACATGGATTTTAGAAATACTGAGCAAAAAGACTCCAAACGGTCGTGTACATACGTAATCGTGAAATACTTTCGCTTCAGTGCTGTGGTCGCATGCGTCTCGCTTTTCTGGCGATGCACAGTACAAGTCCCAAAAGACGCTGAAACGAGAAAAAATGTCGCGAATGTAAATAACCAGCTAAATACCATCGCAGTGTGGCGCGCGAGTCTCGGTTTAAATAAATAAACTCCTGGTTTTGCTTCCTTCGAAGTTCAAACGCATTCGCAAAAAAATTTCAATACCTTTAGGAATCACTACTTTCATTTATGATTAGAGAATTAAATTGAACGTAATTTTCACAAGAAAAAAAAGAAATTGAATTAGAGAATAGCAATTAAAAATAGTTAATCATGTTTATTCGTGCTTATTTTTATGATTCGGACCAAGGGATCGGGGGACGGGGGGACGGGCGACCATTAAAGATATTTCATTTGTAATCTGACTACTTTAAATAGTAACAAAAGTTAAAGCTATTGCTTTAACTTTTAAATCACTGGATCATTAATTTATTAATCAGCACTATATTAAAGTTTAAAATGTACAATCAAGTTAATTTTTGCAGTTTCGTATAAACAGCAATTACTTTATTTGATTGCATCAGCAAAAAATGTTCAACACAAAGTCCTAACTAAAAGACTTTAATAACATTAAAAATGAAAAAAAGCAACAGAACTGATATTAAGCTGTTATACATTGAAAACGATTTGAGGTTACACTTTGCGTACATAGGCATCTGGAATCAGGTCACTAAAACTCAAAATGTTTTCAATACCATTATTCAGATTTGCATATATTTTTGCAAAAAATTGCTATTAAGCATGCAGGAAAAAAACGCTTTCAACTCACAGCGTTCTCCTACAGACATGTTCACACAAGGCATTCGCTTTTCCAAGCTCATACGCGCACCTTGAGAAAGCAATGCCGCGCTTTTTAATGATAAAAGAAGAGAGAGAAAAACAGCGGGTGTTGACAATCGTCATGGGCGAGGAAAGCGGTTGCTTCCTTTTTTTACACATTTACAGCAAACAAATTTACTAAAACGCGCAATTCAATTGCGCAAAAACGTTACCTTAGTCTCTCTTGTTTGGATTGCGTCACATTACTAAAACTATGAAGCGCATTACAAACAAGGCAGTTTAATAGTAAATGCAATAAGCACAGGGCAAAAACACACATAAAACAGACAAATGCCATATACGTCAGGTTTTTTTGCTGCTTTTAACAGCTTCTGAACTTGATATAGTGAAGGCAAGTAGACATAAAGCCAACATAACCGTAAAAATTTCCGCCTGCATATAGGAGCCTTATTGAACTTTTTTTTAATTTGTAAAAGTTAACAAAGACTTTTAAGGTACGTAGGTTGTTTCTTTTCTCCTACCAGATATCACCAACGGATGCTGAACTGGCGTTAGCCCAAGGCGAGATTACAAGATGAACTTGAACCGCGCAACATGTTGGTCTAAAGAAACTCTTTGTGCAAAACTGCAAACGCAGCGAAAGCAACGGTGAAAAAATTACTTAAAGAACTTAAAGAACAAAAAGATATGTACACAGCCAACTGGCAATAAAAATTGTGTAACAGCAAGGAAAAAAACCTTAACTAAGTAGCGAATATTCTTTATTGAACAAGGCAATTAAACGATTGCAATTTAGACTTACCACCACCATGAATGTAAAAATCCTGGAGATTCTCCAATTTGAATACTTTTATCCCAACCAATCTGTGCGAAATATCAACAACAATGTTTTAAAAATTATATAAAAAAAACTCTTAGGACATACGTTATAATGTTTAAAAAGTAGTGGGAAACATATGCATAAATTTTTTCTTTTGTAGCAGCGAGGTTACTGATTCGTTACTTCTCATTTTTTTCAAATCCGATTGTTCTAGTTAAAATGACTATTAAAACAGAAAAATCATCCGAATCATGTACATCACTAAATAAAGCAGACATGTCAAACTCATAAGCGTGTACGGGGGCGCACCGGTAAAATTTTAACCAAAAAATTTGCCGCTGGCTGCAATCCGGTTAGTGAACAAGGTGAGAACCTTTTTTTTAGTCTTCACTTGGATTTTAATGTACGAGGGGCGTTCAGAAAGTAATGCCACCGATTTAATTTCTTGCAGCATTCATTTAACTAGCATCTGATTCTTTTACAGATTATAGATTGGTAACTAAGGTTTACAGATTTTGTAAAAAAATAAGGATTTCAATTACGGCAATCTGCAATTCAAATTTTAAGCAATCCCTCCATGTCTTCTTCATTAGAAGATAAAACTGGCATGATTGCCCCAAAGCAATCTTGGCAGAAGCAAAGAGTTGTTATTGAATTTCTACTGTCGGAGGGAGAAACAGCTCAGAATATAGGCAAAAGAAGGCTAAAGCAAGTGTATGGTGATGGTGTGATAGACTACAGCACAGTGACAAGGTTAGTAAAGTGAATCAATGATGGACAGAAAGAACCTGCTGAAAGCAATCTTTGCAATAGGCCAAGAAGTGGTAGGCCATCTTCTGCTCACAGTTCTGCTAACATTGATCAGGCAGATGCATTGATTCTCATCTCCGGTCACTATTTGCTGCAAAAAGGTTTTGTCACTATGGCAATACTCCAGAAGTTCAGAACAAGCTTCTAGGCGGAATTGTTTGAGCCTCTGTGAGCTGCCTTGGGACCCACCACTTCAAACCAGAGTCAAAGAGAGCATCAATGGAGTGGCGCCATCCCACCTCACCACGCTCGAATAAGTTCATATCTCAGCAGTCTGCAGGAAAAGTGATGGTGACTGTGTTCTGGGATAGTGTTGGTGTGATACTGGTAGACTTCATGTCCAAAGGAGCAACAATCAATTCAGATGTTTACATTGATACATTAAAAAAGTTGTGAGCAAGAATACAAAGAGTTTGACCTGCTTTAGATATGTCCAAGGTTTTATTGCAACATGACAACGCTAGGCCTCACAGCAGCCTCAAAACCCGTGAGGTCATCAGCTACTTTGATTGGACAATTTCACATCCCCATATTTGCCAGACTTGGCACCATCTGATTTCCATTTGTTTGGGCCCCTCAGAGAAAGTTTGAGGGGGCAACATTTCTCCTGTCTTGAAGAGGTCAAAAATGCAGCCTGTAGAATTTTACAATGAAGGAATATGTGCACTTGTTAAAAGTTGGGAAAAGATTATTTGGAAAGCAGGAGATTACATCAAGAAGTAACTATGAAATGCTTATGCTATATACTTTCTTGTGATGCACAATTTGTGTACTTTTAAAATTCAATGTTATGAAAAGAAATCTGGTTGCATTACTTTCTGAATGCCCCTCATAAAAGATTAAAATTTTCCTTACCAGGTTCTAGAATTTGTGCCTCAAATTTTTAAAAAAAATTTTACATTAAAATCAAAGTGAAGGCCAAAAAAACAGTGCTTTAATTGGGGTGGCAAATCTCCACACAGAGAGTTGTGTCAATCTTTTTTTTAAATTTAGGTTACAATTCAAGTGAAAACCAAAAAAGCTCAGCTTCCAATTAGTTCTTGCAAAATAATCCATGTTGTTTTCATAAATAAAACCCAGTTTTGAATATATTTCCATTTCGTATTAAGCATCTGATAAAAAAATTTGTCAAATGACTTGGTGGGCCACACCAAAAGGTTTGACATCCCAGAAATAAAGTCTCCTCAATTGTTGCAATACAGCAATGAGTTTTACTGAAAGACATTCAACGAATTTCATTTGTGTACCATATTTCTTTAATTACACTACCAAATACCAATTCTAGTTTCATTCAAGTATCATATGCAAATATAAAACAATTTTGCTTACTTCTTGTAGGAATGTTACAGCAGCTTTTCCAGCTCCAACATGTGTTAAATATTCATATACATAAGTAGCTAGCCTAAAAAAATTGTTTATTTATATATTTGAGATAAGTTTAACAAGTAATGTTTATCTTAATATGCATCACTTTGCTTTTTTCTTTCACTTATTTGTTCCATTTTGTGACAAAACAGAATGGCAAATTTATATAATGACAACCTCTCTTTCTGTAGCACTGACAATTTTTTAATTTTCTTGCACATTGCTGTTTTATATATGCAAGCACATGAATTTACAAATTGTCATGAAATAAAAACAAAATTGTGAAGTAAAACTGGGTACTTGCTAAGAAATGTGATTATATAAATTTTACAGTGGAAAGGTGAAAATTAGTGTCGGTAAGGTTTGTTATTGAATTATTACACTGTTCAACAAAAAAAATTATGTAGCTCAGGATTTTTTTGCTGGTCTTGACTATATTTTGGGCTTTGAATTCAAATCTGTTTTTAGTTTTTCTCCATGACATCAGATTTTTAAAATACAACAATACGAGTTGTGAAATAAACATTGTTTTTGCTTATCACTTCAGTTAAAGTTGAACCATTCAATTGGAAAATTGGAAAAATATGATAATACAAGTAAAAAGTTTATTGCCCATTAAAAAATCAATTCATTCTTTGCACTGCAATAATATTTTGTTTCACTCTGTTTCTGCAAGACCAGCAATAGTCTCCCATCATACTAGCATTACTTTTTCCTTCAAAGCATTTTTCTTAACTGCAATGTCCTGGTGAAATTTTTTATGGTGTTCATCATTCAAGCACCTAAATTCTTTGGAAAGAATGCAAAATATGAATGCAAGAAAGCAACTTTAAACTCATTCTACTACCAAGATCTGAAAATTTTTATCATGTTCTTCAAAAATTTGATTTAATTTTTTGCTCTATGGTTTCCAAAAAAAGTTTCTGCAACCAACTTAAATGTTTTTCAAGTTTTTAATTATTTTGCATTATGATATTTTAAAAAAATTTTTATCAGCAAAAAGTTTTTGAATGTCTGGACGAATGAAAATGGAAGCACTTAGTTAAAGCATCACTTTGATAAGATCAAAATTCTTCTAAAAAAAGGATATAACTTTTAAATTTTCACAAATCTTTCAAAAAATTTCAGGGTAGTGAAGAGTTTTAAATAACAACTCATTTTTCGTTTAGTTGTTCTGAATGTGCTACAGATATGGAAAGGTGAGTAGCCTATTACCATTATGCAAAAGCACTGCCTTTAGACTTGCTTTACTCAAATCAATAAATAATTTTCAATCATTACGCTTGTCCTCACACCCTAACTCCATCATTGAGCCATCAATATTTTTACAGAAGCACCAGATATTGTAGGAGTCAAAGAATGAACTGAGTTTTGCATTGAAATGCCAAAACCATAAAAATTTAGTTCTTTTTTCAAGTACATTTCATTGTTTTAAGCATAACCCCAAAATTTCAGCTTTGTATTTTGGAAATGCCAGGTATCTAACAAAATTATTCAACAAAACTTGATTTACAAAGACTAAAGTGCTTAAGCAGGCTGCAACAAAGTCCAAACCACTTGATGTAGCATCACTGGAACTGTATGGTTTAGATGAAGACTCCGGACATACAAAATCTTCTGGAGTGGGAGTTTTACAAATTGAAATGTTAGAACCAGAAAAATATGATTTCAAGGCAGGTTAGCAACTTGGATAAACAATTTTTCAATTTGTTTTTTTAGAAGATCTTTTTATATTAGTTAAATAAAAATAACAATCATAGGAACTGCAAAAAGAATCTTCTTTTGCTTACCAAAATTCCAATGGAGCCTGAGTGTTGCAAGAATTGCAGAAGATATGAGGTGCCCATTTTTTGTCTTGATCAGCAGCTTTGCAACCAAAGTAGTACTAATATGCATTTTCATCTATGTCCAATGTTTTGTCTATCTGCAGCAATGTATATTTTCCACAAGCATAGCAAAAGCTCTTGGGATAAGTTTTACACTTACTTTTATCCGACATTTTGCAAAAAAATAACAAGTAGTGCTGCATTTTTTAAAGCAAAACATATTTAAGACTTTCTCAGATATATCAATTTTAGATGCAGATCATTGAAACCTTCAGCTAAACTAAAAAATATCATGACTAGTACCAGAATTGCCATTCATTTCTATCTAAGCATACACAGTATTAATACTCCTTCACATCCAATTAGCAAAGTGCTGAATTGGCATTTCCAAATTTTTAAGCTTTATAATGGCTAACATAAAAATTTACAGTTTCACAAACAGGTATCTCAATTTTCAGCTGCTTTGTTCATAGCTCAAAAACTAGACATGATGGAAAAAAACTGGTTGCAGATTTGGATTCAGCACCCCAAAATTAGCCTAATTTATCAGCTACAAAATTTTGTTTGACAGTGTTATTAATGTTCCAAATATGTGTTTTTCTGCAAAACTGAAGCAAAGATTAAAAAATATGGTCTTCATGCACTTTTTTAAAAATGTGCTTTGGTCTTCTCTGGCAACCCAACTTTAAATTACGATTTGCTAGTTTTAATCCAACTCCTAGTACAGTCAAGCAATTAGTAAACAAGTTTTTGCAATTTTTTGGATGAATAATAAATCTCTAAACAAAAATGATGGCTCAAGAAATTGGAGTTAGTATTCTAGAAATTCAAGGAATCAGAATCAATTACAGAAGAATACTTTGGGTCAGACCCAATTACCTTTAACAAAAGAAATTGATCTTAAAAAAAAATTTGATGAAAATAGGTAATGTACCTTTGTTTAAAATGTACACACATTCATGAGAAAAAATATTGTTATGCATTTCTTTAAATAATTTCAATAAACAAATATTCCTAGAAATGTATAATTGATTTAATATTATTGTCAAACAGCCTTTTTGTGTCTGTTAGGAAAACAATGACCTAGCCACTTCAACAGTTTTCATCCTATATATAGTTCAAGAGTAGAAAAAACTCAAATTTTTCACAGATTACATATGCTTCATTGAGTTGAAAATGCGAAGCACAAAGTGCAATCAATAGCACTTTCAATTGTTCATTAAAGAGCCACTTACTCATCCCACAGAAACCTATCAACAGTGATCCAAGGCTCAGAAAACCATCATATTAGAATTAGATAAAAAACATCCTGGATCTCATGAAAGTCACCGCAGCAAATTTTTTTAAATCAAAGTTTATTAAAATTTTTTTTAACACCATAAAATAATAAAAATTAATTTCAGTATAAAAAACATCATCAGTCTTACTCAAATAGATCCTATTATCAAATAAATATACTTAACATAGTTGTACAAAAAAAGAAAGCAGGGCACAATTGCCCCCTCAAAGCACAAAAAAATTGCACAAAATCAGATTTTTTGGGCAGGAGGAAGTTACTTGAGTTATTCTAAAATCCAGATCAGTATTTTAAAACAATAAAGATTTAATGTGAAAAGTTTTTTTGTCTTCAAATTTTATTTTGACAAAACCTATCTTATTTTATGTATATATAAATTTACTTTTAAAAACAAAAGTTTTCATAATAAATCTGAGTGATATTTGAGCATCTTCAAGGAATATTGTGAAATCATAATTCAAACAATCATTGAAAAAATTAAGGTGAAACTGTTTTATCTCCCAAAAATGTTTTGGTCTGGTATGGTTATAAACTTTAACAACAAGCAAAAACTTGTAAATATGGTACAAAAAGACCAAACATCAGAATTTAAAAATATCACATAAAACATCAGAATGATCAAAATAGCACTAGTGTAAAAATCAAAGAAATGTTTTATTTAAACAGCAACAAAACCAACTTGCATTAGTGTGTTGCAACCATGCTCTAATGCAAGTAGCCTAAATAATATTCCTTTAATGCAGCTACCGACAGTACAAAGTTGGTTACATTGCATTGTTATAACACAACAGTGCAAATCAGTACTAAAATGCTAACCCCATTTATGTTGTGTTTCTATTTTGTATAGCTTTTCTCATTACATTAAAAGATTTAGTATTGAATTGAATAGGCTGTGCAATCCTATTTAAAATTTTTTTGCAAAATTTTATATAGTATTTAGATGACTATAAGGATGTGTTGGGGTGAGTATCAAACCTTAAATTATTTGCTTTTTATTCAACTTCAATATTTCAAATGTGGTCCAACTAAAAATTTTTTTGTTTTTTAGATGAAAAATTTTGTAAAATATATACATAATATCATTACTTTCGAATTCAATAATAGGCCTCTTAGAACTCTGCCATTTAATGTAACATACTTTGAATAGGCCATGGTTGACCAAAGAAGGTTATCAGAGTTATCAAAGATATTGTTTCAAATATACTGCTATTCACAAAAGAAAAGAAAAATTTTTAAAAAGCAAATAAAAATTAAACTTAAGCCTTGACTACGTATAAAAAATTGAAATGCTACATTATCATCCCCCAATGGATAGTTTTTGTTCCATTATTTATTTGCAGCAAATATACAGCTTGATAAATAATTTTTGTTGTGACAGGTTGATTGCAAAGAATCTTAAGATCTTTGTGTCAAAAAACTACCAAAAAATGTTTTATTTATATTTGTCAATACAGTAGAACAGGGGTGGGCAATTGTTTTCGCTTGTGGGCCACATTGTGGCCATGGAAGCTAACTGAAGGCCGCATTTAGATGTTGAATTTGTTCATGAGTCGCAAATTACGCTATTTTTTTCCCAAAAATCATAGTGATCCCTAAAAAAAAAAGATCTTCACTTACATTCGATCTGTGATTCACTATTTCTCTCCCAAAATCTTGGTGTGTTCTCTAAAAGCATTAAAACACAAGAAACTGAAACTGGGGTATTTCCGACATAATTCTATGCAACTGTGGCTCAAAGTGAGAGTATGTATTTTTTAAAAAGAGCTCCGCGGCCCACACAAAACGTCGTCAGGGGCTGCATGCAGCCCACAGGCCGTAGTTTGCCCACCCCTGCAGTAGAATGTCAATTATCCAAACATCAAGAGACAGTATTTACAGTGCTCATGAAACAGGAATGAACTTGAAAACACTACTGCAAGAGAAGTCACTCTGATCTCAGCTGGAAGTTAAGGCTCCAGGCTTTAAGGCAAGCAAAAAATGACTTGCTCCTTCTATGGTTCATGCAAATGCCATTGCTTGTGCTCAACAATGCAAAGAAAACACGCTGCTTAAAAAATACTGTTAAGATTGTATTTTGTTTATTTCTCCAAAAAATTACTTATCTGAACAACTCCTGGTACCAAATAGTTTGGATAATCAGTGTTCTGTGGTAAATACAATGGGCAGTTGAACTGTGCACATTGTGTATACATTATATTGTACATTGTGTGTACATTAAATACATTTATATATGTACCATACAGTTTAGTTGTGTACATTGCAGCAAAATTAAAAAAATTAATATCTATTATGTAACTTGTTTAATATTTCTTGTATGGACAGTGTTATTGATCAGAATTTATTTATTTTTGGGAATACAATAAATTGTAATTGGATTTAAACAAAAACATATTTTCATATGAGAGGAACATAAAAAAATATAAGTACTGTATTTTCCGATTTATAAGCCGAATCGCCAAATAAGCCGAGGCTAATTTTTAGCTCTAAAAATGAGGGTTTTTGCTTATTACTGCCAAATAAGCCAAGGCCATTTTTAAGAAGTGACATGTTTCTTCAAAATGAATTCTTAGTCTTGTTTCAGCATCAGCATGCATGTTAACAGCCACAGGTAAAATACAAGCAAACTTAACAGCCACTGCTAAATTTAATTTATTATTTAAAGTCCAGGAAAGACTTTCATTCAATATTTTATTGAAATATAAAACTAACAATTTGGCTAACAAAGTGAAAGAAAACTTGCTCTTGAAAAACACTTAATTACAGTAAAACTGATTTTTCTGAAATTTAGTCACACCTTCTTATTGTAGCCATTTAATTGCTTACAAAAAGAAAAGAATTGCGTAATAATAATTAAAACACTGATCACATGTACAGTTAACTCTGTCTTTTCATGCTTTATTTCCAAGTGCTAGACAAAATTCCTGCTCAAAATTAAGTAGGTTTATGATGTCACTGTGGTCATTGTGCAACAATAGCCACATTATTGGTCTAATACTTTACCATTAACTATACATCAAGCAAATTCTTCAAGTGAAAAGTAACAGTTCAGAAGTAAAATCATTTTTTTCATAAGTCAATTTCTGAAAACAATATTTACAAGAAAGTGCTGTAATAATGCCATAACTGTGAGATCAAAGGTATGATTTTGGAACCAATTTTGGCCTTTGATATTTTCTGGTCCAAAGCTGATGATCAGCCAATAACCCAACCCCCAAAAGTCAGGTCTAAAATTTAGGTCCAGAAATTTAGCTTATTAGGTGGAAAATACAGTAAAAAGAAAGAGACAAACAAAGAAAAAATAGACATAAGCAAATGAGGTAAAGACAGTGCTTCCTGGATTATCTGGTTTAGTTGGGCAAGCACTAAGTCACAAGTGCAGAAATAAAAATTTATCACATTTATGGCTTACAGCTTATAAAAGTTCAATAAAAACCAAAAATAAATCAATTTTAGATTGTTTTCTCCATGGCCAAGTGGTAAAGAGCACTATATTGGTGGTTCACTTGATTGATAATGTTGCAGTATAAACTCTACTTGTGTAGTTGTAGTTCTATTTAGTCCTTGAAAAAGACACTTTATATATTTAGGTACTTTTTTCTGCTTAGTGGTCTCAAGCAAGCAGCTTTACGTTTCCGTCATAAAAACCAAAACAATTTAACTGAACAGCAATATCTCTGCATTTCTAAAAGCAAATTGGGTAACAGCTTGATAGTTGACCTAAGTATAGTGCCTTAGATGCTGTCTTGTGAGTCAACAAGATAAATAGAAATAAAAATAAAATAAAATTGTTTGTGAGAAGATTCATGTTTTTCAGAAAATAACTTGTTACATTGTACCAATGTGAAAGCATTTAAAAATTCTTAATTCACTTTTGTTATCTTGAAGTTCTTTAACTTATCTTTGCTTTTACAAATATCATTGACAGTTAACTTTTCTATGTTGTACTGAAACATTATATCAATTTTAAAAATTTTTTCCATACTATACCAAGCACCTTTAGTTTGTCTTCAACAGATTAAACTATTATTTTGTGCCTTTCAAAGCCATCTTAAACTGTATGTGTAAAATAATATAACTGTTACTAACTTCAAGTTTGACTTCTGAACAATCCAACTAGATCAGGGATACATAAACTTTTTGTCAGTGCTAGCTGGATTACAGAGTTAATTTCAACTAACACCTACCACTGAGTTGAAGTAAAATATATTAAATTAGATATTGTACAATTATGTTTCACAGATGCCTTTTACTACCAAATGTATTGAAATTAAATGTCTTAACTTATTGATAAACTTATTCTACTCGTAGTATAACTTGGAAAACAGTGCATAAATGATTTTTTTGATTTAGCATGCTTGCAGATAAACTTAGAAAATCAATCAACCTAGGATGTTATTATCCAGAATAGCTGATAACAAAATCATATAGTGACATAGCAATCAAAAATTTGTACAAACAAAGAAACAAAGCAGCATAATTAAAACATAGGCCTATCAGTATTTGCAGTAAAAAGAGAGTAATTTAATTAGGTTAAATTTATAATGAATAAGTGATTGACATGCATGGCCACATAAACTATTGTTTAAGGCCACAGTTTTTGCACTGAAACCTAATTCTAAAAAAGGCATTACAGCTAATTTTTTTATTGTTGCTTCATAAGCAATAAATGAATTAAAATATAGTGCCTGGATAATTGAATGCCAAATAAACAAGGTATGGATAATTGAGAAAGCACTGTAGAACAAGTCTGCAATCAAATGCAAATCAAACTTTTTAAATAAAAATGCCCAATGCAACTAATACAGTAATTTTTTCTGCATATTTATTCCAAATATTTGATATGCAGTTGATAAAAAATTTTTATGGTGGAAGAGAAAGAATTCCCACCAGCAATTTGTAAAACTTATATATGATTAATTCCAGCTTTAAAAAAAAGAATTTTTAGCAAATTCAGAACTTTGAATAATAATCAAATATTGTTAAAGTAGAAAAATAATAATTATAATTATCAATCCATTTCTATCATGGATCAAAGAAAGTAAAGACATTATTTTAAATTAACAGATTTGTGACATACAAAATTACTCGAGAACAAAGCAATACAAGGTCTACTTTTAGAAAAAAAAAAATCAGTGCTAGTTGAAAAAATTAAATTTATCACATCAATGCTTAAAAAATTTAATAAGACTCATAACAATACAGAAAACATGTCAATATTAAATTAAAATACTCGTTATGTTAAATAGTTTCTAAAAACTAAAACATAATCTATACAAACAAAAAAAACTCGTAAACATAAATTTAGCCAAAACATTAACTCTCAAAATATTCAGTGTTTTAGAGACATATAATTAAACATCATTTACTTTTTTGAATAGTAATCACTGCAATATTTGTCCTAAATCAAAAAAATCAAATAATGTAGTGAATATGTTCATTAAGCACAAAAATATTAATTATTCTAAATGCAAATATTTGGCATTTTTTACAATTAAATTGCTGTTAGCTTTGTTTTTTTTCTGCTTAAAAGTTTGGCAATGATTAAGAAATTGTTGGATTTTCTACTGATGTTTCCTAAAATAATTTTAAGTGTTTTTAATCAATGTAAAAGCTTGCATATTTTCTAACATTGGCTGGTGCAGAAATCTTTAAAATTCTGTAAGTGATTAGATGAGCTTTTAAGCAGTTGCTACTATCAACAATTTCACAAGAATGTCTCTGACAATGTCAGTTAAACTTTGATGAACAAAACATTAGTTTAAATAAAATACCTTGATAATTTTGGCTTTGTAGTATCACAAGAATAACATTCAAAATATGAGCAATAAACAAAATTAATTATTACTAAAAAAATTTTTATTACACTTAAATTAGTTATTACACAACAAAAAACTTGAAATTACCTTTCACGGGCATCTTGATCTGATGGAACAGGATTGTTTTTAAGTTTGTTATACATGACCACTATTTAATCAAACAATGTTCAATTAAATCCAAGGCATAAAAATACATATACTCATCAAAAAGCTTGAAAAATTCTTGAATTTTGCAAAACTTTTTTAATGATTTATAATAAATTACAATTTAACCACAATGAAATATAAGCATACTTAAAGGGGAAATGTGTAATTGTAACTGCAACCTATTTTTAAATATAAAATTTACAGTATTTATGATTTATTTTATAAAGTTTAATTATATAGAATTCTTGATTATTAAGCCTACATATAATAATTATGGTTATCTTACAGTTTAGCTGACTGAAATAAGCATGATTAATTATGTTTGTTTTTTTTAATTATATATATTTAGGCACCTAAAATGTAAAAGACAATCTTTATGGATTACTGAAAACCTTCACATACAAAAACTTCAAAAAATAACCTAATTCATTATGTTAATCTTTGTAAAGTCTAAGATTTTGTTAACATTATATAGGAAAATTTTAGATATTACATTAAAAAAAAAGATGGGTTTTGTTCACTGTTTGCCATAACTAATTTTGCAGGCTTTGGGGATTCCCTAAAATGTAAAAGGTAATCAACTTAATTTAGTAAATAGTGAACAAGAACCAAAATGATTAACAATAAAAATCAAAATTAAATTAATAGCTCATATTGCATTTTTAAAGAAAATTAAAACATAGTAAAATATTTTGCGCTTTTAGACTCATTGCCATACTTGTTTTTACTTTTTTCTTGTGTTTAATTTTCTTGTAATATATTGATTATATTGATTAGAATTCTATTGAGCATCTAATCAATATAGCATGTACAAGTCACAATACCATTCTTTTTAAGATAAAAACTGAGAACTGCATTGATAAATGCTACGCATATTAAATTTATCTATTATTTTATGAAAGCTATTCTATTTGACATTTAGGCAAGCCATGCAGTCTTTGATGAAAGTTAAAAACAAAACAATGACCAGGTAATGAGTAAAGGATATGGTGTGCCCTCAGTCTATTGGCATAAATTACACTTTTGCTGATCTGCAATTCTTATCAAATTTTTAATTTAAAATATATCTAAAAGATAACATTACAGGCAATACAACCCAGTATCTTCCATAATATGCTGCATAAGCAAACATTTGAACACTTAGTTTACTTTAAATGAGTTTTATAATGTAAATATGTATCTTATAAGATGATTACACTGTTACAGCAGTTAAAAATCATAGTGGCCAGTATCAGTAAATAACAATTACACAACTAAGTTTTTTTATAATAATTGTACTTGTAATTTTGGTTTCTCGCTTATTACTTGCCAAGTAATTTTATTAAGCTTTTAAATTTTGGGTAATCTCTAATACCTGTGAGGTTTGTTATGGCAAATAGTAAACAAGACCCCAATCTTGTTTAACTTCAAATTCTATTAGATTGAATTGTTAATACTGTTTTTTTTTTACTGAAATTATACTTTATAGTTAACATCTACAGCAATTATACTGAGGAAGCATACAACTTAAATTATTCTCAACTACAGTAACTGCATTTAATACAGGAAAAAAGAGTTAAATACAAGTTCATTGGCAAAAATTAAAAAAATTATTTGCCTTACTTCCTAAAATATAGCCATAATTTCTAAATTCTAATTTTTGAAAAATCGTTTATCGTTTAATTACACTCTCGTGGAAATACACAGCAACGTTCTCTGAATCTCGTTCTCTAAATCAGGAATGTTTAACCTGCGGCCCACTGCTTATTCAATTTTTTTTTATACCGGTATTTTATAACTGTATCGTAACGTTTCTCAAACTGTGTTCCGCGAGATTACTTTTTTTATTACAAAGATCACTACGTTTTTGAGACGAAAATCGAGAAATCAAAGTCACGTTCAAAGTGAAGATCTTTTTGAAGCCTGGTGACTATAACTAAATTTATAATTTGGCTCATTATGAAAAAAAGGTAGGACATCCATGCTTTAAATGCACTACAACACAAGAACATGACATGATACAATTTAGTTTGCGAGATTAAAACTTTGGTTTGCAAATTATGAAAAATGAATGACTCTAAATCCTAACCAGAAAATCGGAACAAAAATTAAGCAAACGTAGCCGACCAGGCAGTTCACTTCAATTCAGTTTCTTTTATTTCTGCTTCGCCACATGAACAAAATATAACAAAAGTTTGTGAGTTGTTGAAAAACAGGGTCAGAAAAAGGCAGAAGCAACAAAACAAGTTGACGTTGTGATTTGCTAATTAGCGATAAAAAGTGCGACCTATTGTATCATATAGAAGCAAAGTTGCTTCACCTCATTATAAAGTTATATAAAAAATAGAAAGAAAAAAAGAGAAAAAAATACAACACCAAGGTTATTTGCTTAATAAAACGCTGCTCTGAGGGCGGTGCATTAGTGAGACCATAGCAGAGTTTGGCTCGAGGAATATGAACAGTCCTTAAAATATATGTGAAAGCATGAAAATATTCTACCAGCCTAACAGGCAAACAAACCCACCGAAAGAAATCATGTTGTCGATCAAAAGATCATTTCTCAAACAAAAACCTCAGTGAAAAAAAATACAAAAACAAAAACATTAACAACCTTGGTAAAAAAAAAACAAAAAAAAACGAAAACAACATAAGAAAACATATGTAAAAAATCTACAAAAACCGATGCAAAGTAGTAATAATAGTAGTAAAATAAAATTTATGCAATAGCTAAAAAATTGTTCATGTAGAAATAAGAGTGATCCTGAAGAATTTTCCTTGAGTCTTTTCTTGACCATCGTAAAGTTAAAGATTTTCAAACTATTCAGTTGTTTTCCTGAAACACAAGAAAAAGAAGACCAGCAAAAGATATTAAATGATGACCTACGTAAGAGTTTATAAATTTGATTGTTGTTCAAGGAAGAATGCTTTAGATTTTTTAACAAATGTACTCAAGAATTTACATAGTTTTATTTTTTCAGGTAACTCATTCAAAATTTTTGGGCCAATGTATCTTATTGATTGTTTTGTTACTGTGTTTTTACATGATATAGGTATGATTTGAGAGTTATTTCTAGTAATTATAGTGGACGTTTTTCTTTGAAATATATTGTAATTGCTTGTGGAATGATTTGTACATGCAAATTGAAATATCTAGTTTATAGAGTTGTTGTATATTAAGAATGTTATCTTTTGTTATTTGTTTGTTGCGTTTTTTTGCGGGATTAGTACAAATTATCATATTAATAAACTTGCAGATTTTTTGCAATTTATTGAGTAACACAGAGTGTCCATAGCACCAAGTTGTAATGCAGTTGACTCAGAATTAGCGAATGAAAAAACGTAAATAGAGCTTCTTGAGTTGGAAAAGGCTTTACACTCATTACTAAAACAAGACTAGCAGCAAAATAAAATTATTTTCAACCTAGAAAGAGAACAGAATTAGGTAAAAAAACTTTTTTTTTCATTGGACCTAAAATATGGCAAGAAGTACCCTTCAAATTAAAGTCACTTTCTTATAATCAATTTAAAAAGAAATTTAAACTTTTTTTAATTAGTCAATATTAGATAAGATGCCAAAACAATTTGATGAAGTCAGCTGGCACGTGGAAAGTTATTTTTTTCTAAATGTAGCCTACTGTGTTTTTCAATGAAAACAATGTTCCACCAGCGCAACTGGGAAGAACACCACTAAGCCGCAAGAAACCACCGCCAGTATGCCCTTGCGGCTTAGTGGTGTTCTT
Organism: Diplosoma virens; assembly: GCA_963680785.1. Classification (NCBI taxonomy): domain Eukaryota; kingdom Metazoa; phylum Chordata; class Ascidiacea; order Aplousobranchia; family Didemnidae; genus Diplosoma; species Diplosoma virens. The sequence goes on from OY796896.1 coordinate 17,978,938, forward strand.
CGCAGTTGCGCTGGTGGAACATTGTTTTCATTGAACTACCTACCCAGCGTTCAGGTCCACAACTGGATGTTTGAGGTGTAAAAACCACAAACAGAAAGTAGTGCCAGCTGTTTAAGTTTTCAACTTTTTCAGCTGAGGACAACAACAAGCTGTAGTGTCCTGACAAATTCTAATAAGGACGAAATAGGTCTGTCGGCACTTGCTTGTTGATTGATTTAACCAATCTTACTATATGTTTGTGATGGGTACTGTGTTTTTCTAAGTGTACTCACTAGCGTACCGAGGGGGGAGGTCACTGTGCCATGACAGTTTTAAAAGCACAAGCGTGCCATGGCCCTCCCCTCGGACCATAAAAATGAAAATTTTTTCGTAGAGATCACCATGGTTTTGGGAGGAAAATAAGGAAATTGGAGACAAAATGGAAGTGAAGACCTTTTTTTTAGAGATCACCATGATTTGGGGAGAAAAATAGGGAAATTGGAGACGAAATGGAAGTGAAGACCGTTTTTTTTAGAGATCACCATGATTTTGGGAGGGAAATGGCAAAGTCGGAGACGAAATCAAACTTTGGCCTCCTCCTCGGAAACTTTCTGCGTACGCCACTGAGTGTACTGTTGTATTTTTTTGATAAATAAAAATTTTTTTTGTCCCACTACGTAGAGGGAGGCAGTTGGACTGTATGGTCATTTCGCTGCCTTCCTGTGCTTTCCAAAACTTTTTTTCACATATATTGGTGAATTTTTCGTTTTGAAGCACAAAATAAATAAATTGAACTGAATTGAACTGAACTGCGTAGCCTACAGCGATGATTTTAGTTTGCGGATTAGCATTGCTATGTGATCTTTCCATGTTAGGCGTTCATTGAATATAACACCTAACAACCTGATTGAGGTGACTTTTTCAATTTAATTTTTTTTAATAGTTAAAAATGATTTTTTTGACAATGTTTTTGTGGTACGAGAGCTGAATAAAGTGTGTTTTGTTTTTAGACAATAAGGGAAAGCTTATTTGCTATTAGCCAGTTGTCAATGTTTTTGAGTTCTTTATTTCCTTTTTGAAATAACAAATTAATTTTTTTTGCACTAAGGATGATAGTTGTATCGTCAGCAAAAGACAGGTTGTGCTATATTTGAGACATTTTGAGAAGCCATTAATGTAAATTATAAACAAAAGTGGACCGAGTATTGAGCCTTGAGGTACTGAGAAAGAAATAGGTTCTATATTTCAAAACTTAAATTATAATCAACTTGTTGGGTTCTTGCAAATAAATAACTTTTAAACCAATCATGAACTGTGCCTTTCACACCATAATGATACAACTTATTTAGTAATATTTTATGATTAATAGCGTCAAAAGCTTTAGACAGGTCGAGAAAAATTCCAAGGATATTCTTTTTTTTTCAAATGATGTTGCTATTTGATCAGTAAGCAGGGAAGTAAGATGACAAGTTGAGTGTCCTCGTCTAAAACCGAATTGATTTTCACTAATTAAGTTAAACCTATTTAAAAAAGAATATAAACAAATATAGACAAGTTTTTCTATTATTTTAAAAAAACCGGAAAGTAAGCTGATAGGCCTGTAGTAAGAGACATCTTTGGAACAGCCTTTTTTTAAGAGGGAAATTACTTTAGTGTGTTTAAAGCAAGAGATAAATTTTAGGAGCGACCTATGTATGACAGAATTGTATCGAGTCTGATTAAATCGGAAAGCTACAGACCAATAAGTCTATTGTGCATCCTTTTCAAACTCTAAAAAACTCATCTACCAATGGCGTGCGGTCAGGTCATGGAAGTCATACGTTGCGTGACCAAATTTTTAGGCATTGCATGACGAACTTTTGCGCGATGAGATAGATATCGTTGAATTCCAAAAGAAATATTACTTGTTTCGGATAAAATCTAAGGCCAATCCGAGCCGAAGACCTATTTTTTTGTGTTATTTTTGGAGAATATTGTGAATTTAGGACGAAAAGTAAGAAATTGAAGACTGGTTAAGAGTGATGACTTCTTTTTTTTTTTTAGAGATTACTGTATTTCGAGGGCAAGAAGTGTATTACCCGGACAAAATTTCAGGCAATGACTTTTTTTTTTTTTTTTAGAGATCACTGCATTTCGAGGGCAAGAAGTGTATTATCCAGAAAGATTTCAGGCGACGATCTGGTTTTTCTTTCGAGATCACTGCATTTTGAGGAGAAAAAGAGCATTACCCGGAAAGATTTCAGGCGATGACCTTTTTTTTTTTTTAGAGATCAATGCATTTCTGAGACGAAAGCTGGATTACCAGGGAATGACTTCAAGTGATGACTTTTTTTAGACATCATCTTGAATCTGGAACAAAAATTGGTCTTGATTTTACCCAATTTTATGACCTGGTTTCGGCAAGCGAATTGCATGACTAGTCTCAAAGGTCACCGCACGCCACTGTTATCTACAATAGGATTCACCCCATAGTCCAAAAATTTAAGGATTTAAGCATGGCAAAGGTAGACTACTGTCAAACAAGCTGCTCTTATGGCAAATGGTATTGAAGTTTTCTTTAACGAGAAGAAAGTAGGCATCATTTTTCGTAAACTTATCATCGGCATATGACACATTCTGGCATTGTGGACTCATTCTTATGCTCCTGAAAGCGATACCAAACAAGAACATAGAGAAAATAATAGCAGAAACGATAAGTCAGAGATTTTTCGTATCAAGCTGCTGAAACTTCTGTTGGATATGCACATGATTAGAAATTTAGAATGATCATTGAGCTTGTCCGGAACAAAAGTTTTACTCGTCACTACTTGAATGAGCAAAGCAAGATCCCATTTCAAAAAATGGCGTTCATTTTTTTTATTATTTTATTTTAATCTCTATATTTATCCTCCTGACTCGCAGGAAAGCGACGGAGGCGCTATACATAAGGTAAGCAATTACCCCGACCTGCTTCCGGAGATGCCAAGATATTGCTGTCCGCTAGTGAGTTAGTAGAGATATTACTGCAATTTAGTACTGCTTGTCAAGACCACCAAGCAGGGGAAAGTGCCGTAAAGTGTCTTTACCAAGGACACAACAGAATGGCGTAAGTGGGCTTTGAACCTAGACCATGCTGATCATCAGTCCGGTGCTTTAACCACTCGACCACGCTGCCGACAATGGGGATTAATATTGGCTCCTCTTCTCTTTAATATCTGTACGTGTGATCTGCCATCTACAATCTCCAGAAAGTTTGCTTTTGCAGCAAATCTAGCATTTTTTAACAAAAAATACCAGCTACATAGCTACGACATTTTTTGTTAAGAAAATTGGGATTTTTTTGTAAGAAAAAGTTTTTAAAATTACAATGGATGTACCACTCATTGCAAGTTTGGACCTGCTTTAGTTTTCGACAGCTTTGAATTATTTTTGTAATCTAGGATTGTTGCAATCTTTGAGAAACTGAAAGAACTTGGAAGTCAAGACATGACTACAGCTTCTGCGTATGTCCAGTCCTAGAAGTTGAAACTTAGACTTTCAAAGACTGTGAGAGCAGCCTTTTATTTAAATAGCCGAGAGGTCAGATGTGGGATAAAGATTTATAATAACAATAAACTTTTACCATTCTGTTCGGTCCCGATTTATTTTCGAGTAAAACTAGACCGATCGTTCACATTCCGTCACCATTTCGTGGCATAGCGTAAAAAACTACCTTCAAGCGTCACACTTCTGAGGCGACTTAAAAAAAGATGAGGTGCTTGGTCAAAACATTGTGTACAGTAGGGATTACTTGATTGCTGAATATTGCGCGCCAGTCTAATGTCTCCCAGAGGACAAATTATAAAATGGAACACGGAGTACCGTGAGAATACATCCAGGCTTTGTTCTTTCATACTAATGGCCAATACCAGGCTTGTTGGAATGGGTTTGCCCCGAACAGCTTGGGATAAGGTCAATTACCCTCATACTGTTGTTGGGCGATTCTATTCTATTACAATAAGGTCCGCTCTTTTACCGGGTTTATCATCGATTATTATCTTTAACGCGATTATCATCTTGTTCAAATAGAATCCAATATGTTGCAGTACAAGGTGAATTGTCCTCATACTTTTGTAGCAATGTTTTGTGATAGTGGCCATTATTAAAATTGAGTTCGATTTGAACCGAATTAATTCAAGTATATCAGTGAGCTAAACTCGTAAAAATTTTTATTAGTATTGAATAATTGCGTTAGGCAAAAAAACTCATGCAACTGCAAGGAAAACTAAAAAGGGTAATAAGCCAGTGTAAATTTGGAAAAATTTTCGGTCCATGACCAAACCACTTTTAGTAATCGTGTTTTCAACTTGCAAAGCCCCTTGACAAATTTCTGCGTACGCCACTGATCACAACCAATGGTAGCAACTTCAAAACCTTTGAAAACACACTATCAATTGATGTACGTAGTAAAATTGGCTGACTATATCCATAACTCAACAATTATTTCTTTCTACAAATTACGAATTTTTTCTAGGGAGATAAGTGGCTCACTTTGAGAAACACTGAGCTAAATATGGTTGATTCTGTTAATACACCACCCAAACTCAATCCACTTAAAACTGTCTCAAGCTGCGTTTATCTGGCATTGCTTACCAAAGTATCAATTAAATCTCTCCCTCCATGATAAGGCAACCTTTCACTACTTCACCAAAGTACCTTGGAGTAACTTTAGACCGTTCAGTTATTTCAGACCGCATCTAGAAAAAAGTAACTGCAAAAACGAATGCGCTCTGCAAAAATTGAGGTGGGATAGGAAAGAGTTGAGGATTGAGGCCTCCAAAGACGTAAAATTAATCTGTTGGTATGTAAGTACAAGGGCGCTTTTAAGCTGCTCGGAAAGAAAATTGCAAATTGCACAAAATTTCACCTATTTTAATTATCAATGGCTCCCTGAACACAGAATTAATTATCTAAACAATTAAACAAATGACAAGCGGTTCTACAAAGCGGAAATATATCCAGTCTGTCAAGGAAATCGCCTCATTCGGCCAACGTAGCCCCTCGTTATTGTTGAGGCAACATCCGGGATCAATGAAAGCACTGATCCCGGATGTTTTGAACCATTAAGTTTTGAACCGAGGTTTTGAACAATGACCATGTCGATCACAGCACGGTGCTCTTACTACTCGACCACGCTGCCGACAATTCATCACTGAGAGCCCTGGGCCCTATACATCAAATCGAGCACAAGGAACGAGAAGTCTGCTGGGTTAGAATGAGGAAGCCATCGCTTTCAGCATCTCATCCCGGCAGCGCAAGGCCCAGGGGCAAAAGATATAACCCGAGTACAATTCTTTGTGTCTGGCCACGATTGGATGCTCTTCCAAAGGACCATAAAAATTTGAAAATCAATATTTTTTTTAATCAATTGTTGTATAGGATTTCAAGGATCAACAATATCAAAAGCATACCAAAAGGATAACAGAGTTTGACTGTAAAATAACGAGCAAAACTTTCAAATCTGTAACTTGTTTGAATTTTTTACCTATTTCAAATATTGTTCTAAGCACTGGTACGCCAAAACTCTCGAGTCAATCAGATTTTATTTGAAAGTCAATTAAAAACTAACATGCACCTTATAAATTATTACAGTGGAAAAAGGAAAATATTATACAGTAAAACGGGGTGACTAAGGCATCCCGGGGTGACTAAGGCAGGCTTCTAGGAAAACTTTTTCAATACTTTGAGTTGTTATTTTTATTTCATCTTATACTTTGCACCAATTTTTAGAAGTGTTTTCAAAAAGTAAGTTAATTAGCTGTACATCTGTGTAAAATTAGTTCTGCTAACCTCAGTTGGTGCTGAGTAGTGTGTTATTAAAAAAGGACCCTCTGATTGGAATATTTTTTGCCAAATTGAAATCTGCAAACTTTGGTGAGTACTTGCTAATCTATTGTACTGGTATGGTTTCTATTGAAATGATTAGATGCATAGAGACCTAAACAAAAGGTAGAAAGCAGTTTTGGGAAAATATTGTCTCTGGATAGATTTTTTAGGGGGGTTGCCTTAGTCACCCCAGCTTTTGTTGGCAAAATGGGGTGACTAAGGCAATCCATACTTGTAAACAATTTGCTTTTGTGGACTTGTTGCTAGCCATGTGTGCATCATAGTAGTTTGTTTTTAACACCACAACAGTGATTTTGTTTAAATTGCAGTTTGAGTAAATTTTTCAGCGAGGAAGACAACATGCCACGTCTTTATAAATGCAAACCAGGGTCTCGTGTTTACAAAAGAACCCCTGACCATATTCTGGAAAAAGCACGGGTTGAGAATGCTGCTGGTGCTTCTCAAACAGATGTGTGTAAAAAATACCTGATAACAAGATCTGTATTTCAAAAGTACCTAAAAGAACATCAGTCAGGAGAATGCAGGCGAACCCCAGGAGGTCAGACTATTCTGAGCCATGAAACTGAGAAAATAATTGTTGATCACCTGCTGCATGTGTCCGAATGGGGTTTCCCGTTTGACACATTGGATCTTCGGATTACAGTAAAAAGGCTGCTGGATAAGTAAGGAACTAAAATTCCTAAATTCAAAGATAATGTGCCAGGTGAAGACTGGGCATTTTCATTTATGAGGCGACACAAAGACCGAATAAAAAACCGCCTGTGTCAAAACATCAGTAAAAAGCGTGCTGGCGTTGGTCATGAAACAATCAATTTATATTTCCAGGAATTGGAAAAAGGTCTTGATGGTGTACCCCCAGAAAACATCATCAATTACGATGAAACAAATTTAACAGATGATCCAGGAAGACGGCGGATGATATTTAAGCGGGGCGCACGTTATTCTGAAAGGATCTTAAACGGCACAAAGGCTTCAACAAGTCTTATGCTTGCAGGCACTGCATCAGGGGAAGTATTGCCTGTTTATGTCGTTTACAAAAGTGACCATCTGTGGAATACTTGGGTTGAAGGAGGTCCCCCCAAAGCTAGATACAACCGTACAAGGTCTGGATGGTTTGATCATGTGACCTTTGTTGATTGGTTCAGGAGAGTAGCACTACCCTACTGCAAAAAGCGTATTCCTGGTAGCAAGAAAGTCCTCATCGGGGACAATCTCTTATCACATTTCTCCAATGAAGTTTTCCGTGAATGTGAACGTAATAACATATCTTTTGTATGTTTACCACCCAATTCCACTCACCTTTGCCAACCATTAGACGTTGCATACTTTTCTCCAATGAAAAGACAGTGGCGAAACATCCTGACTACTTATAAACAGTCAAACAGGAAAAATGCGGGATCCGTGCCGAAAGATCAGTTTCCACGCTTACTCAAACAGCTAATGGAGATGCCAAACCAGAAACAAAACCTTATTAGTGGCTTTTGCAAGTGTGGGATTGTTCCCCTCGACAAAACAAAGATTTTGAACAGACTGCCACGAGATCCATCACAAGGCAGTGAGGCTAATTCCTCTGTCTCTGAGGTTTTCACTGAACATCTTCAACAACTTCGTGGAGAAAATCAAACTGACCCTGTGAGAAAAATGCGCCGCAAAAGAATGAATGTTGTTCCTGGTCAAAGCATCAGCACTATTGATGAAGAACAGTCAGACCAAGAGGCGGGGCCATCTACAATATCTATGAAAAATTGTGGCAATGAAGCCCAAGACACTGAATTCATCTCGGATATCAGCACATCAGAATCCGAAGAGAAGAATCAGAGCCCTAAAGATAAAGAGAATCAAAGGACAACTAGAAACATCTTTTCTCTTTTTTATCCTTGAGAACTTCTCACCATACTTGTTTTTTGATGTGAATAAAGCTTTTAATATTTTGCATGATTCAGTTTGATTTTTTGAGCAAAAATATTTGTTTGTTGAGTATCATATAAGTGCTTAAAATTTAGCTGGTTAAGAAAGGGAAAGTTGTCATAACTGCCTACTGGTGTATTACTGTAGAGTGTAGAGGCCCCTAGTGACTTTAAGATAGGTTTAAGAAGTGAAAGTATAGACTGCATTGTTTTACTAATGCATTATTTTGAGCTTCCTCTGCCTTAATCAACCCAGTGTGAGATGTACTTGTTTTATAAATTAATAACTATGGCGATGCCTTAGTCACTTCTTACCGGGGTGACTAAGGCACCCTCGAATTATGCCCCATTGCTTCTTTCAACGAGGTCAGATTTACACAAAAGGCATAAAATCAGTACCATTCACTCTTCCCCCCATTTTGAAACTAAAAATATTAATCTCTTTGCAGATTTTCATGAGTTATTTATTGGACAATCTTAAAAAGGTGCCTTAGTCACTCCGTTTTACGGTAATAATAATATAACAAGACGAATAATATCACTTTGCTATAATTGGAAAGTTTTGTCACGTTTATTTCATATCCTTCGCAAAAACTATGCGAAAAAGGTTATCTTCACAAGAAAATTCCAAACTAAACGAATCATGAAACTCGCTAAATAGACCAAAAAATGTAATAAATCAGCGATGTCCATCGCATCATTGCGCAACAGTTGCAAAACGATGCATGGCGGAGCATTGCCAACTTTGTGTTGATTTAACTAATCGACTAATCGAATTCAAACTCCGGTGCCGAAGTCAATAATGATATCTGCTACACCATCATGCGACAAAAATTACAGTTCAACGAATTTGGAAGATTGCACAAAATGGAGAAATCAAAAACAATACTGTAGTACATATTAAAAAATTGCATAATTTTAGTAATGAAACAAAAATATTATGGCTAAACATGCACCAATTTGAACAAAAACGTATAAAGCTAATTACAAAAAGAAAAAATAGACTAGAAATTTAGTTTTGTACAATGGGTACAACAAGTGCAATAAGCATTCCTAGGTTCGACAACGTGTAAATGGCCATGATAATTTTCTTCAAATTTTCACCCTGAAAAATAACAAAATTTGTAAAAGTTGAAAAATCTACAAAAATATTTTAAGACTTTTTAACCTACGACGTTGGGTTAGTATTTTGCAATGTTAAAAATTCGAAGTACAGTGTAGTTAGTTGTAATCGGGATGCCTAAACGTAAAGCAGATCAAGTTTAAAAAGTAGTTTAAAAAAAAAAGCTTGAAAGCTGGAGTTTTCTTGAAGTTATAACTGAACATGCAAAAAGTGACTAATCTTTAACAGGGCATGCTATGGAATGGAACGGAATAGAAATTTTCCATATTCCATATTCTTCGAAATCTTTCATTCCATTCCATATTAAAATTCTTTCACGGGCCGCACAAAAGATCGTTACGGACCGTAGTTTGCCCAACTCAGGTTTAACTTGTCCGAGTGATAAAACTGTAATTTTTTTTTATTTTAAATATGTACATTTAAATGTGTAGATAATCCGCATCAATATGTGATTAGATCTAACAATTTTATTGTTTGTTTGTTTTTTGTAGTTGTTGTGGTGTTTTTCATTCGTGTTTAACCGCTCTTGACTACACAAACTTTTTAAATATATAGCGGTTTATAGGTACATCTTATTATTATTTAAACTGTAAAAACTCCAACAAAGCAACCAAGCAAGTTATCTATCTCTGCATTTCCTAAAGGAAACACACATTGCAAACGAACTAGGCTCAAGACTTAAACTTTAAAACTGCCCTATGCCTATATTGAAGTTGCACTGTTTAAACGCTATTGCTAAAATATTACTAATCTGGTTGTAACATCCATTCTTTTTTCCTTCCCTATTCTTTCGAATAGACCTTTGGCTACTACTTTTTTCTTTTATCATTTTGTGTGTCTGATCAAAGACGGCTTTATTGACTGCACTAGTGCACTTAGTTTGAAAACGGTATTAAAATAAGCAAATATGGAAAATCTTTTCCATTTTATTCCATACTTTAGCAATTCCATAATCCATACTGAAATTTTCCTTCCATTCCATTCCATAGCATGCTCTGTTCTTTAAACAATAAGACTGAGTTAATTGATGCTTGTTTTTTAAATAAAAAGTTGCATCATGATCATGTTCATGTTTGTGAGTTGGCTTTTCATTTTGACATCGCGTTTTAGCAGTTTTTTGTCATTTTATATGTCAATATCAGTCAACTTGACTATGTTGTGAAAAACCCAACATGGTCTGCTGATGTAGTAAAAAGTCAAGTTGGACAAACCAATTAAATTTTTACACAAAAATTTTAAAAGCTTTATTCCTTTTAAAAAGAGAAAAGCAATTTCGATCTAAGATAACTTGGTCTGGTTTAGGTGTTGCAATTTATCTTTGTTCGGTTACTATTTAAGGACATTTTTTAGTAACAAATAGTTGACTTCAACCTTTCAAGTGAAAGATTTAAATGTTTGCATTAAAACCCTTTACATTGAACAAGTTGCTATATATCCAATCAAAATCGGTAACAATTTATTACAACCCAGACAAGGGAAAAGGAAAATAAATGCGAGCACGAAAACAGGTAAGAAAAGCGCAGACAAAAACTGGAATGGCGAAACTGTTAACGTTTTTGGAAGATGTTAAGTTTAAGCAAACTTAATTTTAGCGCTTTCAAGATAACCATTTTAAGGAGAAATGTACAACGATTGTTACCAGTGTTTCTCGTTTCCGGTATAGGTCTCTTATCTTGATATGCCAAATGTATGAAACTTGTTAGCCTAATCTTCGGTTCAAAAAGAGTCACAGGAGACACCGTTCGTGGATGGGAGAATAGTAACGACAAACGCAAGTCTTTAGGGGAATAAATTTGACCTAGGTTATCCAGAGAATGTTTTGGTGTTCGGTCTAGAATTCGTCTACTGAGCCCGACAATTGCTCTCGGTCTATTCTGTTTTGTTATGTACACCAATCAAAGAAAAAAATTGAAAAATTTAAATATTACGTTAGTAAAAATTGAAGAAAAATGAATAAATATGCTTTCTCATCATCTTTGATTAGAAGTTATATTGGGCCTCATGTTTCGTCTTGTCGACATAATCAGGGAGCACGGTACCAAAGTATCATACATTTTATGTTTGACAATCGCGGTATTCATCTTTTAATTGTATTTCCTACCCATGACTAACCCATCTTTTCCGGTTGATCGTCAAATGGAAATTTTGACATCTCTCTAACTAAACTTCATCGCTGCAATATCATACGGAAAAAGCAAGACATTAGCAATGTATACAACCATATAAGTTGCTTTGTACAAGTGTTCGAATTTTGATCCCAGACAACGAAACAGACAGCGAAGATTCAAATGGTCTGCTTTTTGGGTTATTTTTATTAAATAGACTTCAAGATGTCTCATCAGGCTATATAAAACTTGATTTTGGGTTCGTTTTTGGTTACTGATGTTTTTAGAGAAGAGAAACAATGCTACCTCCGTTTCATCACCGGCTTATGCAACTGACTGCACATCTATGTAAATACCACCAACAACGGATTGCCACCCATAGTGGTGAATAGGTCCTGCAGTTTTACAGGAAGCAGAATAACCATCAACTTTCCAATGTCAGTGGTATTCTACTGAGCATGATTTTTGGGGTGTCTAAAAGGAGGTGCTTGTGTCTGGTTGTTTTTGGGTGTAAATCACGGTCCTACTTTTAACAATGCATCAAGAATAATTAATTTGTATTCAGTATAGAAATGCAATGAGGCTCCAATCTCTAGGTGTGCGCTGGATAAATAAAACAAACAAACAGACTCAAAACAGTTGCAGCAAATAGAAAGTGAAGGAAACTTTGAGAAACTTTTTAATTCACCAAGATTCGGCTGCAATAGGCTCCACAAGATCTCCACGTTCAGTGCTATTTGTGCTTCGCCGTTTCGCCATGAGTCTTATTAGCGGCGTAATCAAACCAACTCGCTAGAAGTTGCAATGTACGCATAATATTCTATTATAGTGACGTGTTTTTGAACTTCGCAACCTCGGGGATTTTTAATCCTGAAGTTTTTTGGCCTTGCCGTCTACTCGTCCGCACAGCAAAAACCGAAGACTAAAAAAATAATAATTTCGAATTACGGGACTCCACCTTAATCTGAACAACAACTTCTTCCAATGAAAAATTTTTAATGAATTCTATCGAAATAAAAAAAAACGAAAATCTGACGTTTTGTTAAAACAAGATAACCCATGACCCTTTCAGGACCAATGTAACACATATATTACATAAGTGTTTTTGGTATTTTCGACCTCCTGCTTAAAGTATTTCAAACCTTTTTTTTTTATTATAAGCTAGTTTAGAGACTGTTAGTCAAAAAATAACTTTCTCTGGCAACGTAGCTGAAAAAGAAAAAAAAGGTTTGAAATACTTCAAGCACGAGGTCGAAAATACCAAAAACACTTATGTAACATATGTGTTACATTGGTCTTGAAAGGGATAAGTGGTCGGCAATTCGGCGCCTGTTTTTTGATTATTCATTTTAGCCAGGAATTTATTTTTAGAATGGAACAGAGGGACCTTTCTCCAATTCTTTCAAAATATATAAATATTAATACAAATAATAGAAGAGGTAAGATTGACAGTAAAGAGCTCAATGAAAACTCAGAGGAGCAAATTAAATTAAATCAAAAGAGCCACGAAAAGAGGCTTATTAAACAACCTCAACAGTCCATTTCGCCTTTTCGGTTCATCAGGAGATAAGTCTAAACACAGACAAAAAAGTACATGATGCATAAATAAAATAATTAAATTCAACATGAAACTGCTAACACGATATTTATCTAAGGCGAAAAGCATTTATTAGCAAATAAACTAAGCGAAAAGTATTTATTAGTTAACTATTGTGCGAGTAGTTTCATGTTTATTTTATTAATGCATTCTAATTATGTACTTTTTGTCTGTGTTAAGAGTTACCTTATGATGAGCCGTCTGATGAGCCATAAACGCGAAACAGACTATTGAGGTCTTTTAATAAAATTTTCTGCGTGGCTCTAATTTAATTGAAATACAAATACTGTAATACAAAATATAAAAAAACAGAAAAAATTTTTTAAGGCAAATTGGGAAAATAGTCACAGTTAAAAGTGCTTTAATTGATTTTGCTTTCTTTTTTTCTTTTTTTAGTTGATTTTGCGTGTGAAATATTACTTTCGCGGCTATTTCCGCTGGAGTATAAGTAATTGTTTATATAAACATTTCGAACAGAGGGTTAAAGGAGTTAGGAAAGCTTTTTATAATTAATTGTTTAACGCTTGTCGGGTACGTCCCGGTCATGAGGTGCGGCCTTGGTCTTACCACACAGTGGATTCTGTGTATTCCTTGCGCGGCAAAGCCGGGAATCATTTCCAGCTGCTTATGATCGAGTTGTTGTCGGGCTCGCGTGGTCTAGTGGCATTGTCTCCTGCGTGGAAGACCACAAGCAGCGAGTTCGATTCGCAGTGAGATATGCATCACTGACGAGCTCTAATAAGAGCAAAACTCGAGTCTGGTGCTTCTCATTTTTAAGCAGTTTGGTTTCTAGTTAGGAAAGCATTTCAAACGATGCGAATATCATAAAGAAAATTTGTGTCTCGTTGTCCGGTTTCGCGGAACAAATCGTCATCGCGCAAAAAGTGCTACATTTGTCTCTTTCCAAATCAACAAAAATGAATTACAATCGACTTATGCTGAAGAGCGCCGAAATTTTGTAAACCGGTTCATAAAAATGACAGGGAGGCCAAGAGCTAAAAAGGTGTTTTAGATCAGGGGTCGGCAATCATGGCACGCGAGGTGATTTTATACTGCACGCGGCGTCGTGAATATTTTTCAAAAACACGTTTACGGACTTTTTTTTTTTAGAGATCTCCTTATTTTGGGAGAAAAATAGGGAAATCAGAGATGAAATCGAAGTGAAGACCTTTTTTTTTTTAGAGAACATCAGAAAAATAGGGAAATCGGAGATGAAATCGAAGTGAAGACCTTTTTTTTTAGAGAACATCCTGATTTTGGGAGAAAAATAGAGACTCATAGGGATAATTTGTAAAATAAAATAATTCTCAACGTAGTTGGGCACGCAAAGCTTAACAAAAGTCGAAAACTGGCACACTGCGTTGAAAAGGTTGCCGACCCCTGTTTTAGATGACAAAGTCATTGTATTTACAGATCCTCCAAAATCTTTCGCGGATTATAATAGGGAGGATATGAAACCTTGTTCCAGCAAGAGTACCGTATTAGTGTAAATGCAGCAAATACTTATTTCAAATTCATATAAGTAATGTTTTTGTAAAATTGTAAGTCGTGTTTGACTTTTTTCGTTCTTTCAACAAGAATATAAAAACCCTTATTGAAACAAATACAAAAAAGTCGTAGAAAAATAAAAGGGTATTGATATATCATTTTGTAACAAAACAATGGTTGATCATAGACGCGATCATAAACAGAAAGATCGTGTACAGCACTAACAGATTCGGAATTTCTTTTTTTCTTATTAATGATATTTCCTTGCAAGATCAAAAACTTTTGTAAATTTTAATATTAGTAAACACGGAATCGAAGCAAAATCAAGCGCTCGATAGATGAGCTGATGCAATAGAAATTAACAAATATATACAAACCGGCAAAGGTAAATTGAGTATATATTGCCGATCGATTTCATCATTATCTTGCTTGTTCAAGTGGTATTCTGTAAATATTAAAAAAAGAGATTTAAAAATTCGTTAAACGAATTGCATTTGCTATCGTTAAAATATTAAGTTGCGACTGAACAATCTATTTCGAAGCAGAACTTGATAGACATACAGTAATTACTAGAATGACTGAATGATATTTGACTATGAAAGCATTTTGCTTCCATAGAATTAGCTACACAATCAGCAATAAGTTTGGGTACGACAAAATAACGACGTCGTAGTTGCTCAAAATTGAAAACATTTTTATTTAACCCATATTAACCCAAGGGTAGAAAAAATAGAGAAAACTTTCTGAATTTTTTATTAACAACTAAATAATAATGTGTTACAAGAAGAAACTTGTACGAAAAGTAAAACTGCATTTTATATCTCAAAGCTATTCATAATCTAAAATAATAAAAAAAACAGTTATTTTTAGTTAGAAAATGCATTTGAAATAATGACTACAAATGTAGTCATTGGGATAGTTCGGGTTAAATCTAAATTCTATCACAAGTTGTCAATACAGGTCAAACTCTGAAGCCACGTAGTTCGGATAATTGATTTCCATCGTTGATGGCGTAACGATAAAGCCACGGCTATCCAATTTACAATTTTATTACAGATAATCGAGTTCGACCTGAGTCACACAATGCTAAAGGTCACAAAAACGCAATAAAAAATATTGAATCTGCATTAAAGTATCATGACAAAGCATTTTGCTTAGTGATGCATTTTACTGAACAAATATTTGTTGACAGTGGCAATATCATCTTTTTTATACAAATGTGAAACGTTGATATTACGTGTAATAGAATGAAAAGTACCGGTATACAGAAATTACTTGCAATAAGAAAAGTCACGATGAGATTAAGAATTTCGCATAGGTCAAGGAGCGAAACGATTTAAATAAACCAAAAACCGAGTATTGCGCAGAACAGCAACCATTACCTCGCATTATTATTTATTACGCACGTGGCGAGCCGTTGAGACTTCGCGGCTCGCCGCGTAAGGGTTCGATCGAACCCTGACCTCTAACACCAGGGTCAGAAGTTACAGCCGCAACACCGAGTGAAACGACGAAGGAATAACGTCGAGATAAAGCTGCTACAAGGAGAACTTATTCTACTTTAAGAGTATCAGATTCTCGTACATAATGAGATAAATCACTCAAGTAGTGCAAATTTTTTTCGAACAGGCCATATATAAAATTTTATATAGAGCGGCGTTATATTTCATAGACGATGAAAAAACTTATTTATAAATTCAGTTAAGCGCATGTTAGCACAGAGTAATATGATATTACAGTAATATAACTATTATTAAAAAACAAATAAAACCGGGCAGCTATACCTCTTACTGATGCGTGAAGAGCGCTACAGGTACACCTGCAAGAGAAGCATGCAATACAAACTTGCACCCTAAAATATTTCTTTCACAGGCCATTGCAACCTGGTCACGTTGCATTCACCCATAATCAAATCACGCGCGGGCCACGTGTTCGCAACTCGTGATTGGTTAATAATTAAACCGTTACCATTACTTGTTAATAAACTCATGAACAGCTGATCGTGTTCTTTAATAATACCTAATTGCCAGTGACGGGGGGACAACAACAGGTTGAATTACGAACTGGTTGATGAAAATCGAAGTTTTGGCAAAGCCACAAGAATGTCAAAATCGATACAAACTACGACCGATTTTTTTTCGTATAGCCGTATTGGCCTAGTTGCTGCTTTCTCTTTTTAGAGGTATCATTACGTAAGCAGGGCGACCTATTGAAGGAGTTGTCGTGAAGTACCTTTACAAAAGCCACAACAGAAATCACTCAGGTAGACCGAGCATCGAACTCGCGTTCTTCTGCTCACAAGTCAAAAAGTTGTTACCGCATTTTGTAATCCGGGAGATCACGACCGAAATGAGATAAAAAATCTGATGGAAATGCTTGAAACAAAAGTTGAAACCTTACCTGATATGTGACCGTAACGAAACGACACAAGTTCAAGAGCGACTTCGAAGGCGACATGCAGACAAACAAAGCCAAGCATAATCCAGGTTTGAGAGCTGGAAAGGTTGATGAAGGGTAAATTCAAACCTGGAAAATACGAGCTTTAAGATCACCCGTTTTTCGTCAGAGACAACTACTAATTAATTGAAAATTAAATGTAACATAACTCTTGTGTCAGTTATCATTAAATATCGCCAGTAAATAAAGATGGCTAGATGCATCCCACTATTTCCGCAATTCTTCTTACACCTTCTCTCTCCACCTACACCGATCTCCCGCATCTTCTTTTCTTAAACCAATCCTTCTCATGTTTCTTTCAACTTATTTCCTTCATTTCATCCTCGGTAGGCGCTGCTTATGTTTTCTATCCACTTCATGTACCATCGCCTTCATCAAAACATCTTCCTCAGGTCGTCTCAAAACATGACCATACCACCTCACACCATTTGTCCTTGCCAATTTATCTGCTGCTCTTTCAATCTCAACATGTCCATCAGCTCCTCTGTATTCCTTGTCCACAACTTTACACGGCACATCCCCTCACCATAGATCATTTTGCTTTGCTCAAAATTCGAAAGGCGTTCAGAAAGTAATGCCACCGATTTAATTTCTTGCAGCATTCATTTAACTAGCATCTGATTCTTTTACAGATTATAGATTGGTAACTTTTACAGATTATAGATTATAGATTACATAGCTCAACAAAAAAATATTTTTTTCTTTTTGCGATAGATCTTTCAACGATTTTATAGTATATCAGGTGCGCTGATTCCAAAAATGACTTTACTTTTGCTGAATTGGCTCTAGTTTTTGAGATAATGCAGACACAATAACTGGCTATAAAAGCTCAGATAACGGCCATATAAACTACACGTAAGAGGCAATTGTGCTGACAAGGAGATTTTGTTTTGCAATAAAGGACCAGTTGTCTCATTTTTAGAAAGGTTAACAAAGCAGAAAAGTCAATAACTGACCATTAGCAATCTTGGAGTCTAAAAAAATTCTAATGAAAAGTTGAAATGCAGTAACTTTTACTATATTTAGGTTTTCATGTTTTCAGTTTTAAATTGCTTTATGTTGCCTGCTATGAGTTGTTCAAGAAGAAGTTGTTGTAATGACCCTGACAGTTTCTGTTACATATGTGGAGAATATATTCTTAAAGAGTATAAAAGGTCTATTACAGATTTTGTTCGCAAAGTATACCGTGCTTACTTTGGAGTTAAACTTGGTGACCAAGACAAGCCATGGGCTCCACATGTTGTCTGCAAATCATGTGTTGAGCACTTACGAATGTGGACAAAAGGAAAAACTAAAAGCTTTAGATTTGGTGTGCCAATGGTGTATCGAGAACAGAAAAACCACTTTGATGATTGTTATTTTTGTATGGTAGATTTGAAGGGTTTTAATCGTCACAAGAAAAAATTATGGATTTACCCGGACTTAGAATCTGCTAGGCGTCCTGTACCCCACTGTGAAGATATACCCGTGCCACAATTTAGTCATCTTCCAGAAAAACCATCAGAATGGGACTTTGTCCACCAAGCTTCAGAAAGCTGTAGTGAAAGTGATGTTTCAAGCATTTTTGAAGAAAGTTCGATTAGGCCGAAGCAGTTT
The DNA here is from genome assembly GCA_963680785.1 of Diplosoma virens. Classification (NCBI taxonomy): domain Eukaryota; kingdom Metazoa; phylum Chordata; class Ascidiacea; order Aplousobranchia; family Didemnidae; genus Diplosoma; species Diplosoma virens. Next base: position 17,997,055 of record OY796896.1, read on the forward strand.
AATCAGGAGGAACTGAGCGATCTCATAAGAAATCTTAATCTATCTAAAGAAGCTTCTGAAGTATTGGCATCCAGGCTTAAAGACAAGAAATGCCTTAGTGTTGGTACGAAAGTAACCTTTTACCGCACAAGGGAGAGCGACTTACTTCCGTACTATCGTTCAGAAGAAGGGCTTGTTTTCTGCTCAGATGTTGAAGGACTTCTTTTAAAAATGGGAATACCTGAATATAAACCTCAAGATTGGCGTTTATTTATAGACAGTTCAAAAAGAAGTTTGAAGTATGTATTGCTGCACAATGGAAACAAGTATGCCTCGATTCCCATTGGCCACTCTACATTGCTCAAAGAAAAATACAACAATATTAAACGAGTGCTAGAAAAATTAAACTACTGTGACCACCAATGGTTAATATGTGTTGATTTGAAAATGGTCAACTTTTTGCTTGGTCAGCAGAGTGGTTATACTAAATATCCGTGCTTTATTTGTTTGTGGGACAGCCGTGCTCGCAGTGACCACTGGGTGAAGAAGGAATGGCCTGAAAGAATTACACTAACAGTTAATGAATGTAATGTCATCAATGAGCCCCTTGTCCCAAGAGAAAAAATCATTTTGCCACCTCTACACATCAAATTGGGTATAATGAAGCAGTTTGTGAAAGCTTTGCCAGTACACGGAAATTGTTTTAATTACATTTGCAGAGTATTTCCAGGGATGAGCAATGAAAAACTAAAAGCAGGAATATTTGATGGTCCTCAAATTCGAAAGCTGATGAACGATCAAAACTTCACTGCATCTATGTCTGAGAAGGAATTTGCTGCTTGGATTTCTTTTACTGTGGTTGTAAAAAACTTTTTGGGAAACAATAAAGCAAACAATTACATTCAGATAGTTGAAGATATGCTTTCAAAATTTCAAAGTTTGGGAGCAAAGATGAGCATCAAGATTCATTACCTCTTTAGTCATTTAGATAGATTTCCAGAAAATCTTGGGGAATTAAGTGAAGAGCAAGGAGAAAGATTCCATCAGGACATTAAAGTAATGGAAGAAAGGTATCAAGGACGATGGGACACCCACATGATGGCGGACTATTGTTGGAATCTCCAACGACATAAGCCATTTGCTCCTCACGCTAAAAAGTCTTACAAGAGGCGATTGGTTTCGTAGATTTGACAGAATGGTAGTTATTAAAGCTCAGTATTTTCAAGCTTCGTTTGTTTAAATAAATAACGGCAACATACATTTATACGCTGTAATACTGGGTTTTAGTTCCAATACGTTTCTTGCAAACTAACGGTAAATATTGCTGTTGCATCCTTTTTTAGCATTGTAGTTTGCATGGATGCTTTGCATTTTTGTTTTACTGCGTTTACAAAAGAAGATCGAAGCGTACAGTATTGATTAAATAGCATTAAATGAACAACAATGCCATATAACACAGTCTAAGTAATATTTTTACAAAAAAATGCAATTATCTCAAAAACTAGAGCCAACTAGCAAAAATGAATGTCATTTTCGAAATCTACGCACCTGATATACCCTATAATCAATATAATATCTGTGGCAAAAATTTGTGTGTTGACCAGTGTTATAGATTGGTTTACAGATTTTGTAAAAAAATAAGGATTTCAATTACGGCAATCTGCAATTCAAATTTTAAGCAATCCCTCTATGTCTTCTTCATTGGAAGGTAAAATTGGCATGATTGCCCCAAAGCAATCTCGGCAGAAGCAAAGAGTTGTTATTGAATTTCTACTGTCGGAGGGAGAAACAGCTCAGAATATAAGCAAAAGAAGGCTAAAGCAAGTGTATGGTGATGGTGTGATAGACTACAGCACAGTGACAAGGTTAGTAAAGTGAATCAATGATGGACAGAAAGAACCTGCTGAAAGCAATCTTTGCAATAGGCCAAGAAGTGGTAGGCCATCTTCTGCTCGCAGTTCTGCTAACATTGATCAGGCAGATGCATTGATTAAGGAAAACAGACGCATCACTATTAATGAGCTTGCTGAGTCATTAGAAGTGCAGCGAGTGCTATAAAGATCATGAATACCCTGGGGTATTCAAAAGTGTGTGCAAGTTGGGTCCCAAGGCAGCTCACAGAGGCTCATAAACAATTCCGCCTAGAAGCTTGTTCTGAACTTCTGGAGTATAGCCATAGTGACAAAACCTTTTTGCAGCGAATAGTGACCGGAGATGAGTTTGGGTTCACCACTTCGAACCAGAGTCAAAGAGAGCATCAATGGAGTGGCGCCACCCATCTCACCACGCTCGAATAAGTTCATATCTCAGCAGTCTGCACGAAAAGTGATGGTGACTGTGTTCTGGGATAGTGTTGGTGTGATACTGGTAGACTTCATGTCCAAAGGAGCAACAATCAATTTAGGTGTTTACATTGATACATTAAAAACGTTGTAAGCAAGAATACGAAGAGTTCGACCTGCTTTGGATATGTCTAAGGTTTTATTGCAGCATGACAACGATAGGCCTCACACCAATCTCAAAACCCGTGAGGTCAATAATTTGGCTGGACAACAATTTCACATCCCCATATTTGCCAGACCTGGCACCGTCTGACTTTCATTTGTTTGGGCCCCTCAAAGAAAGTTTGAGGGGGCGACATTTCTCCAGTCATGAAGAGGACAAAAGTGCTGTTAGGAAGTGGTTAAAAACGCAGCCTGTAGAATTTTACAATGAAGGAATATGTGCACGCGTAAAAAGGTGGGAAAATGTGGTTCGGAAAGCTGGAGATTACGTCGAGAAGTAACTATGAAACGCTCATGCTATATACTTTCTTGTGATGTAGGATTTGTGTACCTTTAAAATTCAATGCCATGAAGAAACCTGGTTGCATTACTTTCTGAACGCCCCTCGTAGCTACTTCATTTTCTCTCAAACACCATGTGCAATGAAAAACAATTAAAATGAATTTTGCTGTAAAATGTGTACCAAAAAAATTCTCAATAAAATTGGAACCAGCTTTTTAACAAGAGTATTAATAATCACATGTTTTAATCGATTTAAATTTGAAAAATCAAAATTTAAAATTTCAACTCTAGCTTAAAAAAATTCGCATATTCAAAATGGGAAAGGCAACACATCTTGCAGCAAAATAAGCAACAGCAGCTAACCATTAATTCAATAATAAATCAGCCAGTTACCGCAAATGAGAAACCCAATTATTGAAAAGTTTAATCAATATAAACGAAAGTTGAAAATCCGACAAAAGAGTTTAACAATTTAAAGTCAATGTCTCAAATATACGAACTCGTGAAACTCTCACCCAGAAATATCGCGGCAATCGAGAGAATCCGCGCACACGTCCCCACCTTCCGATGAAACCAGTTGAAAAGAGGACGATTGGTCGATGCGGGCGGAGGGCGGAAAACGGCCATAACAGGATTAACGATTACTAAGAAAGTGACGATGATTCCCAAAATCGGATGCGCACCGGCATTCTAAAAAAAATTAAAAGCGACCTAGTTTAGGTAATACAAAGATAAATTTTGTTGAAAATATCTAAATAACGTTAAAAAGGATCGGACAATGGCAAACACTGCTTATCCTGTCCAAGGATCACAAAAACTATTAGAAATTAATGATAAAAAAATATTAAAAGTTCTTTATGATTGTCGCAATTCTCCAAAAGTTTCCAGAAATTCTCTTAGTTATAAATGGAAAGGTTGTATCTCGAGGATTATAGGAGGGATTAATAAACAGGGCTTTTCTGTGATGCAAGGTGTACTTTTTGCGACCAGGGCAAGATTGCTTTTGAAAAAAGGTTATCCTTGCTACAGACCACGTAGTACTGGTGAAAGAAAGGGAAAGTCTGTTCGTGGTTGTATAGTGGATGCCAACCTAAGTGTTCTTAATTTTATGATTGTTAAGGAGGCGAAGCTGAGATTCCTTCTCAAACGACTCGGTCCAGAACGTGCCAGCAGGATCCGCAAAGTCTTTCTTTTGAGCAAAGAAGACGATGTTCGTCACTACGTCGTCAGACGTCATTTTCTTCGAAAAAAGGTAAAGAAGCAAAGAGCAAAGCACCAAAAATTCAGCGCTTAATTACGCCAGATCGGCTCCGGCGTAAGCGTCATCGACAGCTGATCAAGCAAAGATTTGCTGCTTCTCGCGTTGCTGCAGACGAGTATAAAGAGGTACTCGCGCAAAAACAAAAGAAGCTAAAGAGAAGTTAAGGTTGAAGAAGAGAAGATTGTCTAACTCAAGAGCTTCCCGAACGAAATCCGCTGCATTCGAGTCTGAATCCATTATTCGGTGGCGAGCGTTATTAAAATCTCTACGTGAAAAAAAACTGGGCTCAAATAGTAATATTATTTTCCAACTACTGACTTTTACAAGCCGATTCGAGCATTTTTTAAGGTTTTCTTTTGTTGTTGGCAAGCAGTGGCGAGGTAATGGAGAATCTCGATTTATCAAGCACTTAAACCTTATCATCCATGCAATTATTACCCGTTTAGATTTCAATTTAAAGTCTAACGTACGACTTAGTTAATCAATCGACAACTTGTTAGGTCTTAAGTTAACATTTGGTCATTATTTTTGAAAAATTCATTTCGCTCGAAAAAGATATTCCAAAAGATTATCACGAGAAAACAACTAAACTACCTACATAACTGTAACTCTTCTTGGCAACAAAAATAAGAATAAACCCGATTATGGTAAAAACGAAAGTGATTATCATCAACGAGCGGTGAACCTAAAAAAAGAGGTTTGGAATAGGAACTTTCAATAGAAAAATCAACAAAATACACACCTGAAACCACACTTTGTGACCGAAGATAGTAAAATCGCGCCACAATGGCTTGCAGTGCCTTGAAACCAAAACACCGATGCTCGCACAACTAAGCCAGGCTATTAGCATCAACGAACTAAACAAAGTAGCCAATATTAATATCAAAACTAGAACAATTACAATGATTTGTATTTTTATAAACTATTTTGATATCGAACGGCAGAAAACAAAGGAACAATTTACGGCAGGTGATTGAATAGCTTTTTGTGGTGTAGTTGTACAGGGTGATTCAGCGAAGTGTGCACAAATACTTTTCTTAGTTTTATGTACATGTATTTCGTCCATTATTAACTTTCAATTATTAACATTTCAGTTTCTTATTATTTAAGAGTTAAAATTTAAAATCTGGTATTATTTGAAGTAAAAATAAACGATGAGTAAAACGATCAATGACGTGATAGAAGAGTATTGCAAGAAGAAGCTCCCACCAAGTGAAATTTTCCGGTTGATGAAGGAGGTTGTAAGCCGTAGAGGAGTTTATAAAGCCGTGAAAAGGTTCAAGGACACTGGGACTTGTGCTCCAAGAATCAGGAGTGACCCTGAAAGAACCGTAAGGACGAAGAAACTGATCAAAAAGGTCAGAGAGAAGTTGAGGAGAAATCCTGCAAGAAGTGCCAGACAACTTGCTAAAGACTACTCTGTGAGCGTGTCCAGCATGCAAAGGATTCTCAAGGATGATCTCCAGAGCTACCCATACAAGTTCACCAAAAGACATCTCTTGTCGGAGGCCACTAAGAAGAAAAGGCTCGATAGAGCAAAGGTTTTGGTCAAGAAACTTGTCGATGGCACGCAGCCTCAAGTTTTATGGACAGACGAAAAACTTTTCACTGTTCAAGCTGTCCATAACCATCAAAATGACAAGATTTGGCTTCCAGACATAAACATGGTCCCAGTTGAGCGTCGCAGCTCTTTCAGAAGACAAAAACCCGCCTCCGTAATGGTATGGGCAGGCGCAACATCAAAAGGGCTGAAAACTCCTCTCATATTCATTGAAGAAGGGGTCAAGATAAACCAGACCGTCTATAGGCGAATGCTGGAGGAGAAAGTCCTTCCCTGGGTCCAAGAAGTAGTCGGAGAACAAGAAGTTACTCTTCAACAGGACGGTGCAACCTCCCACACGGCCAACTCAGTTCAAGCTTGGTGTCGATGCAATTTCAAAGGTTTTTGGGAGAAAGAGCTTTGGCCGCCGTCTTCACCAGACTTGAACCCTATGGATTTTGGGTTATGGTCTATTAAGACAATATTATTAATAATGGTCTATTATTACAATATTATTAATTATGGTCTATTAAGACAATATTATTAAGACAAAAGCCTGCCGTACTTCTCATCCAAATCTGGACTCTCTAAAGCGAAAATTGACATCGGCATGGGACGAAATTGACCCAGAAGTGGTGCGTGCCACATGTGCCCAGGTTCTGCCACGACTTCGGAAAGTAATCAAAAACAAAGGGGGTTATATTGAATAACTTGTATATTTTCTGACTATCTTCACAGCATATAACTTGTTTCATTTGACCTAATTATAAGTCCGAAAGATGAGTTTTTATTTGTGCACACTTCGCTGAATCACCCTGTATAAAACTTTTAATAACTTTCACTTATTTTAATATAGCTTTTTGTGGTAGGGTGTAGCTATATAAAATTTTTTATAACATTCACTTTATTTTAATATAGCTTTTTGTTAATCTAAAATCAATAAAACCGATCAAGAACTTTTTATAAATTCTCTTTTCTTTTAATAATGTTTCAAAAAAGAATTAAACGCGATAAACAGGTCACCGACCTTCAAGTTCACGTACAGTTAAATTCAAAATTCTCAAAACGAATAAACAACTTTTTATAATTTTAGTTTTACATTCATAATGTTTAACACGCTGGCTGCCGCGCGTATCACCGGTGATACATTTCCAATGGAAAAATGTATTACCGGTGATACACGCGGCAGCTAACGGGTTAAAAAAAATTAAAAGCAATAAAAAAACCTTAAAAATTAACAGAGAAAAGCAGGGTGCAACAAAGTACAGGGTGTCCATAAATTATCGTTACAATTTTCAAAGTTTGTCATAATTTTATTTTTTGAGATATTTTCATTTGATTTGTTTTATAGTGAAGGAAAATGCTTTAAAGTTTTTTCTTTCTTAACAGGTACTTGTGCAAATACTTAGGTTTAAAATTACAATTTATTTAGTGATTAAACAGAATATTTTTGAATTTAGTAGCGAAAATAGAGTTTATGAAAATGAGCACTCTGCAGAAAAAAGTCCAGTGTGTTTCCTGGTTTATAGAGACAAAGTCAGACATCAGACTGAAGTTTCGTTGTGCTTGAATGTTTGACTTTGTCTCTATAAACCAGGAAACACACTGGGCTTTTTTCTGCAGAGTGCTCATTTTCATGAACTTTACTTTCGCTACTAAATTCAAAAATGTTCTGTTTAATCACTAAATAAATTGTAATTTTAAACCTAATTATATCCACAAGTACCTGCTAAGAAAGAAAAAACTTGAAGCATTTTCTTTCATTATAAAACAAATCAAATGAAAATATCTCAAAAAATAAAATTTTGACAAACTTTGAAAATTGTAACAATAATTTATGGACACCCTGTATTTAAAACGTTTTACTACAAAAAAACAGACGATACAAAATACAGTGTGTCTACGGTAATTTTAATGGGTCTTATAACCAATAAGTTATAAAAAAAGAAAACATCGGATTATGGACCGTGAAAGGTTACCAAATTACACCCGTAAAATCGGGTGACACTGGTCAGTATAGACGACTTTGGACTAAACAACAAGAGGGTTTAAAATATTTTTGCAAAATTCAGGCGTTTGCCTAGGTTTGTATACTTTGTCTTCAGGCTGTTTCGCATTTCGGTTGCGCTCGGAAGATCAGATGTAATCGCTGAAACCGCTAAATTATTAAAAAAAGATAAATACAAAGTTCTACTTTCACTTCTGGTCTCTGACCATGCTAAGTATGCCAAGCATTAAAAAAAAAACTTTTACTAATAGAATCAGTATTAAACATTTAATTTGATTGCGGTATTTTTTCCTCTTTCACTAAAAGGTTGTTGGACGTCGTCATGAATTGACATATAGAAAATTGGGTGAGACTTTGACTTGTTGCAAAAAAAACAACTACCGTAGTAGATACTCGACTATAAGTCGAGGTTTTTTTCAGAAAAATTTGACAGATAAAATGAGACGACTTATAGACGGGTCAATAAAAAAAGGTCAGTAAAAAGAGAGACGACTTATAGACGGGTCAATAAAAAAAAAATAAAAAAAACAAGTTTTCTTCAAAATCTAGTAAATTTTCTACCTCGACTTATACTCGAGTATCTACGGTATTATTCATTATGTTACTTCCTTATATATATTACATGATATTGGTTGTGTTTACGATCCAATTTTATTGCAGTTAAAATCTTCAATCTGCGAAGCTTTTACGATGGTGAATTAAAAGAATGACTGAGCTCAAACACGAAAATGGAAAAACAAATGAAAATGAAACTGGATATAGTGGAGAGTACTGTGGTTTGGTTTATGAACAATTTTCGTATTCTGGTTCATTTTTATTGCATTTGGACAAGATATTCTAGTCCAGTGTTTCCCAAACTTTTTCGGCCTGGCGCCCCCTTGGCTTCCAGGTAAATTCCCAGCGCCCCCTTGATTTTCAGCTTGATTCCCAGCGCGCCCTCGCTTCTTTTTAAGTGAAAAGAATGTTCGACAGAGAATATTTATCTGTAATTTTGTTATTTTTCTCCCAAATTATTGGTGATCTCTAAAAAAAAAAAAAAAAAAAAAAAAAAGGTCTTCACTTTGATTTCAACTGTAATTTTGCTATTTTTCTCCCAAATTCATTGTGATATCTAAAAAAATAAAGGTCTTTACCCTGAATTGATCTTGTATTGAATACTTTGGGAAACACTGCTGCGAGATCACCTATAAAAGGTCTTTAATCGTCCTTCATGTATATTTCTTCTCATTGTTTCCTATCGCCCCCTTGTTCTCTTACCGCCCCCCAATCGCCCCCTTTCTTCTTACCGCCCCCCTAAATCTCGCCAACGCCCCTTGGGGGGCGGTAGCGCCCACTTTGGGAACCACTGTTCTAGTCAAAGGGCCGGTTTAGCTACTCGTAATTTTTTTTAAATACAAACTTACTCCAAATGGGTTTATAAACTCAGTTGGATGAAATTATTCTTTAAATAGTCCTGAATATAAGCCATGATTAACGTCGTCACTGATACCATTGCATAAACAATATTTCAAAGTTACATTGAAGTTTCTGCATTTTGAGGTACCAAAAGAATAATTTTTTTATTTGGGGTACTAATTACATAGATTATGGTTTAGACAAAAAGTTTTAAGAGACACACATACTCGTAAGTTGAAGCTAGCCATACAAAAGGTTTAAACAACTCAAAGTTCAACTTACGCATGCACTTTCACAAGATCAAAATTGACATTTGCACTAGGATTTATTTCAGTAATATCTGTGAAGTTTATTCGTGACTGAGAGATTGCTTTGGTATCATAATGAAAAGTAAGACCACCTAAAGAGAAAATCAGTACACCAAACCTTTAATTATACAATACATAGTACACAATTCATACGCCTATGCATACAAACAGTTACACTGCTCATCTTGGCAACATTGCATCTCGGTGTGGTACTGCTTGAGTGGTGGCTAGCCGTTAAAACACTGTGTCAGATATAATGACCTGGAAATCAAATTCTGACCTCTCAGTAATGCGACAGGATTGCAAACCATTGGGCAAACTGGGCAATGACAATTCGCACTTGTGGATTGGATAATAATAATAACAATAAGACAAAGTTGCAATCTTTGCATAACAAATTGAACTTACCGTTTCGGTAAAAATCTTTCAATATCAGACAAAAGAGTTAATTAACTCGAAAAAACAAGTTAAAATCTCTTACAGTTGGATTATTTGGTTTGTTTTTGATTCGTCTTTATTACTTTTACCATAGCCGATTAATTTTTTAATTTTGTTTGAGTTTAGGTACTTTGCTGCTTTTGTTAAAATTTAATCTCATAATGAATCATAAACTTTTTTATTTTTTAAATGTAATATGTAAAATAAGAGAACAATGAAAATATGTTAAATTAGCTGTTAAATTGAAATTAATCTGCGGAGCAAAATGTCTGGAACATGGTATAACTTTCAACAAAAAGCAAAGAGCCAATGCAATTGAAAACATTTTATTTACAAGCTGCCGTTTTGAGAGTTAACTTTTCTCATTGTCAAAGCAAAATAGAGGTTTTTTGAAAAACAAAACTTAAAACCTTATAACAGTGTTACGTCACAACAAGGAAAAAATACAAATTAATTACCTTTTAAATACATGTAAATATAAAGATACCGAACTTTGATCAATGTTTAGCGATGGTTTTTAATTTTGTATTAATAATGTTTCTTTAATTATTAATTTACGCCAATTGTCCGAGCGTGCTAAAATGTTAACATTATTAAAATCAATTCGATAGTCAGGGCAGTAATTTTCAATTTTGTATCCATGGAATTGTAATCTACATATTTTCAATCTATAAAATCCAAATTTTTTTCTCTGCTCAAAAAATTCTCTCTCAGCTCTATACAGTTCAATCATAACACCGTATGAAAATCAGTACTTCTAAAGTGCTCAATAACAAAGTTAGAGCTTAAATTAACAATAACAAAAACACGGGAATAAAAACAAGGTTAAAAGCCCTACAGACTGTTTCACCCATAAAAGGGATCATCAGGGGTATCTTATTCAAATAGATTCTATTTGAATAAGATACCCCTGATGATCCCTTTTATGGGTGAAACAGTCTGTAGGGCTTTTAACCTTGTTTTTATTCCCATGTTTTTGTTATTGTTAGTTCAATCATATGTATTTTTCGGTACATTTGCAAACGCAATATAAGAAACAGATTGGTTTGTTTATCATCTTAAAAAGTCGCTAAAAAAAAGATTTGCCTTGACAACTATCATAAAGTGTCCTTGATCGTTCCAAGAGCTGAGCGATAGAATTTTTATGAATAGAGAAAAAAATTTTTAATTTTTAATCGGTTGAAAATATGTAGATTACGATTCATTGGGTACAAAATTGAATATTGCGTCCGGGTTTTGATTAAATGTTTGGAGACGTCCGTATCGTTTTTGGAAAATACGGATTTGTATTCTTTCGTTCTGAATTCCAGGTTTCTTTTTTATTTGTCCAATGTAGCTATCGCCACAACATTTGATCGACGAAGCACTAATTGTTTATCTTTGTAAGTAAAATATTTTTCAATGTTAGAAGTCTCTTCCACAAGAATAAATTTAAAATTAGGATTTATTTTTCTTTAAAAGAAAGTAATTTATTTTTTAATTTGTTGCGAAATGTTTTCAAGAAATGGCAATTTAATAAAAAAAAGTTTCGATGGATCCTTTTGAGTAGGTTGGCTAATAGTTTTTATTTGGTTTAAAAACTTTTTGTTGAGATAATTTGAAATTTGTTTGTCGCGAAAAGAATTTGGAAATCCGTTTTTTGAAGTGCAGCGGAAATATTTTGAAATTCTTTATGAATTAATTTGTAGTTACTGCAGAATCTAACTGCTCTGTCAAGTAGTGTTAAAACTAAGTTTTGTATTTATATGGAATATAGCTGTCCCATTTCGTGTATAATCCTATGTGAGTTTGTTTCTTAAAAACAGTAGTTTCAATGTTGCAGGGGTGGCCAAACCGCGGCTCTTATATTCATATTTTGTTTGTGTTGTTTTAGGCTGTATTAGCAGTAGTTTATTTGATTAAATAATGTGTCAAGTTCGTTCTCAAAATGGCAAAGAAAATACCAGGGCTGAGGAGTATTTAGAATTTTTAGAACATTGTAATTGAAAAACCGAGACTGATTCCAAGTGAAGACCTTTTTTTAGACAACACTATGATTTTTTCACGAAAATGGAATAATTTGAGACTGATACCAAACGAAGGCCTTTTTTTTAGAGAACACCATGATTTTTTCACAAAATCGGAAAAATTTAAAACTTATTCTTAGTGAAGACTTTTTTTTTAGAGAACACATGTGTGACCATGTGAATAATGTGGCTCTTTACGGTAACAAAATAAGAAATGTATCTCTTGGTCTTTGACTGGTTGGCCACCCCTGCAATATAGTCTTTGAGTTTTCGTAATATTAACAACCAGAAAAGGAAGATGATTGTTTTCTTCTAATTCTTTAGTAAAAATAAATTTTTTATGAATTGAGCTGAATCAATTGAAGATAATACGTATCAATTTCAATTTGATTATCAAAATCAAAAACCATCGCTAAACATTGATCAAAGTTCGGTCCCTTTATATTTATTTAACACCTTGTTAAATTTGTATTTTTTCTTCTTGTGACGTAACAGTGTTATAAGGTTTTAAGTTTTGTTTTTTAAAAAAACTGTATTTTGCTTTGACAATGAGAAAAGTTAACTCTCAAAACGTCAGCTTGCAAATAAAATGTTTTCAACTGCATTGGCTCTTTGCTTTTTGTTGAAATTAATCTGATTTTGAAGATTTGTTAAGTAATTACCATTACCACGAGTTCATATCCAAAAACTGACTACTATAATGACCAAAGTTTGATCTACATTTTTGCTTAAACGAATCTGAAAATCAATAAACTTGTTCATATTAAAAAAAATTTTTAATTTGAACAGAAATAATTCTAACCATTTTGTTGTGCAGCTCCAAATGCATATAAGAGATAAAAACTTTCTTTAGCAAGATTAAAATTATAGTTTATGCCATTTGTTATTGGCTTTGAAACAGCAGCTGGCCGATAAAACGAGCACTTCAAAACACCATCAATTACTTGGACAGAAAGACTTTTCACCCCAGACTGAAAAATGATGCAAATAAAATCAGCTTTTAAGAACAAATACTATGAACATACCGGCAAAGAGTTGTACACAGTAGGAGTTTCTTCATTTAATATAATAGCCCCTGAATATAATTTTGACTTTGTGCAATAATAAAGATCAGCATCTTCCATTTGATTCTTTATTCCAAATGCAACAGCAGCATATTGATTGGCTGTACCTCCAATAATTTCAAAATTGAATGCATTCAACCCAGAATCCTAAACATTAATTTGAGATCTTTATTCATGCTCTTCTGGTAAAATCTGAGTTAAATTGCTGTTAATTCTTTATTAAAAAGTAAAAACAATAATAAAAACTCAATATTTCAGTGTACTATGATTCAGTAAACCTTCATCAGGAGATTGAGCAAAACACAAATATCATCTGCAATAAAACCACAGTGGTGCAAAAAAATAAAAATATTAAAAGTACATTTGGGATCTAAAACAACATCTAACGGATTTAAATTTTTAAATTATAATAAGCAGTTGGATAAAAACAATTGGTTTTATCATTAAAAGCATCATTATTAAAATGAATAAAAAAGACTCCAAAAATCTTCTTATATAATCTGTTTCTTTTGCCAAAATTTTTGAATTATTCCAATCCATATGATAATTTTCTGAATATACATGTTTCACTAGAGCAGATTTGTTGTTTATATCATTATTTTCTAATCGTGCTAGATTTTTTGGATTCACATCATGCATGTGTTCTTTACATCTTGTACGAAATGCCCTACCAGTTTCACCAATATAAATGCCAACACAATGTAAACATGGAATTTCATAAATTACTCCTGGATGTTGCTTTGGTTCAATTGAATCTTTTAAGTTGGGTAAAATTTGCTTGATTGTTTGAAAAGGTTTTGTATATACTCTAATATTTTGTTTTTTAATTATACAACTTAAAATTTCAGTTATATCTTGAAAATAAGATAGGGTTACTGTTCCTTTGTAGTTTTTACTTTTTTCATGTTTCTCAATTTTGTTGAATTTGAATTGATTAAATGTTTTCTTTATAAGCCAATTTGGGTAGTTGTTGTCTTCCAACGTACGTCGTAGCATTTCTTTTTCTTCTTTAAAATCTTTCGAATCTGTAATTAGTTTAGCTGATCTGTTTAATAAACTAATAATAATACCTTGTTTTTGTTGCTGTGAATGACAAGATTCATAATTCAAATAACAGTTAGTGTTGCTGTGAATCTTGTCATTCACAGCAACAAAAACAAGGTATTATTATTAGTTTATTAAACAGATCAGCTAAACTAATTACAGATTCGAAAGATTTTAAAGAAGAAAAAGAAATGCTACGATGTACGTTGGAAGACAACAACTACCCAAATTGGCTTATAAAGAAAACATTTAATCAATTCAAATTCAACAAAATTGAGAAACATGAAAAAAGCAAAAACTAAAGGAACAGTAACCCTATCTTATTTTCAAGATATAACTGAAATTTTAAGTTGTTTAATTAAAAAACAAAATATTAGAGTATATACAAAACCTTTTCAAACAATCAAGCAAATTTTACCCAACTTAAAAGATTCAATTGAACCAAAGCAACATCCAGGAGTAATTTATGAAATTCCATGTTTACATTGTGTTGGCATTTATATTGGTGAAACTGGTAGGGCATTTCGTACAAGATGTAAAGAACACATGCATGATGTGAATCCAAAAAATCTAGCACGATTAGAAAATAATGATATAAACAACAAATCTGCTCTGGTGAAACATCTATATTCAGAAAATCATCATATGGATTGGAATAATTCAAAAATTTTGGCAAAAGAAACAGATTATATAAGAAGATTTTTGGAGTCTTTTTTATTCATTTTAATAATGATGCTTTTAATGATAAAACCAATTGTTTTTATCCAACTGCTTATTATAATTTAAAAATTTAAATCCGTTAGATGTTGTTTTAGATCCCAAATGTACTTTTAATATTTTTATTTTTTTGCACCACTGTGGTTTTATTGCAGATGATATTTGTGTTTTGCTCAATCTCCTGATGAAGGTTTACTGAATCATAATACACCGAAACATTGAGTTTTTATTATTGTTTTTACTTTTTAATAAAGAATTAACAGTAATTTAACTCAGATTTTACCAGAAGAGCATGAATAAAGATTTTAATAATATACCTGGTATCAAAAAAAACAAAAATTAATTTGAGATGTTTGTTTTTTATTGGAACTTTGTCAGTTATAAATACAATATCAAATTGTAATTAATTTTTAAGAGCTATTGAATAGTACAATAGTTTAAAAGCGAAGTACAAATTACATCTAATAAGCTGTTTAAAAATTTATCACTTCAAACATGGAAAAAAATTATCCATTTTAAAGCATTGAAAGTTTTTAAAATCTTACATAAGTCCAAGAGAAGAACATGCAACTGCTAGTCCCTCCTCTACAAGAAGGAGGATTGGTAAAACATCCTTTTATCTTATTACAGCCAGCATTTACATTGGTGTCGCTGGTTGGTGTAGGTGTGTGCTCTGGTGAAGTTGTGCTTTGAACACTACATTAAATAAGTTTTTTTTACATATCTTATTATTGTTATGCAAGTTGACTGACTTTGGAATACATTGATATAAAAGAAGTTTTTAGAAGCAATGGATTCCAATTATTTTATTGTTTCAACTTTTAACAAGACATTGAATTTTAAGACTATAATGTAAATAATAAATTTATTATCACATACCTTTAACAATTAAAAAAAATAAGAACAGCTAACTAAAACTATTCACAAATTGTCATACTATATAGAATTGTGGGTAAAGTTGTATGGACCAGACGAAAATCTTCCAACATTTTCTCCTTTGTGTTTTTCTAAAGTTTCTAACAATAAAATGCAATTAAAATGTGTTTGTTTATCAACAAAGTTCTAGATTGTATCCATGTTTTTTTAATGATTACAATTTTTTTTTGCTTTAATAAAAATGTAATTGGTTTGCAAGAAGTTGGCAAATTTGACCAATAACCTAATGATAGCAATTTTTGATTGCATTTCATAACATATTTGAAAAAATTCAAAAGATTATTATTTGTGTTTTTTGATAAAGTCTCATACTTTAATAGCTTAGATCAGGGGTTCTTAAACTATGTTGCAAAACAAATTGGCATTTTGTGCTTTGTGCTGCAAAACTTTGAAAATCCCAGTAGTGCCGCAGAACTTTTGGAAAAAATTATGGTTATTGCACATGCAATTGGCAAATCAGAAAATTTGGGAACAAAAATTGACGAATTGGAGCTTGATTTTAAGTGCAGACCTTTTTTTAGAGAACACCTGAAGTTGGCGACGAAAATAGATAAATCGCAGTTCGATTCTGAGAGAATACCTTTTTTTTTAGAGATCACAATGATTTTGGGAGAAAAATATGGAAAAAGGAGATCAATTCAAAGTGAAGACCTTTTTTTTTAGAGATCATTATGATTTTCAAAGAAAAATTGCAAAATGCGAGATCAAAACCCTCTTTTGTTTTTAGAGAACACCAATTTTTGAGAATTCTTGCCTTGGGCCCTAATTCTAAATATCCACAACTAATTGGGGTCACACAAAATTTTATTTTTTAAAACGGGGTCACAGAACAAAAAAGTTTAAGAAGCCCTGGCTTAGATGATTAAAAAATCTCAGTACTCAACATTGACTGAATCAAACTATTAATAACTTTGCTATGATTGACCCATACTTTCAAGCCTGTTAACCCTTTAAGGGATATAAGAATTTGATTGTAAAATAAAATGACGATGGTTCAATAATGATGTCACAAATACTTAGAAATTAGAATTATAATGCCTTCACAAAAGTGCTTTTGTTATGTTACAATCACAATCATGGTTACACATATGTACCATTGTCACTTAAAGGGTTAAAATCAAAACAAACAGATTAAACTTTTGTCTGAATCAAAAATAGTTGGTGCTAATATTCTCATTTCATAAAATAAAATTTTATTAAAAAGCTACAAGGTAATGAAGTAGTTTTCTCATAAATTTGTATGAATTAAAAAAGTAGTTCTTAAACTTTTCTTTGCCCCATGAACCCATTTTCTATGACCACTAACAAAAATAGGAGCAAGCAAACCATACTTTTACACGTTATTTTAGTTTTACGATCAAGCAAAAAAGGTCGTTATTATATGTTTTAGATAAAAAAAGGGTTAGTTTAAACTAAAAAGCAAGTGACAACCTTTTTTGGTCTTCAGTTGATGTTAAGATAAAAAATTATTTTTGCCTTCTAAGACAACAAATTAACCATACCAATAAGTTAATCAAACATTAAAGAAAAAAATTTTGGTCAATTACATAAATCTTTTATATGCAACTCAAATAATTTTTTGCAAACTTTACTATTTTTGGAAAAAATTTATGCAAGATTTATGAAACTTTTCATGGACAATGCTAAAAATCACAAAAAATAGAAAATCAATTCAAAGAATCAATAAAAAATAAAATAGCTTGAAATAACTATAAACAAAAATTTTATTTTTTCATAATGAAATTATAAACAAATCAACAATAAAATTTCACATTGTTTGTTTGGTAGTATTGTAATTGATTAACTGTGAATCTGTCTCTGATTTCTCAATTTTTGACCCCAAAAAGCAGTGATCTCTAAAAAATCTTCATTTTGAATCTGACTTGGATTTCTTGATTTCCATCCTTAAAAAGTAGTGATTTTACTTTTACAGAACTACAGTCATTGGCAACCCAATCAAATTATATGATGAACCATTTTAGGGTCATGACCCAGAGGTTGAGAAGCACTGAACTAAAGCAATGTCTTGGCTATGGTTGGTATAACTTGAAAATTTTTATTTTCAACTGCTAGATTTTTGTAAATATGATAGAAATAAAGATTTAGATTATTCACTACATTAAGTATCTACCATTATTAATGTTTCCAACTGCTTGTAACAAATAATAATTTTTGCTTGAAAGGTCAAAATTTACCAAATTTCCATTTATAGTTTTAGCAACATTAGCAGGGCGATAAAAAGAACAAAAAGCAATCCCATTAACTGTTTGTGCTTTTTCAACAGATACATTAACCTAAAATAAAAAGTTGACATTGGAAACACAAAATCATTTAAATGATGCCAAAAAAATTAGATTCAACTTCTAAAAAATTATGTTATTAAGTGGTCTAAATATTTGTTTTAGTGACACTAAAGGCTATCTTGAAAAACAAAACTTTATAGAATTATTAGTTTAATAATTTTAAAAGCTATAACAACAATATTAAATATAATGAAAAAAATAATTTTTTGAGTCAACTATTAATTTAATAGGTAAAATTACATCTTGGCAGATTATATTTCTAGCTATGGGTGCATAAAAGCCTTGATAGTTTGACCTACGTGTAGATGCAGTTTCCAACTAAATTCAATACCTTTTGTATCGCATATAAATAAAATTAATTAATAACTGAGTATCAATAGTCCTACTTCATTCTTTTTTTTTGTAAATTTTTTGTGAAAAATTTTAGGTTGCTTCATACAAAATTTCTAAGAAAGTTTCACTGCATAGAAAAGCTGGCCAGCAAGACGTATCAAAAGGTTACAGCTGAACATTGATTTCAGGCTGAATATGTTACCCACTTGAATGAAGCATGGACTTGAATGAAAGTTACATACAAAGCAAAAATGTATAATACTGAAACAGAGAGCATATACAATCGGAGGCACACCCAGGAGGCTGATTTAAAGGTGATGTCAGCCCCCTTTTTCGCCTAATGTCAGTCCCCTTTGTGTGCTAATATGCAACTAGATAAAACTTTCGCACAGATAAGTTTTGTGCCAACTTAACTATAATATTGATAACTGGTTTCCGTTTTTCTTTAATAGTAACTCGAAGGATAGACATGAGTGTGTTTTCGCTATACTCCTTCAGTGTTTTTGTAGACAGGTCACACGTATGCTGCATTAAATGCAAAAAAAAACTTGTTTTTTTAAATTGTCCTGTACTATCTATTTTGATTATCTATCTACATATTTTTGTTGGGCCACAATACTAAATTTTTCCACTTGCAGACTCGTTTGCTGCTACGCAATCACTAATGTCTAAGTTTAGGTAAAAATGCCAAGATACTCAACGTACTTTATTGATGATTTTTGTAACATTTTACTCGAGATCCTAAAAGAGCCTAATCGACAGCTGCAGTTAAGAACACATGGTCTATTTATTGTAGTGATAGCTCCAACTTAACTTGATGAAAGCGCTTTGCAAAACACACGTACTGAGGTTTAATCATAAATGTAAGAAAAATATTTTCTAATTTCCTTGCGATTTTAAAGTTTTGTACCACCAATCATCTGTTTAAATAAAGGTATTTATTCTAAGTAAATAATAATGAACCCATTTATCTATTGACTTTAACCCAATTCTTACCATTAAACAGCGCAAAATTCATGCTGTAACAGGAATTTAAGAAAAAAAAGGGAAAATGAAAGCATTAACCAGACAGCGGATAGAAGCAAGATGCCAGAAAATATTACATGCATGTTGTAAATCTGTATGATTATTCTTCACGATCACATAGTTCTATTAAAAAGGACATTTGGGCATTTTTAAATGTCGGAAGACTGATTGATTTTTATAAAGGAAAGAGGACGTATATTCTCCTAAGCTTATAGTTGTTTGATGTTGCTCCTACCTAGAACTCGTTGTGGGAAATGAAATAAAAAATAGAGCTAATAAAAAAAACACGACTTACCTGTTTTACTTAATTTTTTTTTACCTGTTTTACTTAAAAAACGCTTAAATGATTTGCATCATTACTTGGCTTTTAGATATTAAGCTTGAACCTGCAGAAAAGAATTGCTGCCAACGGGACAAATGACGCCATTGTGCAATGTCAAAAGACGCAACGGCGCTAAGCATCACGCTCGCACGCAAAATTTAGTAATAGTCTAGGCAGTTTACAGAAAAAAGATGTGAGGGAGGTGTGGGGGCAAAGCCCCCCATGTTTGAAAAGATGTTGAAATTGTGTCAGCCCCTTTTTTTGAGGCTGGGTGCGCCCCTGTATACAATTGACATGTTTGACAGAGAAAGAGCTCAAGTGCCATCTGGTAACTTTGCAGATAAAACAAGGATAAGAAGTTTAATTGTTTTATGTAATTAATTTTTATTGAATACCAGTGAATAAAAATACAAGACATTCAAATTATATAGTCGACTATAAGATTGATAATTTATGCACCATTTATTCAATTACTATAGAAAGAGGCTACTTTGAGTAGTATAGCGGAATATGCCTAATTTGTTGCCTCAAAAGAATTTTAAAAAAGTGACAAATTGACAATTTAAATAATGATAATTCAGAAAAATTCTACTGTAATTATGCCTCTGGTATTTGCTCTCTGCAATTTGATTAAGGTAGGGAAAGCAAATAAGTTGGCTATCCAAGCAATAGCATTAGGTAAAATATAATTTGCATAAAGTTTAACTGTAAACTTTTTTTGAGTTGCACACTGCAAGGTTTGTGGCAACTGGCAAGGTTATCTTAAAAAGGTTACTGCACAGCAAAGCTGCATAGTCAACATCACAACACAATTTCTCCATAAAAAAATTCATGTTTTTGATGTTTATACCCTTACTCTGCCAAACACATCAATTAAACCAGTTTCTCTTCAGTTAAAAAATTTTTAATAATAATTGATTTAGGATAAAGCTTTGATGGCATGAATTTTGTAGCATGTTTCTTTTTTCATGATTTATATGTTGACATTAAATGTTTTGTTCTATATGTAGCAGTCCTAAGAAAATGAATCAACCCTATATGGACAAATGGGACAGATCTGGCACATTTCAAAAAAACGTTATTTAGTAAACCTTTTTTTTTTAATTTTTTTTAAATAAACGACTTCCTTAGATTTGTCATACCTAGTTGGTGTAGTTTTGAGTTGGAAACCCTAAAACTTCAACCAGTGTAAAAGTGATAGTCAGTTCTTTGCTTGTTTGGCAAGGTTAGTGAAAAATGCTGATACATATTATTTTGTATTAAGTAGTTCTTGATAAGCAAGCAAATTTTTTGACTAAATAAAATTTTTTTATATTTAGTAAAAGTAGTTCTATCATATCACTACTAAGTTTTTAAAGTTTGCTTATTGTGATTAATGTGGTATTGATTAGTTTAAATGTGCCAGATCTGTCCACTTTGTCCATAAAGTTTGATTTATACGCAGAAGATCCAAATATAATCTTAGTGTTATATTGCAGTTTTTTGAATATTTTGAATAAATATAGTGTAATAATAAATTAATTATGTTGGAAAATTTTATGGCATAAAGAATTGGGCAGCTATTGCTAGGGGTGAAAATGGGTAGAGCGAAGATGAATTTGTAGAAGAAGGTGACTCTGAAGATAAGTTTATTGTGAATCCAGTTACAACAATCCTCAAAGTGAAGAAAGTATGCAGATTACAGAGAAAAAAGAGCCAGAAGCAAACTGCCTGGGTACACAAGCAAAACCTACATTTTTTGCATAAAATGCGAAACATTTCTTTGCCTGAACAAAAAAAAACTGCTTTAAAACATTTCACAAAAAGTAAAATTAATTGTGTACTCGTTTTTGACTTTTATGGTTCTGTTATTGCATTATATATGACGTTTGATTTTTTGTACTTTGGACGAGTGGGAAAGATCTGACACGTTTAAAAATATCAAAAATACATAAAAATTTTTTTAATATTTTGTCAAATATTGTATAATAGAACGTTACTGTCACCAAAAAACAGTTGAAATAATTTTTATTATGCACAAAATTAAATCTGTCCATATAGGGTTAACTGAATTTTATAGTATGATTAAACCATGACTTAAATCAGCAAATTTATCTTTTAAATACCAGTAATTGAATATAAGTGTTAAACCTTAAAACAAATAATTTTATAAAGAACACAGTTACATTTAATATCTAATTTGCTTTTAAAAATATCAGAAAAGCAATTTTTTGAGAAGTGCAAAAGTTAATTTTTAAAGAAATTTTCAACATTTCAAAACTGTTACAGGAAGATGACTTTGGGTTTTTGGAGTTGAATATTGCATTTCAATAACACCACTTTTTAACTGTTTTCCAGTGCAGTAATACAAATCAGAATTTTCCATTTTTCCAGTAGGGGAAAATGCAACAGCACTATATTGTTTATTAAGACCATTCCCTCCATTTAATTCCATAAAAAATTTCTCTTGTGATGAATTCTAAAGAAGTATAAGGTTTAAAGTTTTTTTTTTATATAAAAAAAATTATATAATTATTCTTTATAAACAAAATTTTATAATTATAAATAAAACTGATTTATGTTCTACTTTAAAAACCAATTGTTTTGTTTTAGTTGTCAGTTTAAATATAAGTTGATAATTATATTTTATAAATAACTTTAAAAAAATTGTCATTACATATTTAAGCAAGTTATTGAACTTCTCACAATAGTTTAAATAGTACCAATAATCCAGTATGCATGTCAATAAACGGGAAATTTAAAATAAGCAGTAGATATATTGCCCAAATCTGTTCCAACAACTTCCTTTTAAACTATGTAGATATTGCCCTCAGGAAAAACCTAATTAAACTTAAGAGTGAGCTTAAAGTTGAGGTGAACATTCATAGACAAGTAATCCTTTTTGTCTGAACAAGGATATTCTTTCAAAAGATCTACGAGAGGAATTTTGGAAATGAAATGTAACTCTACTGCAAAAAGTAATTTTGAAGCTACGCAAATGACTGATTTCTGGGCAAAATATGTTCACATATACAAGAGTGAAGGTTCTGCAGCTCCTTCTATTTTCATTGACTTACATGAGCAAGCATGTGCAAAAACAGGTTTTGTAAAGCCAATCTAAAGTGCGTTATCAGCTACAAAATAATGAATTATACTTTTGGTTTTGAAAAAACAGTTCTACTCTTCTTATTAACAAAATTTAGTTATTGTTGTTCTGTTTAATCCTGATAGATTTTGTAATATAATAGGGCTTGTGTTTTGTTAGTGTCATCAAGAGAGGGCATGCGTTTTGGTTGCATGATAAAAAGGAGGCTGCATCTGAAAAAGTTTAAGACCTGCTGGACTACAAGAATAAATATGAGACCTATCTCATTTTGTAACAAACCAAAATAGTTGAAGCAATAATACATTAAACTGAAAAGTTTGAGTCAATTAACTATCTTTTTGATGAATAAATCTATTTTTTTATGGTACCAGTACATACCAGTACACCATTGTTGATGGATAAACCTAACATAAACAAAAGCAACATTCAAAAAAGTAGTCTAGTTTCTGTTGCAGCCAAATTTAATTGTTTTATTTTAACTATTCAGTTTTAATTTAATGCCAGTGTAGCTTGAGTGGTGTTGGCACACAGTTAACCTTTAAACCTCTTTTATTGAAAAGGGGCACAACTTGAAATGAACAGACAGAACAGCACTAAAACTTCGTAATTAGACAATAAGCAAAATCTTCACTTGATGACATTGCAAGGATGAATCTCATGTTAATTTACACAACAGCTATGTCTCGGTCTGTCTGGTCTGTCTCGGAATCTCTCTGTGTCTGGCGATTTGGCCAGAGTAATTTTATGGATTTTCTATTATGACACCTGATCTTTTTTACAAGTAAAACCACAAGGCATAGGTCAGGTGATCAGGCTACATCCTGAATGTGATGTGTCAAAAATACATTACATGAAAGGCGGTAATAATAATAATAATAATTACACAAAATAGCATTGATGGTGCGATCAGCCAACGATCAGTTGGGGGGGAGAGCAACAGAAAGGCGGTACAGAAAGAAAATATTAAAAATGCAAAATTATTATATAACGGTTGCCATGGCAGTAAATAAATGTTGTGCAGTGAGCGGAAGGGCACTGCAAGCCAAGACTGCAGCGAGCAAAATATAACACGTGAAAATACATTTGTGGCAAAATCAAAGCAAATATATGCATGAAAGATGATTTGCAATGATGAGTTCATTACACCAGTAATAAGAATCTTAATATTACAATTTAATACTGCTAGACCCACTTCTGAAAACCACAAGTATAATATTAGCCTCAAGGATTATCATCCTTTTAATAGTATACAAACTAAGTGTTAATAATTAAAAAGTACAAAAATTGAATACTGTAAAATCTAGCACAGTTTTTTTTAAATGGCTGCTTTGCAGAAGATGTTGAAAAAATTAATTTTTTTATGATTGTTCAAGATTTATGCTGAGCAACAAAAACTTTTTACAACTTTTTTGTTATTTAGATAGAAATTAGATGCATTTTCTAAAGTCTAATTGTTATATTGGTCAGCTTTTGTACTTGATGATTATAAGCATCTGATTCTCACACATCCAGTTTACTTGCAATAGATTTTTATAATTCAATATTGTATTACATATCTTACCCAGGCATATGTGAATATTAGACAAGCTGGACTTGTTATATTACAACCAACTGGATGCATAACACATTCTTTGGTTTTTCCACAAGATGACAAATCAATTGCAAATATTGAAAAAATGTTGTAGAGTATAAGAATTAATACATAAATGAAATTTTTCATTATTGAAATTAACTTTTACTCCACCACAAATTAAAATACATTTAATGACTATAAAAAACCAAAACCATTAATCATTAAACTTAAATAAACAAAAAAGTAATTGACAATATACTAAATTTAAAAGTTTTGTAATAACTTTGAAGTATGTTTATTTTAGAAAAGTAATTTTATTAATTCCTTTAATCTAAAAGTAATTAATTACTTCAATCTAGATAAAAATTATAATTAATGAAAGTAATTGAGATTTTGTTCACTATTCCTCATTACTAACCTGGCAGGCTTTGGAAATTCTTAAAATTTAAGAGTTTATTAAATAAGAGCAGCAAATGTGGTGAAGAAGATCTATTAGATATTGCTTTAATAATTAAATGACAAGTCAAAACCAATAATATTGTTAAAAGTTGACCAGAAACTTGGATAATCAACAATTTTAACTAAAAGAATAAATTTCTTTGTTGCTGTTCTTTTAAAAATGCTCCTTCCATTTACTTTAAAGTATGTTTATTTCTTTTTTTTTTAAATTTGTGTACCAGTATCTTCTTAATCTGGAATAAACGATCTTATGATATAATTTCAGTTTCAATTTATTTCTGTTTTAATTAACATTTTACTGCTTACTTTCAAATAGGCTACTTATTTGTTATTTTATCAAGTTGCTTTTTTCTCCTTAGTGTACATATAATGTGTTAATTCATTGCTAGAAAAAAAGTTTTGTGCCTATAAATGAATAAAGAGGTGTGTGCAAGACTGTAAGAATGCTTACTTCAGCTTTTATATTTAAATATTAAAATTAAAAACATCTACTAATATAAATGAGCTTAACACTTAAATAGTTTTTAATTTATTTAAAAGTAAGCTTGATTAAGTTTTAGATAAATACAAAAACGCTTGAAGGATATTTTTTTTAATTTTAGCTGATCAAAACTGAAAGGATTAAAACTTTTAATTACATTATACTGTTAGCATAACACCTGCATACTCTTGCCTCTTAGTCATGCAATTTTTTTAATTTTAAGTTATTTTTCTTTTAAGTGTCCACAACTGAAGTAGGTTTACAAGAGATTGAAGTTATACTGGCACTGAGGGGCTTTAAATTCCATTATGAATTAGCGGGTAATGCGGTAAGCCGTCAATAGCTCGAGTTGAAGATATTATAAAATGGCGATTACAAATCTCGCGGCTACAAGCTGTTGTTCAACGAACCATTTCTTTAACCAAGTACCTTCAAATACTACAGAAGCCGCATGGAGCCGCATGGAGCCGCATGGAGCCGCATGGAGCCGCATGGAACGGCATGGAATAGCATGGAACTGCATGGAACAGCATGGAACTGCATGGAGCCACCGTATAAATTTCAAATACTACAGGAGCCGCATGGAGACCCTTTAAATGAACTCTAGAGATGTATGGAGCCGCATGAAGCCGCATGGAGCCAACGTATAAACTTCAAATACTACAGGAGCCGCATACATATCTTTTAAATAAAGTCTAGAGATGCATGGAGCCACATGGAGCCGCATGGAGACGCATGGAGACGCATGGAGACGCATGGAGCCGCATGGAGCCAGCGTATACACTTTAAATACTACAGGAGTCGCATGCAGACCTTTTAAATAAAATCTAGAGATACATGCATAATAGTGCATAATACATGCATAATAACCTTAATAAAATGCATAATAGAGCTATACGATACATTAGTATGCAACCATATAGAACAAGATTAAATAAATTGTATGCATTTTCTAAATTATTAAAGGTAAAGGAATTGTACCAATATTCTGCAATGAAATTCATGTTTCGATTACACAATGACAAAGAGTTTAAAGATAAAATCCCTTTAGTAAATGAAATTCATGCTTATAATACACGGCAATCAAGTAATAGCAACATCTTTATTTCACATTTTTTGGCTTGTAAATCTTCTAATAGTCTTATAGTAAATTGTATGAAAATGTGGAACAAGCTGCCAATTAATATAAGAACCGAACAAAGAATTAAACCATTTAATAGATTATTGTACAAATACCTGCTAGATACCTATGAAATTTAATCAACATCCAAATTTTACCCATATAAATTATTAATTCTTAGTATTAATACGAAATGAACTACATGCGGTGATATATTGTAAAATTAATTTAACGTTTTAAGGTTTTACTCAAAGAAATATTATGTTTTGTATTGCTCTTTGTGCACCTCTTTAATCCTTAATTGCCTGCTGAAATCTATTGTTTTGTGTTTTATGCTAACTGTCTTATTTCAATAAATTTTATGTTGAGACCTATTCTGTTGTTTGATTTAATCTTATTGACCTTTGTTTTGTTTTTGTACTTTGTTTTTTTTTTTATGCTCCTTTTCATTATTGTGCTGTTGAATTTGTGCTATTTGTCATTATTGTGCTGTCATTATTGTGCTGTTGAATTTGTGCTATTTATCTACTATGAAATCTGTTATGTTGTTTGTTTTATGCTACTACCTTTATTTTCAATTTAATTTATGGTAAGATCTATTTCTGTTGTTTAATTTAATCTTATAAGCTTTTTTTTTTTTTCATCCTTTTATTGCCTGTTTGATTGTTTGTTTGTTTGTTTGTTTTTTCCATCGTTGTGCTGTCGTTTTTTACACTATTTGCCTTTATTTCAAATGGAATTTATGCCGAGTTATTTTCTGTCGTTTAATTTTGTCTACATGTATGCGGCCTTTGTTTTTTGCTGTTGTTGTTTGTTTTATTTTCATCATGTTTGTAAAGTAATTTTTAATTTTATTTTAATTTATGATGTAAAATGTCTTATGCTAATCTTTTTCTAAGTTAATAATCAATTTTACATACCAAAAATTTAATAAATTTATTAAATTGCTTGTAATGAAACTTTTAAATAAGCTGGGGGTAGTGATTAAATGACTTTTGTTCCTTCCTACCCCTGCATCACATCTTAATAGTGCTCTTTGATATGATATATATGGCTTATTATCAGTTTGTTTAATTTCAAAATGTAAAATCATTGTTTTTTTTTTTGTATTTTAAGCGGTAATTTATTGAAAAAGTTTGAATAACAGAATAGATTGAATAACAAATAAACAGATCTCTCTCTCATCTCTCATGGAGCCGCATGGAGCCATGGTATAAACTTCAAATACTACAGGAACTGCATGCAGACATTTTAAATAAAGTCTAGAGATGCATGGAGCCGATGGAGCCACCGTATAAACCTTAAATACTACAGGAGCCGCATGCAGACCTTTTAAAAAGTCTAGAGATGCATGGAGCCGCATGGAGCCACCGTATAAACTTCAAATACTATAGGAGCCGCATGTAGACCTTTTAAATAAAGTCTAGAGATACATGGAGCCGCATGGGGCCGCATGGAGCCACAGTGTAAACTGTTAAACAATATTTAAAAGGTCTCCCTGCAGCTCCATACATCTCTACACTATATTTAAAAGGTCTCCATGCGGCTCCTGTAGTATTTGAAGTATACAACTTGCTTTATGCATCTCTACACTTTATTTAGAGGGTTTCCATGCGGCTCCTGTAGTATTTGAAGTTTACATGGTGGCTCCATGCGACTCCATGCATCTCTAGACTTAATGTAAAGGGTCTTCATACGGTTCCATGCATCTCTTGGCTTCATTTAAAGGATCTCCATACGGCTCCATCCATCCATTTAAAGTTTACACGGTGGCTCCATGCGGCTCCATCCATCCATTTAAAGTTTACACGGTGGTTCCATGCGGCTCCATGCATCACTAGATTTTATTTAAAAGGTCTGCCTGCGGCTCCGGTAGTATTTGAAGTTTACACGGTAGCTCCATGCATTTCTAGAGGTCTGTTTGCGGCTCCAGTAGTATTTAAAGTTTATACGGTGGCTCCATGCGACTCCATGCATCTCTAGACTTAATTTAAGGGGTCTGCATGCGGCTCTTGTAGTATTTGAAGTTTATACGGTGGCTCCATGTGGCTCCATGTATCTCAGGGTTTTATTTAAAAGGTCTGCATGCGGCTCCTGTAGCATTTGAAGTTTATACAGTGGCTCCATGCGGCTCCATGCGGTTCCATGCATCTCTAGACTTTATTTAAAAGGTTTACATGCGGCTCCATGCATCTCTAAACTTTATTTAAAAGGTCTGCATGCAGCTCCTGTAGTATTTGAAGTTTACACGGTGGCTCCATGCATCTCTAGACTTCATTTATAGAGTCTCCATGCGGCTCCTGTAGTATTGAAGTGCATACGGTGCTCCATGCGGCTCCATGTAGCTCCATGTAGCTCCATGCGGCTCCATGCGGCTCCTGTAGTATTTGCAGGTACCCTCTTTAACCAAACTTTAACCAGGGCGGCGAACAGTTTGCTGAACGCTTGTTTCAATAGCTCAACTTGAAGATATCATAAAAAGGCGATTTACAAATCTCGCGGCTATCAGCTGTTGTTCAACGAATCATTTTTTTTTAATCAAACTTTTAACCAGGGCGGCGAACCGTTTACTGAACGATTGTTTCAATTTGTGTTTTTTGACATTTTAGAATACATACAGTATGCATACATGTATACAGCACATGCATAAAGAGAGTTTTCGGAGTTGTGCAATCGTCAACCGGTTTGCTTTTAAAAATAATGGCACCTAGATTTTGTTTTACTTATAAAACTTTTTAATCGAGAGCGGTCCAAACTCCAGCTACAAACAATTTTTTTGCATTTTATCTTGATTAGTAGAGTGACAGATTTTTTTTCAATAACCCGAGCAAATGTTTCGAAATTGCAAAAAATTTTTATTTAAGGCAATTTTTTTATTTTTCGAAACCTTTTTTTAGTGATTATTTTCAGTTCAATGTGAAAAACAACACTTTTTGTTCTTCTATTTTTACAATTTTAAACTACTGTAATTGCAGCGCGAAGTTCGAACAATTTTCAAAGAGGCCTACTGAGTAAAGAGCTTGCACCACACTGTCCTAATTTATTTCTTTTTCAAAAGTGATATGACTGAAAATCAGAGCGGCTTCTATGCATCGTCAAGCACTCAAGCCCAGGGCATAACGTTTGTTAAAGCTTTTGCCACGATACATTGAAAAAACAGAAGTTGAACCACGATTATTTTCATTCTTAAAACAGCGTCTCTCCGGCACAACGAAATACCTAGCACAAAATAGCTTTTTGTTCAATTGTAAGATGTATCTCTCGTAGACTTTTAACTTTATGTATCTAGTTTGACATCATCAGTGATGGCTTTAATAGGGTACGAACGGTGAGGCCGCACCGGCCCCCCTAAAATACAACAAAAAGTGGCCCTACCCTTACACAAGATATTGCTCTATTTCTTCATAGCAGCACCGTGACAGTGGCATGTCTAAATTAAAGACTTTTTTTAGTTATCATTTTGTTTTAAATTTTTTGATGCACTAAAAAGTGGATCCCCCTATAACAATAACTTTTTTTAAAGATTGCTTTACCTTGGAACACTAAATATTGGCCTCCCATTAATTTTCTTGCATCGGGCCCCCCTTTTTGTAAAGCCATCACTGAACTTCATAAAGGGTTTTCGATTGACCCTAATATCAAAAATTAGCGTAACAAAACATATTAAAATTTAACAGCTGGGCTATTCAAACTTTTGTATTTCCATTGGTTGCACAATATAGTAATATAGTAAATATCAGTGGTGTGCAGTGATCTCTTCGGCTAGTCATGCAATTGGTATGTCAAAGCTGGTCATGCAATTAACATGCAATAATTTATGGGTAGGACAAAAAATTCTGTGCGATTCTTAGACGAAGACCAATTTTTGTCCCAAAATCATGATGTTCTCTAAAGAAAAAAAGATCTTCACTTGAATTCACTCTCACTTTTTGTCCCAGAATCATAGGATTTTCTAGAAAAAAGGTCTTCGTTTCGGATCAGCCTCACATTTCTCTTCTTTTCTCCCAAAACTGTTCTGTTCTTTATTAAGTTAAAAAAAAGGTCATTACACAAAAGTTCTTTGATTATGCAATGCATGACTTGCATGCCCTGACCGCACGCCACTGGTAAATATCGTATGTAAAAAGACTGCAGCCTATCCGCGGAAAAAAAAGGTGGCCTGTTAAAATCAAGTTTTACCCACTTGTAGCCTAACTCATTTTATGAAAAATAACTTTACTCCAAACTATACAAACTACATTGAATATCACAAGCGAAAATTTATTCAATTCAATTTTATCAATAAGAATTAAAATTTTTTCTTCTTTCACGTTTCGAATAATTGTTCAAAATACGTTTCTTCAATGCTTTTTAATATATCGGGTTTTCATTTGTTGGCTAAAATAATTTGGAAAAACTAAAAGGATATAATTTGGGACGTACATTATTATTAATTGAAAACTATGCTTGCTTTACATTTTCTAACAGTTTTATGAAAATTCTAAATAGCAGGAGAATTTGAAAAAAACGTAAAAAAATTATTTTATTGGAATTATACATAGTAGCCTATTGTAAATATACATATTTAAAAACAACATGTTTAAAGCAGTGATCATCAAACTTTTTTAAAAACAATTGCAATTTTTAAAAAAGTTAAAGCTTGTAACTTGTCGTGACCTTGAAATACTAAGGTTGCGGGTCAACAAACAATTTATTTTAACATGACGTCATTTGAAAGTATTGTTTTTATATGGGTCATTAAAAAATCAATCAAAACCCAATGTATATGGGACCCGCATTGGTCCCTCTGTCAAAATTTTGTAAAAAATTAATGAGCAAAATAGAACGTTTGCCCAACTTTAAGCAAAACGGTAAAATATTGATTAGAAAAGCCGTTTATAAAACTTTTAAGAAGTTGATTTGCTGTCACAACTTTGCAAATTTTATAAAGAACGAGCAAAATAATTAAATAAAAAAAGCACTTCAACCAGGAAAAAATTTTCAAAAAGTTTTCAAGCGACCCCATTTGAAGTCTCTACCTACAGTTTGACAACCACTGGTTAAAGGAAGTACAAATTGACGCACATATGCAATTGAAAATTAAAAAATGCTTTAATTGAAGAATTAGAACTTTTAAAATAACTCGTATACGACTTTACACGATTATTAATTCTTGATCAACGTAATAAACATTTTTCATTACACTTTTATTGACCTTGTTTATTCGGTTGCAACAATTGTGCATTTTCTTCAAAAACAAGCGAAAAGGGATTGAATATCTGTTACTGGGAGTGCCATAAAACGCACAACAGCTTTTGTACAAATACGTACAATACGGTAAGGCTACTGTGTGTTTTCTCTTTATGTTTGATGTTTAGTTCGTTTTATTTATTTACAGATTACCGTTTCTTATCGCTTCGCTTCATTATTTATTTTCATTTTATAAGCCCAAAAACATGTTTTACTTTTTTTGATCGGTCATGTTATTTGATACGAGAGACTGCGAATAGTGTTGAAAGGACGAATGAAAAGAAAATTTCGAATTAAGTGGTACAAATAAATGACATTGAGAGACGAATTAACAGTAAAGAAAAAATTGAAACAGTTAAAAATCTTACAGAATCTGCATCCTGCCGAACAGATTGGAGTATAACAAAATTAAGGATAATTTGTGGCTTATTGCTTGCAAGCCAGTGTTGGGAATCAAATTCTATTACTTGTTTAAATTCCAAATATCTAGCATTTCCCAAAAATTTTAGACTATTACGCCATGGATCAGTGCAAAGACTACGAATAAAAATTTCATTGTCTTTATACTGTAGTTATAAACAGCGCCCTAAAATGCCAAGTCATAAAATATAAAATCATGTGACGATACTGGTAGGTGATAATTCATATAAGTTCCAGTAATTAAATTTTCGGGTTTGGATGACTGATTTGTGACACAAATATTCACTACTTGGGTATTTAATTCCAATTAGTTGTTTGTTTGAAAAAAAACTTAAGCTGTTTGTAGAATTATACTAAAAATAAAATAGTTTTAGGTGACTTAGTTTCTTACCCACAAATGAAATACTTTACACAGCTAAAAATTATATGCTTAGATCAAACAGCGATCTCTAGGAAGTTCAGCAATTTCAAAGCAGAAAATTGATTGTTTTAATATGTTACTACCTATTGGTAGTGGTACTGGTATGTTGTACGAGAGTCGAAATCATTTTTACTTGTGAGTTGTTATAGTTTTTACGATCCTAACGGAAGTAGTTTTAATATAGATTGATCATACCTAAGCCCAGAATAAAAATATTAAACAGTTAATTTTTTTTTAGTATATTTTTTGCTCCCTGTATTGTTTTTGTTGTTTGTTAGTGTATTATAAGAATTTAGCTGTTCTAGCTGGTTTGTCTTTCTTAAAACAGTGTAGTCAAATTAGGTCTCTTCAAGAAGTCACTATAAGTAATTTTTCTGTAAAAACAATAGTAATCACAAGGAAATCTGAGTTAGTTTTATAAACTAAAATTACTGGGTCTCTTCAGTAAGGGATTGTGAGCGATTTTTTTGATAAAACTAACCCAGATTCCCCCGTGGTTACTATTGTTTCTTAAGAAATTTTTTTTCTCCTGGTTTCTTTTTTATTACCTCCTAGTGCTATTAGGGGGAATTTGGGTTAGTTTCACTAACAAACAACAGTTACAGCCTCTTTTTAAAGAGGTCCAGATTACCTACAGTGACTTCTTGAAAAGACTCATCAAATTATTACAATATTTAATAAAGTTATTTGAAGAGAGGGCATCATTGTGTTTTTGATAAATTACAAGTTAGGCTTGCATTAAACTTTAAGTGCTTTTTGTTGTTCTTTATAAAAGATATTTTTTACAGTTATAAATCTAATTGCTTTTATTTTTCTATAGTTCTTTTAGTGTCTGTATTTAATTTTCAGTATTTTTTATAAATACATTGGTCTCGTTCACTGTTTGCCATTACTAACCTTGTAGGCTCCCCAAAATTTAAATTTATTTTATTTTATTTTTATCTCTATATTTATCCTCCTGACTTGCAGGAAAGTGATGGAGGCGCTAATATATAGGGTAGGCAATTACCCCAACCTGCTTCCGGAGATGCCAAGATATTGCTGTTTGCTTGTAATTTAATAGAGATATGACTTTAATTTAGAACTGCTTGCCAAGACCACCAAGCAAGGGAAAGCACTGTAAAGTGTCTTTCCCAAGGACACAACAGAATGATATGAGTGGGTTTTGAACTGAGACCATGTTGATCATAAGACTGGTGCTTTAACCACTCAACCACGCCGTCGAGAAAGAGAGATATCATATATTGAGCCACTTTTGCCATTTCAACATATTAAATATTTTTAAACATATTTTTAAAGAAATAATTGCCTAAAAAACAGTGAGAAATAAGAAAATAATGGGGCAGCCATCTAAAAGTGTATCATGCATCAATTAATGTCTTTATACGAGGGTAAATCAAAAATTATCCGGACTTTTATTTTTATGGATTATTTTAAAAACACAAAACACGAAAACGATTTATCATTTTTCTACATAATCTCCACCCATTTCGATGCACTTGTTCCAGCGGTCTACAAGCTTATAAATGCCATCTGAGAAGAAAGTTTTTGGCTGGTCACACAACCATTGATGCACCGCTTTTTGCACTGATTCATCAGAAGAAAATTTACGACCCCGTAATGCATCTTTAAGTGGGGCAAAAAGATGATAGTCGGAAGGAGCAAGATCTGGACTGTATGCAGGATGCTCCAGCACTTCAAAACCTAGTTTGTTAATGGTTTCAATGGTTGCTTTGGCAACATGTGGGCGTGCATTGTCATGCTGCAGCAAAACCTTCTTTGACAGTAATCCTCGGCGTTTGGTGCGAATTGCAGGCTTCAGGCGGTTGGCTAGCAAATCACAATAACTTGCACTGTTGATTGTACTCCCTTTTTCCAGAAAATCCTCCAAAATAGCCAAAATCATTTGTTGAGCTTGCTCAATCTTCTCTTCACTGGTGGAGGTTGATGGACGTCCTGCTCCTTCTGCATGTTTTACACTGGTCCGGCCTGTTTTAAACTTCTCAATCCACTCATATACCGTTGTTTTCGATAGTGCATTGTCTCCATATTGTGCTAAGAGTCTTTGATGAATTTTTGTCCCCGATGAACCTTCTGACCACAAAAATCGGACCACAGCACGTTGTTCTTCTCTGGTGCATTGTGCAAGTGGAGCGTCCATTTTTATCAACAGAAAATAACACGTGTTAAAACTGAACGAACAATTAGATTAGCAGATCGTGATCACGTGACACAGTAGACAACACGTGCAAAAAAAATTTTGAAAAAGCTAAAGCAAGAGTGCGCTATAGAGCAATTCCGGATAATTTTTGATTTACCCTCGTATTTTATATTATAAGGCTCACAACTTTATTTTGCATTGCAATGCTTTGTTTAGTTTTCATCTTAGTATTGTTTACAATTTGTTGTCTTCAGCAGCGACCTCTGATTAAATGAGTGTATGTTCTTGTGCAATTAGTGTTTTTCAGAAAACCATTAGTTTTTACAAATTTGGCAGCAAAAGTGTTACTTCAATAACATTTATAAAGTTATTAGCTGTTAAAAGAATATGACCAAACAGTTTATATGTAATTATTTGCTTGTTTATTATTAACAAAGTTACACATAATAGAATGCCAATTCTTTTTTTAATTAAAATTTATACAAAGTATACAAAATGATTTAATTAAGCTAATTGGTGTTACCAATATTAAATCCTTGCACTGCATATGTAAAAATCTTTTGATAAAGGTATAACATAATATTGTGCTTTAATATTAATGTATTAAAGTTTGTTACAAGAGATATTCTTTATTTATTTAACAAGTGATTACAACAACTAAGAGACAATATAAAAGTTTTTATACACTTGGTAACAGGACATTAATAAGACAAAACAGTTATTTTGTCAGCTGCCACCTTAACTAAAGAAAAACAAAACAAAAAATAACAATTAAATCAAGCAATAAAAAATTGAAATATAATAAATAAATACAAACATCAAACAAAACCAACACAAGTACACATCATTTACTGTTATTATTACAATTATGCACACAAAACCATATAAGGGTTTTAATAATACAAAATGGGTAAAACAATATCATAATATAACAAAATTTAAAGTTTAATAAATTGTAACAAAAGCAACAAGTTATGAGAAAGCACAATAAGAGTAATGTTTCTTCCAACTTTGCTTAGTTTTAAGCAATGAAGTGCAAATTTGAAGCAGAAATTTTATTTGTTTAAGCTGAATTATTAAAAAAAAAGAAAGCAAATAAGATTATAAAAATGTCAGCAGTGTGGTTGAGTGGTTAGAGCACTGGGATTATGATCAACACTAAAGAGTACCATCTGTGGCATTGTGCATCATGCATGGCAGTGAACTTGAGTTCAGTTGTGGCTTTTAAGTCATATTTTCTGATATAAACTGCTTATTCTTATGCAACAGTTGGCCAAGAATGGTGAAAGAACATTACAAAGTAGCAGTTGTTGATTGACAGCACTAAAGTTTTGCATATAACACTGGTGATCAATTTTGTTTACATTGCTGTTATTGATCATGTGCTTTTTCAAAAAACAATCCATGCCCACCCAGTTTTGTTACAAATCCAAACATAAAGTATCGACATGAGTTTTTTTAAACATGTACTTGAGCTCTCCATCTTTTTGACTGACCGCAGCAGCAATTGGTAGTTATGTTAAATTTTTACCAGAGACTCAAACTTTGAGCTTTCTTTGATGCTTTACTGAAATGTTATTGTCTCAACTAACAGCTTTTTTTGCATGCTTTACCACAATACCATTGCTATCAAACTGATTAGCAATGTTGCACACATCTATTAGGTTTTTGGCATAGTATTCTACAGTATTTAGCCATGTGTTCCAGGGAGTGAGAAATAAAAACCAAAACTTTTGCTCAATGTTAATTTTGACAAAATTTTGACTTTTTTTGATTTGTCAAAAAAATTGTTTTAGTTTTGACAGGATCACAATTTTGTATATATTTTATAATACCGTATATACTGGCCAATAAGCCGACTCGGCAAATAAGCCGAGGTCAATTTTTAGCTCAGAAAATGAGGGTTTTTACATATTACCGCCCAATAAGCCGAGGCGGAAAAATTGCGTTAACTACTGTACCATTTTCTCTTTTTCTAACATTTTTTTTCAGTTATGTGTTGCATTCATTACGCAACAATGCACACTCTTTTAAATAAATATCATTCTATTCGCGCTTTTTTCCTTTTTACACACCAACGCACTTTTTAGCACAGATGCAACAGACGAAGTGCTTTGTTTTGATCAGTCACTAAATAATTTGGTACAGTTAATTTGTTAATTTTTGTGCGTGAAAAGATGTCTGCTCCTGCAAAAAAAATGCATTATAATGCTGGCTTTAAACTTGTTATTTTATTTACCGTCTTTATTTAACTCTAGCTGTGAATTGACGCGCAGTGAGATCGTGCTATTGTGGGATCGAAGGTGTCATTTTGTGACCAATTTTGACCTCCGGTATTTTTGGTCCAAAGCTATATTCACCCAATAAGCCGACCCCAGAAAATTAGGTTAAAAAATTAGGTCCAGAAAATCGGCTTATTAGCCGGTATATACGGTATGTGCTTATTTTTTACTAATTTTTAGTTTTCAACAAAATTTCTTGAAAACATACTTATTATGAGGTTTTTATTTTATGTTTAAAGAAACAAAGTTTTTTTTGCTATAAATCGAGTTAAAAGATTTTTTTGCTTGATTTCAAACCTTTTTTATATCTGGGGAGTCCAGAAATGACAAAACATGTGTAAAAATTTCAATTTTTTTTTGTTTGTAGTGATGACTTTTTTTGGTCTTAATTGGTGCATAAATCATTCAAACTTAGCAAAGACCAAAAGAAAGATTTTTGTGTGTACAAAGGCAAAACAATTCAACTTTTTACACAATTTGTTTTCTTATTTTGGACTTTTCAGATGTTATATAAAAAGCCTTTACTATGCAAAGAAACAAAGTAATTGACATTTTAAAACTTGTTTCATTTTGTGAGGCATGCTTATTTTTTGCTCAGTTCAAATAATGTTACAAACAAAAAACTAACTTTACATTTGTCTGAGTAAATATTAATCAAAGGTCAGCATTGAATTTTCATCAATTGATTGAAACTGGAAGAATGGAAGCTAAAATATTTAAGCTATTTGATTTACTATTTCTACAAAAGAATTTACATGTATAATATGTTTAGTTCCTTTTTGTATCTGTAATATAGGAATATGAATAAATCATATGTTGTTTTTGCCTTTGTATATTCAATTGGTTTATTGATAGCCATTTCATTAGGTAAGTATAATTAAAATTTAACAAACTTTTTTTATTTGATTTTTTAACTTTTTGTGGTCTAGATAGCAATATTAAACTGCATATTGCAAAATTTATTATGTTGCTGTTTCTAATATAAAGCCACTATTTTCATATTGTTGTTGACAATAAAAAAAGCCACTCTAACTTTTTTTTAAAGTCATGTTTTCATCAATTATTTAGACACTTTATCAGAGCAATTAGAAAAATTTGTAATTGATGTTGAAAGCATCAATGAGTTATAAATTTTTAAAGACCACTTTATTATAAATTAAATAACTAAACCCTTGTTAATTAGTTACTTGTAACTGGTGTTCTGGGTTGGTGTCAGGTGTTGTGTTGTGGGTTGGTGTCTTCAGTTTTAGGCAGTGGTATTGCCACTTCAACAAAAATATGGTTATAATTTTGGAAGTGCATTGAAAATTTTTGTTATATGCACACATATTACCTGTAACCAATATTGTTGGGCAATGCTCTAGTTATGTGATAAAATATAAATTTGAACTCTGAAATAACAGAAATTAAGGAAAAGTTTTTTAAAAGAACTAGTTGTTAAATTTTCAATGAGCTACTATTTGAAATTTTCAATGAGCTACTATTTGAAATTCATCAGAAAAGAACAAGAAATGCGCATTAAAGTTGACTGAGTTTTTATTAATTGCACAAGCTTGTGTAAACAACTACTGCTCACTTTGTCAGGTGCAACAGAATGAAGAGGAAATTCATTATAGTTCTTGTGTTGTAGTTATAGTTGTTTGAAATTTGTGGTAATAGTTTTTTTCTGTTGTAAGGAATTTTAAAAAAGGCAAAAAATATTGGTTATTGCAATGAAGTTTTTCAGAAAAAAGTGATTTTAAATTTGCAAATAATGATTTCTTATAAGGGCTTTTCATTGTATGTACCAGTGGTTTTTAAACTTTTAGTTGCCTCATTATCATATTAAGGATTTCCACATTTTTTTGTTACAGTCAAGGCTATATTGTAGACCAGTGGTTCTCAACCAGGGTGCCATTTAAGTTTTGCTAGGGTGCCACATGCTATTGCACATTATTCACTACTCCAGGAAAACAGTTGAGGGTTGTGATGTTATTTTGAATTATAAACTTTAATGTTACTACATACATTGTGCGCAATATTTTTTTATATGAAAAAGATTGAGGATGCCATATGACTTCAGATACATATTTGAGTGGTGTTCTTGCATGAGACTTTATAATGGAGGTCCATTGTGACATTTTGTGCCATCTCTTTCTCCCATCAAATAAGTTCATTTAAAAAAGATTAATTGTACTGTTAAGATAGCATTCATAAGACTTTACAATGGAGGGCCATTGTGATGTTTGTATTATTTCTTTCTTACTCCAGCTCATATCAAATAAGTTCATTACATGTTCAGCTCATTTGCTTTTTGCCTGAACATTCCTCTGGGACATAAGTGGTTATATACAATTTTTCTTTTCTAGACATTAGTCTAGTAATTAAAACACGTGCTAGTAGCAGAATCAGGGCAAAAATAGTATAATATTTTAAGTGGTCACTGGTACATGTCATATATTTTTCATATTTTAAATTTTGGGACATCATGTACCACAGGTGGTACACATTTATTTCATAAATTATGCATGTGTACCACCAGTGGTACATGAAATTTGTAGTGAAAAACACAAATATACCACTCGTGGTGCACAACAATGTAAACATGTAAAGAAAGATTAATTGTGCTCTAAAGAGAACAAATAGTTTGTTAGGGAAAGAGACAAAACATAGTGTTTAAGTTAATTTTTTGCATTAATTTAATGGAAAAATATATCACAAAAAAAAGAAAGTTAAGCAATGATGATCAAAGCACAGTTGCAATTGCTAAAAGTGAAAGTACTAGTACCGGTACATTTGAAAAAAAGAAAAATTGCCTATACTGTCATAATTATTTAAATATTGGCTTTACCTGTTGGGGTGACAAGGCACAACCTGTATCAGTTTATCTTATCTGTCATGCCAAATTGTCAAATGAGGCTATGTTGCCAAGTAAATTGAGGAGACACTTTTTGAAGAAGCATGGACACCTTTTTGATAAACTGGCAAGCAATTTCAAAAGACTTTTGAATGAGCAAAAACAACCAATTCAAATATTTACCAAGTCTCTTCAAGTTTCTACAAAATGTCAACAGGCCAGCTACTTGGTAGCAGAGATAATAGCTAAAATTCAAATTAAAAATTCAAAGCCTTAGAGATGGAAGTGGAGAAAGTTATTTTTCCTGCTTAAAGTGCAATAATGAAACAATGTAATGAAACAAAACCAATAGAATAATGAAACAATGTTTTGGGCTGAAGCTGGGGAAAAAATAGAACAGATTCCTTTGTCAAATGATACTGTTTGCAGATGTATTTGTGATATATCAGCAGATATACAAGATACTGTAATTTCTTTAGTACAGCAAAACAAAATGTTTATGATGCAAGCAGACGAATCAACTGACATCAGTGGGAAAGCTCAACTAATAACTTTTATCTGGTATGTCAATAATGGAAAGAGATCTGAGCAGTTTTTCTGTTGTAGGAAACTTAAAGAAAGAACAACTGGTTAAGATATTTTTGATACTTTAAGTAAGTATTTAGAAGAAAATGAATTAACATGGAAAGAATGTGTAGGAGTTTGTACATATGGAGCTCCTTCCATGGTTAAGTCAATCAAAGAATTTGTGTCACTTGTAAAAAAAGTTAATTGTGCAATCATATCAACCCACTGTTTTCTTCATCATGAAGTGCTTATTGGAAAAACATTAAACTCAGGTTTAAAGCAAGTGTTAAAAAAAGTTGTAGAAATGGTAAACTACATCAAGGCTAGACCACTTAAATCATGATTATTTGCCAAGATTTGCAAAGAAATGGAAGCAAATTATGAAAATCTTCTGCTACACACCAAGGCAAGATAAGATGGCTTTCATGTGGGAAAGCATTGTCACAAGTATATGAGCTGAAGAAAAAAATGTCAGCTTTTTTTAGTCTTGAAAAACAAGAAGAATTTTATGATTTGCTTTGCGATAATAGCTGGGAGTCCAAATTAGCCTAATTGGTAGACATCTTTGACCACTTAAAATAAGACAAATTCCCATATGTAAGGCAAGAATGAAAATCTCTTATCTTCAACTCCATGCATAAATGGGGTCTTGCTCCTTCACCGAATTGTGAGTGTGGTGCCTCTGATCAAACTGCAGACCATGTACTAACAGCATGCCCTATACATTGGGCACCACATGGAGCATGAGGTCTGACGATTTTGGATGACGAAACTCGATGCTGGCTTAATAACACCACTGCCACCATGTGATTCGGGCAGTGCAGCAGTCTGGGTAGTAAAAAGATAAACCCTCGGCCCCAGTCCTGCTTGTGTCTGACCTGGAGTGGATGCCCTTCAAACGATGACGACAATCTTCAACTGACAAAATGAGAGCTCTACAAGAAAAATTAAAAGTGTGGTTATATGAATACAGAAAGGAACCTTTGACATGTTTTGTCATTTTTCTAAAACAAATAATAAAGAAATAGTTCCTTTGGTTATTCAGCATCTCAAGTCTTTGCAAGAACAAATTGAGAATTATTTTCCAACAGTGTCCACTAAAAACTATATATGGGTAAGAAACCCAATTTTACCCCTGGATACTTATTGCAATTCGAATTTCAAAGAAGAAGAAGAACTTATTGACATTTATAATGATGGGAGCATTAAGCTCTTGCACAGCAAGATGGCTCTGGATGAGTTTTGGATTAAAATTCAAAGTGAATATCCTAACATTAAAGAAAAGGCATTAATTATTTTACTCCAATTTTCCATAATGTACCTATGCAAAACCAGATTTTCTGTTTTAATAAATTTAAAAACAAGAAAAAGAGAAAGGTTTCTTGTGGAAGAAGAAATGCAAGTAGCATTATCAAATGTGCACACAGATATTGAGAGGATTTGCAGTAAAAATCCAGCACAAATTTCGCACTGACTTTTTTGAATAAAATAAACATAACCACACCAATTTTATGATACATTTAGTATTTTGTGTAGCCTTTATTTATCAAAAGTGTTTTCAGTGTAGTATTTTGATTCAAACTTTACCCTTAAAATTCATTCTACTAGAATCAGAAGCTCTTAGTTAGACTGGGGTGTTGCAAAATTTTTT
The DNA here is from genome assembly GCA_963680785.1 of Diplosoma virens. Lineage (NCBI taxonomy): Eukaryota > Metazoa > Chordata > Ascidiacea > Aplousobranchia > Didemnidae > Diplosoma > Diplosoma virens. The sequence goes on from OY796896.1 coordinate 18,038,806, forward strand.
GGTGGTTGCAGGGAGTCGAAAGGCAAAAAAAGCTGTGAACCACTGTTGTAGACTTATGCTGACAAGATGAATCTCTAGTAAAATACAGGCAAATATGCCAGCTCACTATGACTGACACATACTGCCAGGATCAACAGTGCAGATGGCCATTGCTTGCTATGACATTAAGTTTTAAACCATTTGATAATGTCAATAATAGTAGACTGTGTCCTGTTGTGGCCTATAGGGCAATATCCGCTTTTTTTTGTTTTCAATTTTTTCAATAAGTTACACTTTTGTAAACAAATTTATCTCTTCTTATTCTTGCAAATAAGTATGTTAGTTTTTCTTGCAAAATATTTAATTATATATTAAGTAGTTAATGGGTTGAATAATGAATAAATTGATTTGCAAAAATCTGCATTGTTAAGAATTGGCACTTATCATAAAATTGCCATTTGCAAAATATTGTTGATGCTAATTTTTGAACTCAAATTTACCAATTATATATTTATTGTTCTTGTTATGCTATAGTGTCATACATAACAACATTGCATGTCTGCTCATATAATGACGCAATATGATAAGGTTAGGAGTTTTACCCAGTTTTTTTAATAAGCATATTTTGCATATGATAATATTAAAGTGTAAACTAAATTTATATATTAATTTTACTATAAAAAGAAAAATAATTTATTGATTGAAAGATTTTATAAACTACTTGTGTATTCTTAGGTATTTAAGACTTACATTTAACAATATAATATAATTCAAGTCAATAGTTTTATCAAAGTCTGTTAAATACTGAAAAGTAATTTGAACTGTAAAATAATTAAATTGTATATTGATCATATGCTCAATAACTAACAAGCACCAAGTATGCTTTACTGCATTGTACATAGATTAAAAAGGCATAAGCATAATGGAGTTAATCAAATGATAAAATCATAGTTAAATATGTACAATTAAATAACAACAATTACATAATATTTTTGTATTGAAAACAAATATAAGGTGGAATCAACATTGGCAACTTAAGACAGAGAGGAAACTGCATCAATATTGACAACTAAAGTGAAATAAGAATCAGCATAAGCATTAGTAACAAAATTGAAATGAAAACATTTCTGAATTGAAAACCTGCTAAGTTTTTGTGTCCTCAGTGCAGCTAGCCTAACAAATATAAGATTTAAATACAGGGTGATTCACCGAAGTGTTGACAAATATTTTATGTGATTCACCGAAGTGTTGACAAATACTTTATTCCATTATTAACTTCGCATTACCTCTTCAGATTGTTATTATATATTCTAGAGTAAGTTTTCAATATCAATAAGAATATTTAATCTAGAAAAGTAAGATGGGAAAGACAGTAAATGACATCGTTGAAGGGTATTGCAAGAAAGGACTTCACCTGCGAAAATTTTCCGGTTGATGAAGCGATTTGTGAGTCGTGGAGGTGTTTACAAGGCTGTGAAGAGGTTCAGGGAGACTGGAAGTTGTGCTCCAAGAATCAGAAGTACTCCTGAAAAACCCATCAGGACAAAGGAACTGATTAAGAAGGTCAGGGAGAGGTTGAGGCAGAACCCTTCAAGGAGCGCAAGAAAACTGGCTAAGGACACCTCTGTAAGCGTGAGCACCATGCAAAGGCTTCTCAAGGATGATCTCCATGTCTACCTGTACAAATTTACCAAGAGGCAGCTCCTGTCAAACGCCATTAAGAAGAAAAGGCTTGATAGAGCTAAGGTTTTGATCAAGAGACTTGTTGTTGGCACGCAGCCTCAAGTGCTTTGGACAGATGAGAAGCTTTTCACTGTCCAAGCTATCCACAACCACCAAAATGACAGGATTTGGATTCCAAACAAGGACATGGTGCCAGTTGAACATTGCAGTTCATTTAGGAGGCAGAAACCTTCTTCCGTGATGGTTTGGGCAGGAGTCACTTCAACAGGCCTGAAAACACCTCTAATCTTTATCGACGAAGGCGTGAAAATTAACCAAACTATCTATTGTCAGATGTTGGAAGAAAAAGTCATTCCCTGGGTTCAAGAAACAGTGGGAGAGGAAGGAATTATGCTTCAACAAGATGGGGCAACCTCCCACACAGCCAAAGCAGTCCAGCATTGGTGCAAGATCAATTTTAAAGGGTTTTGGGAGAAGGAAGTATGGCCCCCTTCTTCACCCGATTTAAACCCAATGGACTTTGGGATTTGGTCCATTCTGGAGCAAAAAGCCTGCTCAACATCCCATCCAAATATCAAAACCCTTAAATGAAAACTGAAGGCGTCATGGGAAGAAATTGACCCAGAAGTGGTGCGTGCCACGTGCGCCCAAGTACTTCCACGTCTTAGGCACCTTGTGAAAAACAAAGGGGGCTACATTGAATAATTTGAATTTTATGTGAAAGCCCATTAAATTTCCATTCTATCTATTAAAAACTTGTTTCTTTTGCCCTTATAGTAAGTTGGATAATTCAGTTTTAATTTGTCAACACTTCGGTGAATCACCCTGTATAAATAGTTTTTAGTTTTTTGTCAGTACAAAACTTTAAAATAGCTTTTAAAAGCAATTGATTCATTTCAAGCTCTTTTAATTGAATAGCCTTAAAAAAGGCTGTTTTAAAAACTCAAACGTTTTCGTCTAGCTCTCTTCAGGAGGTTTTGCTAGAATGAATTGCAGAACTGAACGTAGTATTTCAAAAGTTTTAAGATTGATCCTGATTGGCTAAAAATGAAGGTTAGTAATAGCTATCAAAATAATTAAAAGTATTGAATAAATAAAACCACGTTTTGTCAGCGTAAAAAATTTTTGGTAAAAAAAAGGAACAAAATTATGCAAGTTTTGTGCTAAAATTAGGAACTAAAAGGAAATATTTTACAATTATACTAACAATTTATGTTTGTAAACAAACTCTTTCTGTCTACACAAATTAGGTTTTCGAAGAGTGATGAAAATTGATTGTAATGATTTATTTTGTGTATACAGAAAGAGTTTGTATTTGTGTAAACAGAAAGAGTTTATTTACAAACATAAATTGTTAGTATAATTGTAAAAAATTTTCCTTTTAGTTCCAAATTTTAGCACAAAACTTGCATAATTTTGTTCCTTTTTTTTACCAAAAATTTTTTACGCTGACAAAACGTGGTTTTATTTATTCAATACTTTTAATTATTATGATAACTGTTACTAACCTTCATTTTTAGCCAATCAGGATTAGTCTTAAAACTTTTGAAATACTATGTTCAGTTCTGCAATTCATTCTAGCGAAACCTCCTGAAGAGAGCTAGACGAAAATGTTCAAGTTTTCAAAACAGCCTTTTTTAAGGCTACTCAATTAACAAAAGAGCTTGAAATGAATCAATTGCTTTTAAAAGCTATTTTAAATATTTTTTTGGCAAAATCCTTCATCATAATTTCAGATAACAGTTGGTAATTTTTTACTGAATAGTGTTTATGTAAATGACTTTTTCTGGACTATTTTTTTATCAGAGTTATTTCAAAATTGCAAACTGAATTTCATTAAAAGCCTGGGATAAAAGCATTGTTAATGATTTTGTGTTTTAAGTTTAGCTGTTATACAAATTGTAGACATTTGAATTCAGGGAACCATGTCACCATCACACTTAAAAAGCTTTAAAACAGTGGTTCTTTACCTTTTTTTAGCTATACTTTCTTATGTCATTTAGTGAAACACTGCAATCCAAAAAAGAAGCAGGGCCAGGCATTTGTAGCATTTTTTCAAAAGCCAAAAGGTCTTAACTCTTAATTTTAACCTAAATATAAAAAGTAAGTTTTTTGTCCTTGAAAATGATGTCGAAACCAAAAAATAAAAGTAAACTAAATCATTATTTCAAATTAAAAAATACAATATCATAGTTTTAAAATTGGCGAAGAATATTCATTTTAAAAATGCATAAAAATACTGTATGTATTTTAAAGTTGTTGGCCCCTTTAAAATTTTGAAATACCCTTTATAAGTTAAAAAAACTGCTTTGAAGAATATTATAGCTATAGAAAGAAAAATATAACCTAATTAAAAGATATAATTTAATTTGATTTCCATGCACATGATTAACTTGCTAGCTGACACTGCTTTGGTGCAACTTCAATAACAACTAAATTTTGAGCAAGTTTGAAAAATCAATTTAAAAATATTCAAGAGGAGATCAAAAAGTTGGTAAAAAAGTATGTCAGCATTTTTCATTAAAGCATTCAATTCTTGTCAACCACCTGCATTTAGTTGTGTGTTTATTATTGTGTTAAGCAGAACCTCTTGAAAAACTTTTTTGACACTTGTCAAAGTGAGGGAGTTTGCGACAAGAGCCACAAACATTAAATTCATGGTTAAACTGGGATGGAAAAGGACAAAAATTATGGAGGCTTTGGGCAAAGTTTATGGCATTGATACTCTAAAAAAAAATGCTGTTTATAAGTAAATTTAATGATTTTGTAAAGAAAGGGAAGAACTGAAAGACAAACAACAACAAAAAATGAAGTAAACATTTAGGCTACACTAAATTTATTGGTCAAATATTTTAAAATTATTATTATTAAGATAGCTAGGACTCTAGACATTTTGTATGGTTTGGTTAATTCAATACTACATGAAGATTTCGATTCAGAAAGCTTTTTGTGAGATAGGTTTCAAAAATGTTGTGCCCAGATTAAATGATTCTTTAACTGATCTGTCAGTGGTGATCTTGAGCAAAGTTCAAAATTAATAAAGTGTTTATGGTCAAATCATAACCAGCAATGAAACTGGGATCTACAAAAATGATTTATAAACAAAAAACACTCAAACAAGAGCTTTATCAAAAATCATCAAGGCTAATCGAATTCGAATTTTAAAAATCTCTTCTAAAAACAATAGCTACCATTTTTTGGGATTATAAAAAAGTGATAGGGTAATTATCTTGCCAGAAAAGCAGTTGAAATATCTTATGTTGGAAGTTTTAGAAAATTGCAGTGGCAGTGGCCAAATAACAACAAGGGAAGCTTTATGGTGACATTTTTTTTACCATGGCAATGCACCTGCACATTTTTTCAGAGTTATATGAAATGTTCTAAGAATTTTGATGAGAAATGCTGCCCCATCCTCCTTGCAGCCCAATCATACCCCATCTGATTTCTCTTTAAGCTCAAAGATTCATTGAAGAGGTCCTGTTTTACAAGCATAGACAAAGCTGAAAAGGCCACCAATATGAAGTTTGAAGCAAAATCTGTTAACTTTTTAAGAAAGGATTTAGAAAGCTGTTGAGAAGGAAAACAATTTTGTTATAAAATAAAACTTACACAGTTCTTTTTTCAGCTAAATTAAAAAATTTTTAATAAATTCTGCAAACTTTTTGGTCTCTCCTTGTCTGTCATCTGTCAACTACTAATTACTAATATATTAGGTTTTATTACCTAGCATTTTTTAATAATTTTTAGTAGTCTTTTGGAATTTGTCATAAGTTTGGAAAAAAAATTCTTTTTGAGCATGACAATTTTTGGTTTTGTATGAAATTTGCTTCATAAATGCACAGTTAAAAAGATATTTTGATTTTTATAATGTACTACCTGTATGTTATGTCGCAAATTGATAGAAGTCGCTATGTTGTATTGCAAAAACAATCTTATCAACGTCTTTTAAGTTAAAGGAAAGTTGTTTTGTACAAGAATAAATGTAATCAATACATATGTTTTTGAAAATATGCTTAATGCCAAGCTCTTTGACCATGTCATTAAAGAGTCTTGAATATTTTTAGGTCTTTACCTTCTTCTTTCTGGACAAGGGTATAGATTTGATGTTGGATGGCTACTACTGTCCATATCTCCATACATGTATGCATGTGTTGGCATTGGCTTAGCAATGGGATTTTCAGTGGTTGGTGCAGCATGGTACGATATTTCTTAGTTCTTTTTGTTTCTTTTTTTTTAAATTTATTTTAATCAGGGGAATTTATACAACTGGAGTTACAGTGATGGGCGCTGGAATTTTGACACCCCGAATCTACTCTAAAAATTTAGTAAGTTGCTTTATTTTTATTTACTCGTTAATTATTGCTAATTTTTGGTTAAAACTTGTATTTTAATTGCATTTTATTACGTTTACTTAATACTACTAGATTACTCACGATAACTTTTATTATATGTATTGAGTTATTACCTCAGTAATAACGTAATAACTCTCTTACTGACATAATAACGCAAGTAAATCTTCAAAAAATGTTGCTTTTAAAGTAAAGATTCTATCGATTGGTTTAATTATGATAAGGTAAATAAAGAATATACTGTTTTGTGTCTGCGTTTTTTGCAAAAAAAAATGTCCGTCATTTTATTTTTTATTATCTTTATATTTATCCTTCTGACTCGCAGGAAAGCGACGGAGGCGCTAATACATAGGCTAGGCAATTGCCCCGACCTGCTTCCGGAGATACGAAGATATTGCTGTCCGCTTGTAATTTAATAGAGTTATGACTGTAATTTAGAACTGCTTGCCAGGACCACCAAGCAGGGGAATGTGCCGTAAAGTGTCTTTCCCAAGGACACAACAGAATGGCCCGAGTGAGAACCGAGACCGTTTGGTCACGAGCCCGGCGCTTTAACCACTCGACCGCGCTGCCGACAAATTTTATCTTTTACCCTATCCTATTAATATGTTTCAATAAATAGTTGTGTGTGTGTGCGTGCGCGCGCGCGCGTTAAGATATAGAACATTTTTTTAGTTTTAGTTTAAACTTTTTTTGTTGGCTAGTTTTTGTATTTCAGTTTTAATGTCGGCAGCAAGATCAAGTGGCACTGAGCGCTTTCGTTAAGATTCACTTTTATCATTTCAACTCCTATTTTCGTCATGTTGTGGTAGTGTCAGGAAAGACACTTTCCTTTTCTTAGCAGTCTTATCACAAAGGCTCGATATTAGAGTCATTACTACTGTATAAAACTAAAAAAATATGTATATACGTATATATATCAACCGGACAGCAATATTTCGGGATCTTCGCGAGCAGGGCGTCGTTATTGCTTGGCGGCTGCTCTAAACCGGTGGTTCTCAATGTGATTCCAGAAATTTTTAGTGGTCCCTACTCCGAGAAAATTCCATAAATCTTGATAAGATCGAACTTGCCTTTAAGTTTGCTGATCTGCGATGCCGTGTCGACTAGGTGTTCATGAGGTGTCAGCGTAGCAAAGTGGCCCATCGGTTATTTTTTTAAAATGGTCCATTGGCGAAAAAAGTAGGCAACCACTGCTCCAAGCTTAACCCCTTTGTCAGTGTCCTGCAAATCAAGAAGACAAATTGTAAATATGATGTAAAAGAGTTGTAAATGTGTTATATAAAAAAATTGTTTTTAGGTTAGCATAATTTTCTGCGAGGCCGTGGCTATTTATGGGATTATTTTGGCCATTGTAATGTCCAACTACGTTGTTTTCTCTCACCCGTTGACATTGACCGACCAACAAAGAACAATTAATTACCGCTCAGGTGCTTAATTTGTTGTAAGAATGGGAATTCTATATGTATAGTTGAAATAATTCATTTTTTACGATGAATTATGTTTAGTGCATTTGTATGATTTTAAGTATATTTGTTGATTTGAAAGAGCGAGTGGCTCCCTCCTTTTATTATTTATGTATAATAAATTTTGCTGACTGAGACTCTATCGTGAAAAACGTAGTGGTCATCTCTAGATCCACCACCTCCTTCCTACCCGAAAAAAAAATTTCATTCACTTGTGGCCGATCTTATCAAAGCAGACATTAATTTTTCTCAAAAAATGATTTTTATTATTTTTTAACACCTTATCATTTTAACCTTTTCTCGCGCTGTTTTCTTCAGGGTACGCTATATTCGGCGCTGGACTGACGACCGGACTGACCAATCTGGCTTGCGGCGTCTGCGTCGGCATCGTTGGCAGCGGTGCCGCATTGGCTGACTCTGCCAATCAGAGCTTGTTTGTGAAAGTGAGTAAATTTTCCAAGTTTTCGCAGAACCCTTTATTTTTGAATTTTAATGAGGGTTTGAATTCTTTTTAGGTCTTGATCGTGGAGATTTTTGGCAGCGCCATCGGTCTTTTTGGGATCATCGTCGCTCTCATTATGTCGTCCAACTCCAGAATGGTCAGTTAAACAATCGCCGATATGGACTTTTCAATCAACAAATCTGTTTTCGCATTGACGTTTTATCTATTATTTGCTTCGTGTGTTTTTTTTTTTTTTTTTTTGCTATTCACATTTGAAATTAATGCAAGCTGTTATGAAATTGCTTAGTTTTCATTAGGTGTAGACATAACAATTGTAATTATGTTTTAACTTAGCTTTCCAAAAAAAATATAATCAACGCTAATCACCCATAACAGTTTGCTAAGTTTTAGTTTAAACCAGTAGTTTCCAAATACTATATGACGGAGCTGGAAAAGGGAGGTGTTATGTGGCATAAATTACAGTAGATAGAGCATTCTAGAAATTACAGATAATAAGAATTTCTCGCTCTTAAAAAGCGCAAAAAATTTTTTCTGATTTAAACGATGCAACCTGTGCAATGGTAGCGATGTTTGACGTTTTATGGTCAATCAATGATGTTTTCATTTGTCTGTGTCCATTATTTTTTTTCGTTCATTGTTGTAACGTGTGCATCTCTGGTAGATTATTATCCTATGAAGTACGTTGTATCGAAGTTATACTGTGAAGGGACAGGTTAACTTATTTGTGGCATGGAAACACTTCAAGTCGTCACCGACTTTGACTTTGTTTTCAATCAGCAAATTGTTTTGAAAACTGTCGCTTATCAGGAAAGGTTTTTAGTTTTGCTTTTTAATTTTTGTTTCGTTTCGAAAATACATTTACAAACCTGTGAAAACGTTTATGTTGTCGAAGTATTGATATCGAATTAAGTAAAAGTATTTGATTATTATGAAATCGTCATTTTTACTCTTCAACCTTGCAAGGCAAATTTACATCATTCTCTGCAAACGAATAAACGCTTTTGCTTTGTTCACCTCACTTGCAAAATGACGTAAGAGGCGTTAGTAGGGAGAATAGTTACCCCCGACCTGCTACTTAAGATTCCAACTTTTGATGTTTTTTGAAACTAGCTTTGCTTCATTCAAAGCTATTTTTAAAATTGCTAAGTAGAAGAGCTTTTATCTTGTGTTTTTCCAGTAAGCCTGCAACAACAACAAATGCCATTTGAGCTTTTCAAACATACGATCGTTTAAATCTTAGTAAGCACTTCATTTTCAGTTGCACGCTGCTAACTTGGATGATGTTGGAGAAAGTCGAAATTAAAATAAGAACGTCTCTAAAAAGTAGAAGCAAATTTTTATTTTTAAACCGCAAATCTAAACGCTTTATAGACCCAACTGATAAAAATTAAGTGCACTTTAGTAGAAAAATTCAGTACCTAAACTCAAAACTAAATACTGGTTGGCAAAATAATTTTTTAAAAATTGATTTAAAAAGGCAACCCGAACTATCACTGTAAAATAACCATTAAAAGTATTTGCAAAAGTTTTAAATAATTTCGTACAGCATTAAATAGTTTATCACAACTTTCAGTCTTCCCCAGTTTGTAGCTCTCGATCACTACAAAATGTAGACAAATAATCTTGTTTGAGTTTTAATTATAAGGCAGTTGTTGGCGAAGCGTTGAGGACCCTTAGCAATTTCTATTCGTCTTGATAATGAAATAAATGTCGAACCGATCTCAAAAACCCTCTTGCAGCTTGTTGACAACTAAAAAGAAAGCGAGTAAAGTTTGTCGAACTTCTACAATGAATCTAGTTGCCTGCATTTCGCGCCTACTGAATTTTTATTTTCTGTTTTTATTTGTTTTTTATTAGAACTGTAGAAAAAAGGCTGAAAGGGATTATGGCAGTTGTCAGTTGTATATGGAGTACGTTGAAAAGCTCTGGAGATGTTCCTTCTGCGAGGTAAACTTTAGTATTTATTATATTCTAAAACAACCTATAAGCGAAGCGGAGAAATAAAAGATAAAAAGTTGTTTTCGAATAAAATTTTTAAAATAAAAGAAACAACAAAAATTTTTTCAGAAGTTTTCGACTGCGATTTAATTTTAATTTTCACCAAATGTCATTTAAATGTGAAGTCATTTTAAACAATAATACTTTGAAAAATGGCTTTTTTAAGTTACAGTGTGCTACTACCGACGTAGACGCAGTGCTATTAAAAAGTACAAATTTATTAGTTATAAGTTATTAAAAAATAATTTTTATAAATTGCTACCCGAAAGAATTTTGCGAGTTCAAAACACTTGTTCTTCTCTAAAAAAGCTTTTTTTACTGTTTGACATTCCCGAAAAATTTTATTTGATGCCAAAAAGTTGCAGAAATACGTGTTTCTAAAAAATTAATCATTATTTTAATTTTAATTCTAGATCTGGTCATGCCATAGCAGTATTAAACGAAAGGGTGTTTCTGTTTGGAGGCTCACATTCAAATAATGCTAAAGTAAGATTATAATGAGTAGCCTAATTAATAATTCTGATATGTCTTAATGAAAATAAAAATAAAAAATTAAGTAAATATAAAAGGATAGCAATGTCTGATATCTCTGCTTTCAGGCTCGGGAAATTGGTTGGCGGTTGCTTTAAGGCTAGGCTAAGTGCCATGCTTAGCCTAGTCTTAAAACAACATACATGTTTCTAAACAGTAGCGGGATGCTCTACCTCCATCAGCAGTTTTGAAACATGTTTTTTGTTGTGATTTAACTCATATCATAACCAGATCAAGCTTTTTTTATGGCGTCATTTCGGCTAAATTTTGTTTAAATATGTAAATTACGAAAAGGATTTTTATCGTTCAAGAATACTTTTTGACTTTATTTGATAATAGAAAATTTTACAACTAAGTATTTCTCATTTAATTGCAGATGCAGCTTCAAAATTTCAATGACTTGTATGAAGCCAGAGGTCTGTTCAATACTAATTACGACTAAAAATGTTTGGGTTTTTTTTCCAGTGGAAAAACTTTAAAAAATTTACGATAAAACTATTATTTTGAGAAAAAAGAAAAAATAATAATTAAAACTATAAAAGTATAATGCAGCGTCCAATTTTTTGTGCCACTTTCTTAAGCAACAATTAATTATTTTTTGTTAATCTGAAAAAATGCTAAGAAAAGGTGCAACAAAAAGTGCTTTAAAAGTAATTTTAATGACAACAGTTACACACGCATATAGGCTATTACAGCAATTTTTTTACCATCAAACTGTACGTTAATGCTCAAGAAAAATTATCTTAGTTGTTTAAGCATCAATCACAATAATTTCATTTCAGTTTGATTTAATTAATTTACTGGACAGAAATCGTGATTTTTAAAATTTAGTTAAATAGAACAAAATATTAGCCCATATATAAAGTAAATTTAATGTTTCAATCAAAAAGACATTTTGCTGACATAATACTACAATTTGTAGTTGTTGATTTTTTACATCGTTATTGGTGAATTTTACGTCTAGGATAAGTTGGCTTGAATAAAAGATAATGATAATGATGATAATTAAGAAAGAAAAACTGTATTTTGTCATTGACAAGAAACTGATGAGATTAAGTGCTCATACAATTAGGTTTGGTTGATTTAACATTATTAAAGCAGAAAAAGCATCTTGTAAACTTAAACCCAAAGTTTCTGCTCAATAATTATAACTTTGCAAAAAAGTGTAAAAAATCCTTTAAATTGTATTTTCATTGAAAATCTAATTTTGAGCCTGCTAGTTTTTTCGTACTCATTCTAAAACGTCTTCTTGTAGTTGAAAACGAAGTTTGTGAATGGCAAAGAAAAATTGGTTCTGGAAAAATTCCCCAAGCGCGAGACCTTCATTCAATGTGGTAAGTTGAAACTAAAGTTTGACTTTTTAGAAAACAAAGATAGTTGTTTTCAAATCTGAAATAAACCTTTTCAGTGCTATTGAAAACTACTTGTACGTGTTTGGTGGAAGGAACGAGTTTCAACCAGAACGTTGCATCAACGAAGTCGTTCGTTACGATGTTGGTGAGACGAGAAAATCCATTCGAGTTTTTAAATTTCGATCAGCAAATGCTGTTCGAATAAAAATATAGTTAGTTTTTGCCCAAAATTACCAACAAGTTAATAAGCTAACCAAAGATCCGTACGTAAGTCACGATTTGCGGCCTGTACTGTTCGTTTAAAAAATATAAACCAACATGAATGAATATTTCCGTGATGTACGTACCTTCAAATAATAAAAGCTTCTCAAACAATGAGCTTGCGCATAACCGCACCAGTCGGGGTAGCGGGGGGGGGGGGGCAATTGCTCCCCAAGTTTTAAAAATTTGAGAAAATCAGTTTTTTCATGCAGCGACAAGAAAATATTTGGGCAAAACCAGAGTTTTTCTGGCAGCGATAGGAAAAATTTGGGCATAATAAGGAATTTTGGAGTAGCGAGAAGGAATTGTTTTACTTTTTGGTTTTCCATCTTTTTTTTAAAATCACTATCATTTTGGGACAAAAATCGAGAAATTGGTGCAAATTCAAAGTAAAGACCTTTTTTTCTTTTTTTCTTTTTGTTTTTGGTCTTTACCGAAAATGTTAAACAAAGTTTTTATCTCATACCCATAAAGTACTAAAAAATCATGATTCCAGCAAATGTCATAAAATTTGGGCAAAACTACATCGCCCTACCCAAATTTGTTTCGGCTGGTAAGCCTATGACCTTGTGGATGGGGTGCAAATGTAATTTAATTATAATTTAGTTTCAGAGTGGATCTTTATTTTGTCTTTTTAAAGCTTCAGGCGCATGTCGGTATAATTTTTTAAATACAGGAAAACAAACCCCATTTGACGGTATTTCTTGCCCATTAATTTGAGATGAAGATCTTTTCGTCTTTTTTTGAAGCTTACGGATGCTGAACATTCAGACACTGAAAAATGTCGATGGATAATCTCAAAAATTTGCCACAACCAAATAACTAAAAATTACAGAAGTCGGTTAATGCATTTACGGTTAATACAACTAAACGCTTATTGCATCCAAATTACTTGAAACGGAATTTTCCTAATCATTAAACTTCGTTTAATACATCCAGCTACCGCCCAACATCCAGTATTGCAGAGTGCATTTTCAAGAATGTGGACTATATGAACAAATAAAAAGCAATGGTAAAATAAGTGAAAAAACAAGATTCGATTAACGTCATCGCACAGATTTTTTTTATTGAATTAATGCCAAAAAACTTCAATTGATTGCATTTTTACTTTTATCAAGAGTGGGCTTACCATACATCCCGATTTCTAGGGCTTTGTCCTGTCCAGTTTGCCAGAAATCCGTATAGAAATCCAAAACAAATTCGAAGTGAAGACTTCCTTTTTTTTTAGAGAACACTACTTTTTAGGGAGGAAAATCATGAAATTCGAGACAGATTCGAAGTGAAGACCTTTTTTTTAGAAAACACTACTTTTTAAGGAGGAATTTCTTCTAGTAACCAATGTCCCTGCTTTTTCCTTGGGAAATATGATATGCCTAATCAAGGGCATTGCTCACAATGCTTAGTTGTAGTTTTAGAAAAATCGGTTAATACGTCAAAATTCAGCCAAACCCAGATGGATGTATGAGTACCGTATTACCCGAATGAATTACCCGACCCGAATTCTTTAGTAGGGGAGACCGGGTCTGGTTGTCACAAATTTCAAACTTTATAATCTAGCAAATAGTTGGTTGATTTCCAAAAATTTTTTTGTTTTTTTCTTTAGTTAAAGTCTTCAGCTATAACTTTAGATTATGTTTTTGGTTTTTCAACAACAATAAACATGTTTTTGGACAGTTTTAAAACAGTCAAAAAAAGTGTGAAAACCTGGGCAAATCTGTTGCTTAATTGCTTCTAAATTTTGCTATACGCCAAGATCAAGCGAACAATTTATTGATAAAAAAACAATACAAAGTATTATATACATGTCAAGTAAAAATGGCACCGTATTTCTTGTCCAGAAATTAGCTGTTTACAAAAATGTTTTATTTTTGCTTCACGGTCGAGCACCGGATACAATTAGATAAGATCAGAGTTATACTATATCTGTGTAGTAACCAAATCTATGTAGTATCTGCGTAGTAGAAAGATAAGTAACCAAAATAGGTATGCAATCTGCACATTTAGTAGCATGAAACAGCTTGACTATTTTTTTATAATGAAAAAATCAAATTTTTTATCGTTCATCTTGAACAAGTTACACTGAAATATTAATTTCTCTTTGGTTCTTCATCGGTATCACAGTTATGACACACATCACTTTGAAAAAAAGAAATGCATTTGTCATGTTCCCAATTTTTGCATGAGAAACACTGAACCCAAATCTCTTTTGACTTGCTATTGGAATAGGAGTCCATACATACTAGACAATACCATTCTTGTTTAGCAAGGGCAGTTGGTTTTCTCTTCCCTTTTTGTCTTGTGGCCGAACTATTTTTATAAAACAAACTGTATTGTATGTTCCTAGGTAATCGCACTTTTTAGCTGGACTTTGCTTGTGCGATTGCCGTTCTAACTGGGGTGTCAGTCAGGATTTCTGACTTTTGCTTTCGCGACCTTTTTCTTTTGTTATTGTTGCGTGGTTGAGCTTTTGGAAACGGACGAACTTGAACTGGCGATATACTTTCTGATCTACTAAACAACGGACTGCTCAGCGCTTCCGATCCTTGCTTGGAAGGATGTACAGCTGCATCTGATGATGTAGAAGGTTGCTGTTCTATATCAGCAGCAGTGCTATTTACAATCTCGTTATTTTCTTGACTATCGTCATTTCCAAAGAGCTGATCTTTTAATTAGTTTTCCGGAGTCTTGTTGGAAGTCGTTCCTGCTCCAGCTGCTGGCAATAAAAGGTCATGATCAGTTGCATATCCTGGCAAAAAGTGCGAGTCAGAAAATATTTGGCTGTTAAAAGGATATATCCCGGTGGATCTAAAGCCTGCTTGAATATTTGATGGCGTTACAGCATTTGTATATGCAATTGCAACTAAAGCTGCCAAATCATAGATGGTCATTCCTTTACCGGGGTTATTAAGATGTCATTCATCAGCCGTTGTATTAAAACATTTTATAAATGGTCCGTATATATAGATCGATTCAGCAGTGGCAAACGATGAGTACAGTGCGGCGGAAATGAAAGCATTACAATGCCATTTTCTTTAGCGAAGTCTAATTCTTTAATGCATATATGCGATTCGTGATTATCTAGTAGTATAAGGCATGGTTTTTCGTGAGTGCAGCGAACATGCTGAACAAAGTGCTTTAAAAATCCAAAAAGTGCTCTTCTGTCACCCATCCAGATGGATTCGCACCTCCTTTGCTTCCAGTGGCGCTCCATTAAGGAAATGTCTTTGAAATTTTACTCGGGGGAAAATAAGGTAAGGAGGAATAAAATTTCCACTTGCTCATATGGTGCCTACCACAGTAATAAGTGTGCCTCGCTCAGCCGATGTTATAGTGCCTATTTGCTTTGTTCCACGTCTTCCAATAGTTCTATCAGGGTTACGTACAGTAGTTACGCCTGTTTCGTCCATGTTCCAAATGTCCAAAGGCTGAAAGTTATGCCTATTTAAAACTAATTTCAAATTTTGGAAAAAAGAATTAACATTGTTTTTGTTAAAGCTACTTGCCCTAGCTAAAATTGTACTTTCTGGAGTGCTGAGTGACAATTGGCGGTGTCTTTTTAAAAAAGATGTAAGCCAATCAGGACCAGTTTGTTGTTTTTAATACCAACTTTTTGGTATTTCTATACGATTAGCTTTAGCAAACCTGTAAGAAAGTTTTCGGCATTATTTTGGTGATGATCCAAAATAAATATCCGATGCTTTTAAAAGATACTCGACAATCATTATTTCTTGTGCATTTGTAAACACTTGCCTGTTTCTGATGTACCCCACAGTTGTTGTTGGAAATGAATCTTCGCCTTTAATTTCTTTGTCAGAAAATTTTTTTATATAACGTGAAAGTGTTTTGTAATTGATACCAAAACTCTCAGCAGTTTTTCGAATAATCTCTCCGGTACTTTTAACGTATCGAACTGCTCTCAACATTTCATCAGGTTTAGCAGTGCCTCGTTCACTTTTCCTTGTATAATTACGCGGGATTATTATAATTGCTGTACATATACAGTATATATAACTTTCCTAAACAGTAAAAAGAAAACATGATATTCTCACTGGAAATATAAAATATTTTTACAATTATCGGTTTCGTCCGTGTTAAATTCTGGGGTTAATCTTGGTTTTCCTATATCTCAAAAGCAAACCAGCAAGAACAATCATTTATTTTTGGACAAGACTTCATTTGATGTCTTAAATCTCCCAAGCTGTAAATATACTTCAACGTTTCTTAATGAAGCAAACGGTATTTTAATAGCAAAGACGTCAGCGTGGTCGAGTGGTTAAAGCACCGGACCGATGATCAGCATGGTCTCGGTTCAAAACCCACTTGCGCCATTCTGTTGTGTCCTTGGGAAAGACACTTTACGGCACTTTCCCCTGCTTGGTGGTCTTGACAAGCAGTTCTAAATTGCAGTCATATCTCTATTAAATTACTAGCGGACAGCAATATCTTGGCATCTCCGGAAGCAGGTCGGGGTAAATTACTTACCCTATGTATAGCGCCTCCGTCGCTTTCCTGCGAGTCAGGAGGATAAATATAGAGATAAAAATAAAAAAATAAAGACGGAGCATTTAACAATTTTTTTGCTGCCGAAGTTAAAAAGTGAAGATTTGAAAGTAGGCTTACCCTTATTGTAATAAATCGATGTCTAATTTCTGCTTTTAATCTTTACATGAATAAAACAGCTGTTAGGCATATTAAGCTTATATAAATTTAACATTTCAACATAACGTGATGAGCTACATTCTTAAAAACACACCAAAACAGAGTAATTAAACAGTTTGTTTAGCATGGGGTTGGTTGTCACAGTGTCCTTCACTACTTTTTTTGTGACAACCTATACAGACCTGCCATCTTAAATTCGACTAAACCTAATTTAAAAACTGTACTACCAGCTAAAGACTTGTTTTACAAAAGTGCTAATGCTTTTACGCCTCCAACGACATATCGATGTTGATAATACGTCTATCCTAATTGCTTTTAACTTTTCTTAAACAAAAAAAAAATTTTTTTGAATTTTTAGCAAAAATTAGTATTTTAAACTTTATTCAAATTGTGCTTACTCAATCAAAGTCAAACTACATCTGGAAGACAAAGAGGTGAAGACACGTGATTTAATATTAAAGTGATTATTGCACAAGGTTGCGAAATACTCAAAAAATTGAGTGAGACAACCGGACAGTGGACAACCAGACCTGGTCTCCCCTAATTGTTTTAAAATTTTATTTTACTTCAGCTTCATAAGAATAACAATCATTCCTGTAAATTGTATTATCAAAAAATTTCGGGTTTGACGAAGCATCATGTACAAATAATTTATTGTTAACAATGGAAAAATTTCATTAAATTTTTCACCCAGTACGTAGCATTTTAAAAGTAATAAAACTTTCATTGTTAAGTTTTAGCCCAATTCAAAAAAAAATATTTTCATCCTTGAGCAAGACCATCAGGGTTTCTCAAAGGGGACAACGAGCAGAAACCTTTTTTTGTCTTCACTTGACTTTTGGGACGCAAATTCAGAGACCGTTTCAAAGTAATACCTTTTTTTGACTTGACTTGAGTTTTAAGACAATATTTTAAGCAGGGGACTACGGTTGTTTTAGGGTCTCTGAAAAGGGTCGACGGGGCATCAAAGTTTGAGAGCCACTGAGCTAGACCAAAGAAAATGTAGAAGTGATTAAACGGTTTTTAAATTTGCAAATTATGTTTTTTTTCAATTTAATTCAGTCGCGATCTTAATTTTGTCTGCTGCAATGGAATCAATAAAGCTTAAAATTCTTATTTTTTGATTTCAAAAACTTTTGTTTATAGTGAAACTGCCCAAGATTTTACGCAAATATCTAAAAATACCAAGAAAAAGCTTTTTAGACCAAAATTCTTGGGAAGAAGTTACAACACGAGGTCCACCCCCGACAGCTGTTGATTTTTCGTTGGGTGTGGTTGAAAAGCGAGCGTTCGTCTTTGGGGGGATTTTTGAAGGACGTTACATACAAGATATGTCTTTATTTAATTTTGGTAAGCAAAAAGTAAAACTTTATGCGTTTTTGTATTCTTTGTTTTTATTCTTATTTTATCAAGAGTGCCATCAGTTGGAAAAAGTTTGGTGATTTTTTTTTAAAACAGTCTTTAGTGACAAATACATTTAGTTCGTTTCACTTTTTATTTTATTTTTATAGTTATCTTCCTGACTCGCAGGAAAGCGACGGAGGCGTTATATATAGGGCAAGCAATATCCCGAACTGCTTCTGGAGATGTCAAGATATTGCTGTCGGGTTAAAATTTTAATTTTGGTTTTTTAGTTTTTATTAAGTTATGACTAAAATTTAGAACTCCTTGCCAAGACCGCCAAGCAGAGGAAAGTGTCTTAAGTGTCTTTCCCAAGGACACAACAGAATGGCGCGAGTGGGTTTTGAACCGAGACCGTGTTGATTACAATCACGGCGCTATAACCATTCGAACACGCTGCCTACAAGTTGACTTGTTCTAATTGGTTTGGCTAAAACACGATAAAGGAATCGGCCTAATAGTCAATAAACTTCATGATATTTTGATTTGAACAAAAAAAGAATAAGACAGAATCATGTCCATTAAACAAATTGAATTCAGTTTGAACTGTATCACTTTGTAGACGTCAACGAATGGACTCCCCTCCGTTGTAAGGGGCAAGGTCCAACTCCGCGTTGCGGCCACAAGTGTGAAGTTGTGGATGAAGTTTTGTTTATATTTGGTGGAAGTGAAGGCCCGGGCCGTTATTGCAACGATCTCTATTCGTTTGACACAAGTCAGTTTTGTTTTTTGTAATTTTTATTCAAATATTGCCACTTTGTCGCATGACTAAGTTAGGACTTAGGACTTCTTTTTGTTCTTTGATTAGCAAAACATTAGGGGTTTATCATGCAATAGATGTGGAGAACTTATTTGAATTAAACGTTAACCCACTCACTAATTCAGAGTTTTCTGATCAATGTGCTGCCGCAAGTTAGAGCTTCGTCTTTGTAAAATCATCACTGGTGTATTAAAAAAATGTCTTACTTTGTTCATTGCAAATTGGTTTTCTTGTAAAACTTTCAAAATTGTTTGCTGATGACTGCCGAGGCGCTTCACTACAGTCACAATCAGAAACACTTAAAACTCTGCTTTCCTTTTTCAAGCCTAACCTAACTATGCGAGATGGCGTATCTGGTGTAATTAAATGAAATCGAAAAAAGAAAAGTCGTACCAGTTCAATTCTTGTACTACAATTTTTGAATAAAAATCGCGTTTACGCTTAACTAAACAAGCTTAAATTTCACGTTTAATCAGTAAAACAAAACAACTTTTTTATTTTATTTGTAAATATGTGCAGTGATGGCCTTACAAAAGGGGATCCCGGTGCAAGAAAAATGGGGGGCCACTTTTTAGTGTGCCAAGCTTTTTTTCGTCCCAAAATAAAATGATCTCAAAAAAGAAAGATTATCACTTTTACTCAATGTCAAAATTCTTGATTTTCGTCCCAGCACCTTATCCCTACTTTCGTTCAAAAGTAAAAGTATAGGCAAGGGGACACCGTCATAGTGCTATAAAGAAGAAATAGACCAATATTTTGCTTAAGGGGCCCACTGTTTGACATTTTTTAGGGGGGTCCGGTGTGGCCGCTTCGTTCCCTTTTTACTAAAGCCATTACTGAATATGTGCCATGGCCAGATATAATTTAAGAAGCGCAGTTCTAATTGAGCCGAGAAGTTTCTCTTTCGCATGGTTGCATTTACATTTGCCAAAGTGTTTGCAAATCCAACTATAGTTGCTTTTACCAACGCATTTAAATGCGCAAGCACAGCGCGTGAATTTGTGAATTGCTAAAACACGAAAGGTTTTGAGTAAGCTTTTTTTCGAACGTTCTAAATCAGTGTTCTCAACCATTTCCCGCCTGCGGCACCGTCATGGCGTCATAGTACTAAATTGGTGTTTACACTTTCAAACCTTTTCAAAATTGGCTTTATACTTGGACCAAAGCGCAGATCTTGATTTTCGTCCCTAAAAAGTAGTGTTCTCTAAAAAAAGTCTTCACTTTGAAATTGTCTCGGATTTCTTGATTTTCGTCCTTAAGATTGTGTATATAAAAAAAAAGCTTTTCTTTTTTATTCTTGGTGCACATTTTCTTTTTTTTTCTTCTTGATTAGTTGCTTTCTTTGCCAATCAAAAGCGCTTCATATTTCTGCATAAGTACGATCAGATTGCTCTTAATTTATTCTGACAATTTCTCCCGACGAGTGTCAAATAAAAAGTTTTTGAGAAATAAACATGCTTTTTAAAGCTGTTGCACATTTGTAGCTAAATTTTATTGGTTATCTTTTGGTTGAAAACTGTTAGAATGAGGTAGCTCTAAATTTACGAGTTTTTTATATGTCTCTAATAAAAAAAGGAAAAACTGTTTCGCTACCAGATAGCTGGCGAAGTAAAAATTATACATTTGAGTTTGTTGCGGCAATTAATAAAGTTGTTGCAGATGAAATATTTACAAAATTACAAGCATCCTTATTCCATACACTCATTGTTGATGAAAGCACTGATATTGCAGTGCATAAAGTGTTAGTACTGTATTTCAAATATCGTTCTCCCAATTCACTGGTTTATAAAACAGTGTTCGGTGGAATCATCCAACTGACAGAATGCCACGCTCAGGCTCTTAAAAAAGCTATAAAAGAGTTTTACATTGAGCATGAAATCGACCTCAACCGTTTAGTCATGTTAACATCTGATGGTGCAGCAGTTATGCTGGGTCGGTGGAATGGATTAGCGGCCTTATTAAAACGCACTGTTCCTCATCTTTCAGAACAGCACTGCGTCGCACATCGGGAAGACTTAGCACTAACTGCTTCATGGAAAGACGACAATTTATTGAAAAACATTGAGGTTCTTTTGCGCACTGTTTATACTTTATTTAATCGATCTTCTGTTAAAACAGCTGCACTTGCTGAATTGGCCAGTGTAAATGAAATAGATGTTTTGTCTTTTCGACCAATTCAAGAAGTTCGCTGACTATCACGACATTTAGCTGTCAGCGTTTTAGTGAGAAATTTAGATGCAATGGTTTTGTTTTGTGAAGAACAAATTAACAAGTGCAATGATCCCATCTGTACGTATGTTTTGCAATGTATATAAGATCCACAATATTTACTAGCTTTGTATAAACTGAACGATCTTTTAAGCGAATTAGCAAATTTATCAAAATCGTTACCGAAAAGTACTTTATCACCAATCGAAGCTCACCAGTTGTGCGTTTCTAAAGTTCGCAAATTAGAAGCTCAGTACCTTGGCGACAACACTTTTTGGAATGATAAATCCAAACAAATTTTACTGAAAATAAAGACATTGATACAAGAAAAATTACGCAGTTTATTAGATCAATGTGTGATCATTTATATGCTAGATTTCCGTCTGATGAACTAAAATGTTGGTCTGCTTTTGATCCTACTGCTTTGAAAAATTGCACATTTGATTTTGGTGTTGCAGAAGTTAAGAAGCTGTGTATGCAATATAAAGATCTAATTAGCGTAACAAATGACAATTTGATTATAAAGCAGTGCAATGATTTCAAATTCCTGATGAGTGAAAAATTAATATCAGGCACTATTACATCACTGCCAGAAATAGCTGAAATCATTGTAAATGATAAACAGTTTAACTTACTTTCAAATTTGGTTGACATTTGTTGTACTTTTCAAGCTTCCAGCGCAGATTGCGAACGAGGCTTTAGCCTTATGAATAACATTAAAGGAAGTCGCGCAATAGGCTAGGCAATACTCACTTGGATCATTTTATGCGAATAAAATTGTATCTAAATGCAGGAAGAACTGTTGACTTACACAAAGCGTATATTATATGGAAAGAGCAAAAAGTCAGACGTGAAAAGATTTAAATTTATATTTTTTTGAGTGTATGAATAAATTCTATTTTCGTTTAAAATTTTGTGTTCTTTTTTATTTTTTCGAATTTTTTTGGCGCAGACCTTTTTTTCTGCGGCTCACGCCACCTCTCATTCCGCGCTTAGAGGAAACGTTGGATATGACTATAATTTAGAATTGCTTGCCACAACCACCAAGCCGGGAAAGTGCCGTAAAGTGTTTTCCCAAGGACACACAGAATGGCGCGAGTGGGTTTTGAACCCAGACCATGTTGATTATAACCACGGCGCTTTAACCACTCGACTACGCTGCCGCCTTGACGGTTGCCCCAAGAATAACGCTTATGATGTTTTCCTGCGAGTAGGATAAACAAAGAAGATGACGACGATGGTGTGACTAAAACTTATTCTCGAAAATTGAGGTCGCAAAAAATTTGAATGTTGCAGCTGCAGACAAAGCAAAACCTGTCAATTTGTTTACTAGTGAGCAATCACTAACGACTAAGTTAATGATTATAGCATGTAGGTCTAAATCTTTTTTATACATTGGTACATAAAAAGAAACTTACAAACAAATCAGACAAGTTGCATCAACGATTTTTCGCAGCAACCTTAGATAGAGCTGCAGTATATTTTAAATTAAATAAGTTTTATCAAAAAAGCTAATGGATATTTTCCATTTACTGTGATTTGTTTTGATATTTCATTAACTATATTCTTCTTTAGCTTTGTTTATATGGACGAATGTAAAATGCAGAGGCCTACCTCCTGCCGGAAGGACAGGTCACTCATTTGTTGCCCACAGAAACAAAGATGTGTATGTATTCGGCGGATATGGGACATTTATTGAAAATACCTGCACAACTATCGTGCAAAAGTTTAGTTTAGGTATAAGAAATTTTGTAGTAAAATTAAAAAAGAGATTTGTCATTTTATTAACGTACAAAAAAGTATTGATTTGCCTATTTTATGTTAGAAGTAATTTTTTATAAAAATATACTGTATATTCAGGCAATCAAAAGTGGAAACAACCTTTATGTGCTGGAAATATTCCGCCCATGAAAAGCCTCTATGGTCATTGTGCTTTTATCCTTCACAGCAGCATGTTTATTTTGGGAGGAATCGGAGACCAAAAAATAACAGGATTTAATTATATTTACTCTCTACACTTTATCAATCCATCCTTCAGAAAACCTGTTATTGAACACATGCTTAATGATTTTTGCAAACAGGTTTCTTTTGAGATTTTATATTTTATTGTTATAGCAAGTCTAAGTTACGGACTTAGAAACACATTGATTGAAATAACCTAAATAAGATTTTTTATTTTATTTAAATTAATTCAATTTGCATACACTGGATCAAATCATATTAACGGTTTCAAAAGATGAGTTTTTGTCTACAGTCTATAGAAATGAAAGAAAACTGAACTGGACTGATTTGAACAGTAAATTTTAGTTTTTGACAATTTAATTTACACTAAATTGTTTTTTAATAAATAGATTTAAAAATTATGGTAGTGGTGTAAAAAAAGACTTTTTGATAGGCAGTTTTTCAATCATACCGAAGAAAAACAAATAGAAATTTGCTCTAAATTGCTTTGTCAAAGACATTTGACGTGATAATAAGAATTTTTTTAAAAAATGTAATGCCCAAAGCTAAGCTCTCAAAAAGAATTGATTGAGGCAGTATCATAATTTTTGCTTGAAGGGTGCCCGCATTTTTTGGAAGTACAAGAATTAATAGTAACGAAGCATCGAAGAAGTACAAGTGTACAATTTTCCATACCAGTTTGATAAAAACAAAAGGTACAAGATTGGCTTCAATTTCATGGGGTGTGGGGTGAAAAAATCGGAAAGTGCTGGTTTAGATACTTGTTTGTGATGTAAAGATTTTAATTGCAAATGTTTTTCGAGCGACAGTGCGACCAAAAGATAAACTATATCATTTGATTATTTCCCTATTGTCGAACTTAAATTTTTTGACTCGATAAACTAGTGTCAATTATCTGTTTGCTTTAACTTGCAGAGCAATTCCTTGGCATGTTGGCTTCCTACTGAACAACCTCCACTTAGCTATACCTTCGGTAAAAGTGACGAGCAATTAAAAAAACAACTTGAAACATTTGCAAAAACGTCTCTTGTAAGTAATCTATTTAAAATTCATATTAAATTCTAACTATTATAAGCGAGAGCTTATTTGATTTGATGGACGACCACAAAAGCTTTAAATTTAAAAAGTTGTGATTGAAATCTGGTGTTAGCCGTAGGCCAGGGGTGGGCCCAAATTAGTCCAAGAAATTTATAGTCTGTTTTTTTTATATTTAATATACGCGCAAAATTAGGTCGGGTGATTATATTTTATTGAGAAAAATATTTTTTGACTAAGTAAAATTAACTGCGAACCAAAAAAAAATCCAAATTGCATAGTGAAAGCCAGAAGAGTTTAGCAACTAACTTTTGCCGTCATCAAAACAAGTTAAAAATTTAATTAATAAATACTAGAAAAGAAATAAAGTTTAATTTTAAGACTAATTGGCTCCCATCAGATGCATAGTTGTACCGACAGAAGCAGCATTGTTTATCATCGATCCCGATGACTAGATGCTTGGAAACAAATGTACGGAGTTGTGGATAGATGACACTAAAGTGGATCATCTGTGGCATTGCGCACCACGCACGCCGAGCCCGATCATAACCAGAGTGAGCAGACTGTCCTTGACGCGTTCAAAACTCGACACCATGGTCCGGCAGTGAGTTCTGGTTTGGCCTGCGCGATGTACAATGCCACGGACGGTACACTACACTTTATGCAATCTGTCCAGAACTCGATAAAAAAAGCTTAATCTTATTTAACAACAGATTATTTTAATGAAAAGATTATTCTCAAAAAAAAAAATTAGGTTGGATAAAAAAAGCACTTTTTACTACTAAAAATACTTTTTTTTATTCATTTTATTAAATGACTTTAGTGTAGAATATTGTATATTTCAAAGTCAAAACTTTCACAAATTTTTTAAACGCAGAATGACACTCTTCCGTTGAGTTCTGAAGTAATCGCATCAGAGTTTGACGAAGCAGAAACACTTGAAGCGCAGCGGAGTTTGTTTGAAGCAGCTCGTGAAGAATTGGCCCAAGCTAAACAAGTTTTTGAAAACGACAGGAAACAATTGATTGGGTCAGAAATAAATTTAAACCATTCCAGAAGTTTCTCTATTTCAAAGTTATAAAATACAGAGATAAAAATATTAAGCATATTAGGCTATCAGAGTTTGAAAAGTATTTGGTGCTCCCCAAATAGGACAAATATTTTTGTTTATCACTTAACAAGGCTTGACAAAAAAAAACTAGTAGAAAAATTTGTAGGTTTTTTTATATTGGAAATTAAATCTAAAAATATTAATATTCGAAATTTGTATGGTATAAAGCCTACTTTTAATCGGCCTTGGAATCCAAGTGGCATATGTAGTTCCTTTGTAACTATGCCGTAGGC
This sequence comes from Diplosoma virens, assembly GCA_963680785.1. Taxonomy (NCBI): domain Eukaryota; kingdom Metazoa; phylum Chordata; class Ascidiacea; order Aplousobranchia; family Didemnidae; genus Diplosoma; species Diplosoma virens. The sequence continues at coordinate 18,064,257 of OY796896.1, forward strand.
TACACCAAAGCTGTTACCGTAAATGGTACGCGTACATTTGATAGACTATTGGAAAGGCAGAGAAGTGAAGTCCAGCGACTTATTGATGGCCACAGAAAACAAAATGAACTCTGGTGGAAAGCAAGGATAAAAGAGAACGATGATGAAAGAGAGAAATTGCGACTGGCTTGGGTGAGTAATTCAATCATGTTTAAAAGGACTAACGAACATTTCTTTTCTTTTCTTTGCAGAAAGATTTAGAGGAAGAAAAAGTCGGTGTGGATCAGGAGAGAATCAGACTCCAACAAAAAGCGAACCAAGTAAAAGGCATTTTGCAACAGCTAAGCACTACCTGATGCGAAAAAAAAAATTCCGCTACCAGTGAAGTTCGACAGGAAGAACTGGTGATAAACTAGAAATTAGGTACAAGGATTTGAACTGAAAAAGCAAGGAAATTTAAGGATAAAAAACCAACTTTACAAATCGACAAAAGCTTTTCGTTCTTATGAATAGGCTTTTTTACGTCAGAACGTGTTTTTTTATCTTTGAATAAACATTTGGTGGTACAGAATTTGAAGATTGCTTGAAGTAAAAGATTTTTCTTCCCAAAGCTTTTCATCTGACACTCTTCATCTGACTCTTGAAGAGTGTCAGATGAAAAGCTTTGGGAAGAAAAATCTTTTACTTCAAGCAATTTTTTATCTTTCACAAAAAATGCTTAACAAAATTTTTAATCGCAACGAACCTATATGATGAACATTATCAGCGCTTTTTTTTATTATCTACCACTTCTTTTCGAACCAAAAGTCATTTACTGAATTAAACATAAATTTATATTTGGCTTGCGAAGAATTAGCAAATTAAGCAGTCCACAAACACAAGGAAAACGGAATAGTTCACCGTAGAAGATTAATTTCCTCTCAAAAATCTATTCCAACAAAGCTGTACTAGTCACTTTAGATATAAATAAAGTTGCGATTACACTGACGCGACTGACGCATTGACAAAGTTCATATGTGTGTGTAACCCGGATGAGTAGAGAAAAACTCTGCAACAGTTACAGAAGACACTTTTGAGCAGAATATCCACTATTAACCAACTATAGTACTTCAAATTTATCAACATGAAAAAAGTGGTGGCTGGTCTCAGTCTTCTGCGCTTTTCGCACAAACTAGCATTTAGTAAAAAGATTCTTGAACCCGCAAATAAAACCATATCAGCAGCACGGCTCGATTGAAACAACACGTTAGCAACTTTTCAAGTTGCCGCAAGACGAAAACAAACACAGCACGAAAACCACGAATTGTATGGTGCCGCTACCAGAAAAACCTCAAAAAAAAAAAAAGACAAACAACCAAGCAATTGTCAATCGGAAGAGTATTATTCAGAAAACTAATTATTGCTGCTTTTAAAAAACATTTCGTCTTTGCGCCACCTTGAAAGTAATCAGTTAAAAATTCTAAGGGACTGAAACTACATTGCTAAAAAATGGCACCATTCAGTAAATATTCATTGTTAACTCTCAAACCATGCATTCGGATAAAGCTTCCATTGACTGATGTGGTGTCGTAAACAAAAAGAGAAAAAATCAGTAAATGTTGTCGTTTCTCATATTTTTCTTGGGTGATTGTTTTCGAACGAGCATGTACACAACTTGTTAGCCAGTCCACATTTTAACTGTCCTCGGAGAAAAGGAATTCGGCCGCCATTTGAACATTCTTTTCGCAAGCCATGTACGCCTGAATACAAGCAGCTTCAGGGAAACCGAGTGCTTTTAACTGCGGATAAAATAGATTAGCAAAAGCAATCGCGAATCGCCGAAAAAAACGCAGTAAATGAGCTGAGTTTGTGGCGCAACCAAAAACAGCAAAACGTTCTTTTAAAATAACCGACTGCAAACCAAAGTATTAGAAAATTCTCTTTTAACAATAAGCAAAGATGTTGTAGACATTGTCAGCATATCAATTACGAACAGTCAACGTAACTTACATAGATACAATCACCTGAGCACGTTACACTATTATAATAACCTATGCAATCCTTAATACTATTAATATTTGTTATATTTTAGACCCAAATAGAAAAATTATTTAAAATTCGAACAAGACGCGAAAATAAGGAATTATGCAAACCATTGAATGTTAAAAGGTTAAAAATTTGAAGGCACGAATCACGTTATCAGATTTTTTTTAAAGAAATCGTGATTTTATATCGCGACATAATTCTAAAACGCAAAAACATAACTTTATTTAAATCACTGAGAAAATCCTCTTAAAACTGTAACTATTTTATTTTCTCACTTGGTTCTTCCGTTTAAACTTTTTACTCTTCAAACTATTGTTTCGGAATAGCTGGTAACATTTTTTCTGTTACTGTCACTTAAGTCAGGGCTCTTCAAACTGGGGGTCGCGAGATTTTAAATTTTAGATTTTTAGAGATTACGATTTTGGAAGAAAAGTAGCGAAATACAAGATTAATTCAAAGTAAAAACTTTTTTTCTTTTTTTTTTGTTTAGAGCAGCGGTTCCCAAACTTTTTTTTTCACAGCGCCCTTTGAAGACTTAAAAATACTCGCGGCGCCGTAATGAAAAAAGGTATTCAGTTCCATTACTTCTTTGAACAATCTTTTTTTTCTCCGAAAATCAAGGTGTTCTCAAAAAAAAAAAAAAAAAAAAAGTCTTCACTTCGATTTTATATCCAATTTCCTTATTTTTCTCTATTTCCCTCCCAAAATCAGGCTGTTTGAAAAAGGTCCTCAATCGGAATCGTTCTCTGAAGGGAAGTTGCTGCTAATAACCCTCACACTGCAATTATTATGAGAAAAGCAGTAAGTACAACAACTTTCGCGGCGCACAGTTTGGGAACCGCTGGTTTAGAGAACACCTTGATTTTTGGGCAAAAATAGCGGAATGAGAGATCGATTCTAGGTGAAGACCTTTTTTTTTAGAGAACACCTTGATGTCGGGGGAAAAATAGCAGAATCAGAAATCGATTTTAGGTGAAGACCTTTTTTAGGGATCGCGAAAAAATTTGGCTGTGCAAAATGGGTCTCGATGAAAAAAGTTTGAAGAACACTGACTTAAGTAACCTCTGCGTTTTAAAAATTTCTAGCGAGTTTACCATAACCCAACAACTTAAATTCTGTGAAATCAATTTACATCGCAGCGACTAAAAAGCTGCAAATCGAACCAAATCGTAAATGGTAATGAGCAGCGTTCTTGCACACTAAACTATAAGTGAAGACCAAAAAAAGTATTCACTTTGATTAAATCGCCCGAATCAGGTATTCTGACGCAGCTTTTAATTTTCATAGTCGCTAAAAAATATTTGCATAGTGTATAGTTTTCTTAAAAAGAACACTGGTAATGGATAAACAGAACAAAATAATTTTTGGATGATATAAGCGGATAACGAATTAAAGATTTGAATTAGTGCTTCTGAACGCCAGTATTTTCTACAATTTCAGTGGGTCCAAATAAAAATATCGCGTTAAAAAATTCGATTTGGTCTGCAGCTGAAGCATGGGTTGGACGTACTACTCATACGTAAGACCATACGGCACAGTAAATCAGGCCCGGATTTAGTTTGTTTTCCAATTTTATATTGTGCATAAAAAAACGAGACCAATGAAATTGAAGGCAAAAAGGTTGCAATAAAACATATTGAACGTAAAATCATTTATGAGAAGGCGTGATTGAGAGTTGTATTGTATTTCTAAGCCAGTAATGGTCAAGCACTGAGCTTTTAAAACCAGAAAAAGACATTGTACACCAACTATGTCCAAACCAAATAATCACTAGGACAAGCTTTATGTTTCTATTCTAAAAGGCCGCAATACAATGCGTAAAGTTTTACATGAAAAATAATGCGATTGAAACCACTATCATTTACTTTGTCCTTTAGCAACTTCAGTGTTGCATTTGCTTTTGAATGTGTTTTCTTAGCTTTTTGATGTCAACAGGCAATTTTGTTGCTGCACAACGCAATTTGACCCATACTAATTTCAATCAGTGTTGCATGTGCATTTGCAACTTCAGTGTTGCATTTGCTTTTGAATGTGTTTTTCTTGGCTTTTTGATGTCAACAGGCAATTTTGTTGTTGCACAACGCAATTCGACCCATACTAATTTCAATCAGTGTTGCATGTGCATTTGCAACTTCAGTGTTGCATTTGCTTTTAAATGTGTTTTTCTTAGCTTTTTGATGTCAACAGGCAATTTTGTTGCTGCACAACGCAATCAATCAATCGACCCATACTAATTTCAATCAGCCGACCCATACCAATTTCAATCAGTCGACCCATACTAATTTCAATCACTCGACCCATACCAATTTCAATCAGTCGACCCATACTAATTTCAATCAATCGACCCATACTAATTTCAATCAGCCGACCCATACTAATTTCAATCAGCCGACCCATACCAATTTCAATCAGTCGACCCATACCAATTTCAATCAGTCGACCCATACTAATTTCAATCAGCCGACCCATACTAATTTCAATCAGCCGACCCATACTAATTTCAATCAATCCACCCATACTAATTTCAATCAATCCACCCATACTAATTTCAATCAGCCGACCCATACTAATTTCAATCAGCCGACCCATACTAATTTCAATCAGTCGACCCATACTAATTTCAATCAATCCACCCATACTAATTTCAATCAATCGACCCATACTAATTTCAATCAGCCGACCCATACTAATTTCAATCAGTCGACCCATACTAATTTCAATCAATCCACCCATACTAATTTCAATCAATCGACCCATACTAATTTCAATCAGCCGACTCATACTAATTTCAATCAGTCGACCCATACTAATTTCAATCAATCCACCCATACTAATTTCAATCAATCGACCCATACTAATTTCAATCAGCTGACCCATACTAATTTCAATCAGTCGACCCATACCAATTTCAATCAATCCACCCATACTAATTTCAATCAGCCGACCCATACTAATTTCAATCAATCGACCCATACTAATTTCAATCAGCCGACCCATACTAATTTCAATCAGTCGACCCATACTAATTTCAATCACTCGACCCATACCAATTTCAATCAGCCGACCCATACTAATTTCAATCAGCCGACCCATACTAATTTCAATCAGCCGACCCATACCAATTTCAATCAGCCGACCCATACCAATTTCAATCAGTCGACCCATACCAATTTCAATCAGTCGACCCATACCAATTTCAATCAGTCGACCCATACCAATTTCAATCACTCGACCCATACCAATTTCAATCAGTCGACCCATACCAATTTCAATCAGTCGACCCATACCAATTTCAATCAGTCGACCCATACCAATTTCAATCACTCGACCCATACCAATTTCAATCACTCGACCCATACCAATTTCAATCAGTCGACCCATATTAATTTCAATCAGTCGACCCATACCAATTTCAATCACTCGACCCATACCAATTTCAATCACTCGACCCATACCAATTTCAATCAGCCGACCCATACTAATTTCAATCAATCGACCCATACTAATTTCAATCAATCCACCCATACTAATTTCAATCAGCCGACCCATACTAATTTCAATCAGTCGACCCATACTAATTTCAATCAGTCGACCCATACCAATTTCAATCAGCCGACCCATACTAATTTCAATCAGCCGACCCATACTAATTTCAATCAGCCGACCCATACCAATTTCAATCACTCGACCCATACCAATTTCAATCACTCGACCCATACCAATTTCAATCAGTCGACCCATACCAATTTCAATCAGTCGACCCATACTAATTTCAATCAGTCGACCCATACCAATTTCAATCAGTCGACCCATACTAATTTCAATCAATCGACCCATACTAATTTCAATCAGCCGATTCATACTAATTTCAATCAGTCGACCCATACCAATTTCAATCAGTCGACCCATACCAATTTCAATCAGTCGACCCATACTAATTTCAATCAGCCGACCCATACTAATTTCAATCAGCCGACCCATACTAATTTCAATCAATCCACCCATACTAATTTCAATCAATCCACCCATACTAATTTCAATCAGCCGACCCATACTAATTTCAATCAGCCGACCCATACTAATTTCAATCAGCCGACCCATACTAATTTCAATCAGTCGACCCATACTAATTTCAATCAATCCACCCATACTAATTTCAATCAATCGACCCATACTAATTTCAATCAGCCGACCCATACTAATTTCAATCAGTCGACCCATACTAATTTCAATCAATCCACCCATACTAATTTCAATCAATCGACCCATACTAATTTCAATCAGCCGACTCATACTAATTTCAATCACTCGACCCATACCAATTTCAATCACTCGACCCATACTAATTTCAATCACTCGACCCATACCAATTTCAATCACTCGACCCATACCAATTTCAATCAGTCGACCCATACTAATTTCAATCAGTCGACCCATACTAATTTCAATCAATCCACCCATACTAATTTCAATCAATCCACCCATACTAATTTCAATCAGCCGACCCATACTAATTTCAATCACTCGACCCATACCAATTTCAATCACTCGACCCATACCAATTTCAATCAGCCGACCCATACTAATTTCAATCAGTCGACCCATACTAATTTCAATCAATCCACCCATACCAATTTCAATCATCAGCCGACCCATACTAATTTCAATCAGCCGACCCATACTAATTTCAATCAGTCGACCCATACTAATTTCAATCAGCCGACCCATACTAATTTCAATCAGTCGACCCATACTAATTTCAATCAATCCACCCATACCAATTTCAATCAGTCGACCCATACCAATTTCAATCAGCCGACCCATACTAATTTCAATCAGCCGACCCATACTAATTTCAATCACTCGACCCATACCAATTTCAATCACTCGACCCATACCAATTTCAATCAGCCGACCCATACTAATTTCAATCAGTCGACCCATACTAATTTCAATCAATCCACCCATACTAATTTCAATCAATCGACCCATACTAATTTCAATCAGCCGACCTATACTAATTTCAATCAATCGACCCATACCAATTTCAATCAGTCGACCCATACCAATTTCAATCAGCCGACCCATACTAATTTCAATCAGTCGACCCATACTAATTTCAATCAGCCGACCCATACTAATTTCAATCAGTCGACCCATACTAATTTCAATCAATCCACCCATACCAATTTCAATCAGTCGACCCATACCAATTTCAATCAGTCGACCCATACCAATTTCAATCAGCCGACCCATACTAATTTCAATCAGTCGACCCATACCAATTTCAATCAGCCGACCCATACTAATTTCAATCAGTCGACCCATACTAATTTCAATCAATCCACCCATACTAATTTCAATCAATCCACCCATACTAATTTCAATCAGTCGACCCATACTAATTTCAATCAGCCGACCCATACCAATTTCAATCACTCGACCCATACCAATTTCAATCAGCCGACCCATACTAATTTCAATCAGTCGACCCATACTAATTTCAATCAATCCACCCATACCAATTTCAATCAGTCGACCCATACTAATTTCAATCAGTCGACCCATACCAATTTCAATCAGCCGACCCATACTAATTTCAATCAGCCGACCCATACTAATTTCAATCAGCCGACCCATACCAATTTCAATCACTCGACCCATACCAATTTCAATCACTCGACCCATACCAATTTCAATCAGTCGACCCATACCAATTTCAATCAGTCGACCCATACTAATTTCAATCAGTCGACCCATACCAATTTCAATCAGTCGACCCATACTAATTTCAATCAGTCGACCCATACTAATTTCAATCAGCCGACCCATACTAATTTCAATCACTCGACCCATACCAATTTCAATCAGCCGACCCATACTAATTTCAATCACTCGACCCATACCAATTTCAATCATTCGACCCATACCAATTTCAATCAGCCGACCCATACTAATTTCAATCAGTCGACCCATACTAATTTCAATCAATCCACCCATACTAATTTCAATCAATCCACCCATACTAATTTCAATCAGCCGACCCATACTAATTTCAATCAGCCGACCCATACTAATTTCAATCACTCGACCCATACCAATTTCAATCACTCGACCCATACTAATTTCAATCAGCCGACCCATACTAATTTCAATCAGTCGACCCATACTAATTTCAATCAATCCACCCATACTAATTTCAATCAATCGACCCATACTAATTTCAATCAGCCGACCCATACCAATTTCAATCAGTCGACCCATACTAATTTCAATCAGCCGACCCATACTAATTTCAATCAGCCGACCCATATTAATTTCAATCAGCCGACCCATATTAATTTCAATCAGCCGACCCATACTAATTTCAATCAGTCGACCCATACTAATTTCAATCAATCCACCCATACCAATTTCAATCAGTCGACCCATACTAATTTCAATCAGCCGACCCATACTAATTTCAATCAGCCGACCCATACTAATTTCAATCAGTCGACCCATACTAATTTCAATCAGCCGACCCATACTAATTTCAATCAGTCGACCCATACTAATTTCAATCAATCCACCCATACCAATTTCAATCAGTCGACCCATACCAATTTCAATCAGCCGACCCATACTAATTTCAATCAGCCGACCCATACTAATTTCAATCACTCGACCCATACCAATTTCAATCACTCGACCCATACCAATTTCAATCAGCCGACCCATACTAATTTCAATCAGTCGACCCATACTAATTTCAATCAATCCACCCATACTAATTTCAATCAATCGACCCATACTAATTTCAATCAGCCGACCTATACTAATTTCAATCAATCGACCCATACCAATTTCAATCAGTCGACCCATACCAATTTCAATCAGCCGACCCATACTAATTTCAATCAGTCGACCCATACTAATTTCAATCAGCCGACCCATACCAATTTCAATCAGTCGACCCATACTAATTTCAATCAATCCACCCATACCAATTTCAATCAGTCGACCCATACCAATTTCAATCAGTCGACCCATACCAATTTCAATCAGCCGACCCATACTAATTTCAATCAGTCGACCCATACCAATTTCAATCAGCCGACCCATACTAATTTCAATCAGCCGACCCATACTAATTTCAATCACTCGACCCATACTAATTTCAATCAGTCGACCCATACTAATTTCAATCAATCCACCCATACCAATTTCAATCAGTCGACCCATACCAATTTCAATCAGCCGACCCATACCAATTTCAATCAGCCGACCCATACCAATTTCAATCAGCCGACCCATACCAATTTCAATCAGTCGACCCATACCAATTTCAATCAGCCGACCCATACTAATTTCAATCAGCCGACCCATACCAATTTCAATCACTCGACCCATACCAATTTCAATCAGCCGACCCATACTAATTTCAATCAGTCGACCCATACTAATTTCAATCAATCCACCCATACTAATTTCAATCACTCGACCCATACCAATTTCAATCAGCCGACCCATACTAATTTCAATCAGCCGACCCATACCAATTTCAATCACTCGACCCATACCAATTTCAATCAGCCGACCCATACTAATTTCAATCAGTCGACCCATACTAATTTCAATCAATCCACCCATACTAATTTCAATCACTCGACCCATACCAATTTCAATCACTCGACCCATACTAATTTCAATCACTCGACCCATACCAATTTCAATCACTCGACCCATACTAATTTCAATCAGCCGACCCATACCAATTTCAATCAGTCGACCCACACTAATTTCAATCATCTGACCCATACTAATTTCAATCAGCCGACCCACACCAATTTCAATCACTCGACCCATACCAATTTCAATCACTCGACCCATACCAATTTCAATCACTCCACCATACCAATTTCAATCAGCCGACCCATACTAATTTCAATCAGTCGACCCATACTAATTTCAATCAATCCACCCATACTAATTTCAATCAATCGACCCATACTAATTTCAATCAGTCGACCCATACTAATTTCAATCAATCGACCCATACCAATTTCAATCACTCGACCCATACCAATTTCAATCACTCGACCCATACCAATTTCAATCAGTCGACCCATACCAATTTCAATCACTCGACCCATACTAATTTCAATCAGCCGACCCATACTAATTTCAATCAGCCGACCCATACTAATTTCAATCACTCGACCCATACCAATTTCAATCACTCGACCCATACCAATTTCAATCAGCCGACCCATACCAATTTCAATCAGTCGACCCATACCAATTTCAATCAGCCGACCCATACTAATTTCAATCAGTCGACCCATACTAATTTCAATCAATCCACCCATACTAATTTCAATCAATCGACCCATACCAATTTCAATCAGCCGACCCATACTAATTTCAATCAGTCGACCCATATTAATTTCAATCAGTCGACCTATACCAATTTCAATCAGTTGATCCATACCAATTTCAATCAGTCGACCCATACCAATTTCAATCAATTGACCTATACCAATTTCAATCACTCGACCCATACCAATTTCAATCAGTCGACCCATACCAATTTCAATCACTCGACCCATACCAATTTCAATCAGTCGACCCATACTAATTTCAATCAGTCGACCCATACTAATTTCAATCAGTCGACCCATACCAATTTCAATCACTCGACCCATACCAATTTCAATCACTCGACCCATACCAATTTCAATCAGTCGACCCATACCAATTTCAATCAGTCGACCCATACTAATTTCAATCAGTCGACCCATACCAATTTCAATCAGTCGACCCATACTAATTTCAATCAGTCGACCCATACTAATTTCAATCAGCCGACCCATACTAATTTCAATCACTCGACCCATACCAATTTCAATCAGCCGACCCATACTAATTTCAATCACTCGACCCATACCAATTTCAATCAGTCGACCCATACCAATTTCAATCAGCCGACCCATACTAATTTCAATCAGTCGACCCATACTAATTTCAATCAATCCACCCATACTAATTTCAATCAATCCACCCATACTAATTTCAATCAGCCGACCCATACTAATTTCAATCAGCCGACCCATACTAATTTCAATCACTCGACCCATACCAATTTCAATCACTCGACCCATACTAATTTCAATCAGCCGACCCATACTAATTTCAATCAGTCGACCCATACTAATTTCAATCAATCCACCCATACTAATTTCAATCAATCGACCCATACTAATTTCAATCAGCCGACCCATACCAATTTCAATCAGTCGACCCATACCAATTTCAATCAGCCGACCCATATTAATTTCAATCAGCCGACCCATATTAATTTCAATCAGCCGACCCATATTAATTTCAATCAGCCGACCCATACTAATTTCAATCAGTCGACCCATACTAATTTCAATCAATCCACCCATACCAATTTCAATCAGTCGACCCATACTAATTTCAATCAGCCGACCCATACTAATTTCAATCAGCCGACCCATACTAATTTCAATCAGTCGACCCATACTAATTTCAATCAGCCGACCCATACTAATTTCAATCAATCCACCCATACCAATTTCAATCAATCCACCCATACCAATTTCAATCAGCCGACCCATACTAATTTCAATCAGCCGACCCATACTAATTTCAATCAGCCGACCCATACCAATTTCAATCACTCGACCCATACCAATTTCAATCAGCCGACCCATACCAATTTCAATCAGTCGACCCATACTAATTTCAATCAGTCGACCCATACTAATTTCAATCAATCGACCCATACTAATTTCAATCAATCGACCCATACTAATTTCAATCAGCCGACCTATACTAATTTCAATCAATCGACCCATACCAATTTCAATCAGTCGACCCATACCAATTTCAATCAGCCGACCCATACTAATTTCAATCAGTCGACCCATACTAATTTCAATCAGCCGACCCATACTAATTTCAATCAGTCGACCCATACTAATTTCAATCAATCCACCCATACCAATTTCAATCAGTCGACCCATACCAATTTCAATCAGTCGACCCATACCAATTTCAATCAGCCGACCCATACTAATTTCAATCAGTCGACCCATACCAATTTCAATCAGCCGACCCATACTAATTTCAATCAGCCGACCCATACTAATTTCAATCACTCGACCCATACTAATTTCAATCAGTCGACCCATACTAATTTCAATCAATCCACCCATACCAATTTCAATCAGTCGACCCATACCAATTTCAATCAGCCGACCCATACCAATTTCAATCAGCCGACCCATACCAATTTCAATCAGCCGACCCATACCAATTTCAATCAGTCGACCCATACCAATTTCAATCAGCCGACCCATACTAATTTCAATCAGCCGACCCATACCAATTTCAATCACTCGACCCATACCAATTTCAATCAGCCGACCCATACTAATTTCAATCAGTCGACCCATACTAATTTCAATCAATCCACCCATACTAATTTCAATCACTCGACCCATACCAATTTCAATCAGCCGACCCATACTAATTTCAATCAGCCGACCCATACCAATTTCAATCACTCGACCCATACCAATTTCAATCAGCCGACCCATACTAATTTCAATCAGTCGACCCATACTAATTTCAATCAATCCACCCATACTAATTTCAATCACTCGACCCATACCAATTTCAATCACTCGACCCATACTAATTTCAATCACTCGACCCATACCAATTTCAATCACTCGACCCATACTAATTTCAATCAGCCGACCCATACCAATTTCAATCAGTCGACCCACACTAATTTCAATCATCTGATCCATACTAATTTCAATCAGCCGACCCACACCAATTTCAATCACTCGACCCATACCAATTTCAATCACTCGACCCATACCAATTTCAATCACTCCACCATACCAATTTCAATCAGCCAACCCATACTAATTTCAATCAGTCGACCCATACTAATTTCAATCAATCCACCCATACTAATTTCAATCAATCGACCCATACTAATTTCAATCAGTCGACCCATACTAATTTCAATCACTCCACCATACCAATTTCAATCAGCCGACCCATACTAATTTCAATCAGTCGACCCATACTAATTTCAATCAATCCACCCATACTAATTTCAATCAATCGACCCATACTAATTTCAATCAGTCGACCCATACTAATTTCAATCAATCGACCCATACCAATTTCAATCACTCGACCCATACCAATTTCAATCACTCGACCCATACCAATTTCAATCAGTCGACCCATACCAATTTCAATCACTCGACCCATACTAATTTCAATCAGCCGACCCATACTAATTTCAATCAGCCGACCCATACTAATTTCAATCACTCGACCCATACCAATTTCAATCACTCGACCCATACCAATTTCAATCAGCCGACCCATACCAATTTCAATCAGTCGACCCATACCAATTTCAATCAGCCGACCCATACTAATTTCAATCAGTCGACCCATACTAATTTCAATCAATCCACCCATACTAATTTCAATCAATCGACCCATACCAATTTCAATCAGCCGACCCATACTAATTTCAATCAGTCGACCCATATTAATTTCAATCAGTCGACCTATACCAATTTCAATCAGTTGATCCATACCAATTTCAATCAGTCGACCCATACCAATTTCAATCAATTGACCTATACCAATTTCAATCACTCGACCCATACCAATTTCAATCAGTCGACCCATACCAATTTCAATCAGCCGACGTATACTAATTTCAATCAGTCGACCCATACCAATTTCAATCAATTGACCTATACCAATTTCAATCAGTCGACCCATACCAATTTCAATCAGCCGACCCATACCAATTTCAATCAGTCGACCCATACCAATTTCAATCAATTGACCTATACCAATTTCAATCAGTCGACCTATACCAATTTCAATCAGCCGACCCATACCAATTTCAATCAGTCGACCCATACTAATTTCAATCAATCGACCCATACCAATTTCAATCAGCCGACCCATACCAATTTCAATCAGTCGACCCATACCAATTTCAATCAGTCGACCCATACCAATTTCAATCAATCGACCCATACCAATTTCAATCAGCCGACCCATACCAATTTCAATCAATCAACCCATACCAATTTCAATCAGTCGACCCATACCAATTTCAATCAGTCGACCCATACCAATTTCAATCAGTCGACCCATACCAATTTTAATCAATCGACCCATACCAATTTCAATCAGCTGACCCATACCGATTTCAATCAGTCGACCCATACCAATTTCAATCAGTCGACCCATACTAATTTCAATCAGTCAACCCATACTAATTTCAATCAGTCGACCCATACCAATTTCAATCAATCGACCCATACCAATTTCAATCAGCTGACCCATACCGATTTCAATCAATCGACCCATACCAATTTCAATCAGTCGACCCATACTAATTTCAATCAGTCGACCCATACTAATTTCAATCAGTCGACCCATACCAATTTCAATCAATCGACCCATACCAATTTCAATCAGCCGACCCATACCAATTTCAATCAGCCGACCCATACCAATTTCAATCAGTCGACCCATACCAATTTCAATCACTCGACCCATACCAATTTCAATCAATCGACCCATACTAATTTCAATCAGTCGACCCATACTAATTTCAATCAGTCGACCCATACCAATTTCAATCAATCGACCCATACCAATTTCAATCAGCTGACCCATACCAATTTCAATCAATCGACCCATACCAATTTCAATCAGCCGACCCATACCAATTTCAATCAGTCGACCCATACCAATTTCAATCAGTCGACCCATATTAATTTCAATCAGTTGACCCATACCAATTTCAATCAATCGACCCATACCAATTTCAATCAGCCGACCCATACCAATTTCAATCAGCTGACCCATACCAATTTCAATCAGCCGACCCATACCAATTTTAATCAGCCGACCCATACCAATTTTAATCAGTCGACCCATACCAATTTCAATCAATCGACCCATACCAATTTCAATCAGTTGACCTATACCAATTTCAATCAATCGACCCTTACCAATTTTAATCAGTCGACCCATACCAATTTCAATCAATCGACCTATATTAATTTCAATCAGTCGACCCATACCAATTTTTTGAATATACAATCTTTAAATCCTTTATGGACGCTAATTTCAAAATACACGAATCTTTAAAAAATTGTAATTCACTGGCTGACCATACAAAGAAATATAACATTTAAAAAAAAGTTTTGCTATTTTGTGAAATTTGTCATTGAAGTTTTGGGACACCGGTGTCCTTGTATGCGCTAAGGGGTAAAAAAAAGGTTGCAAATCAATCAGAGTAAGGTTTGTGCAGCTTTCATTGAGATATATGATACTATTTCATACAATATCTCAACCTAAAAACTAAAAAATAAACACAAATCAAATAGTGGTTGCACAATTCACTTATAAGGCTAATTATGGAATGAGATGCATTATTCTCCTAATGTTGTTATCGCTATGTGACAAAAATTAACAAATAGTAATTAAAATAAAAATATAACTGCAAAAAAACCAATCACACATTTAAAAAAGGTCACTACACCCAACCTTTTTTTAAATCAATGGATATTGGATCATCTGTTGATTTTTCTGTGAAATTCGTAAATGCAATAAGGCTTTGACCAACAGCTCATCCACAATTTGAATTCCCATTTTACTGGTTTGGTTGTTTGATATTGATTCAAGATATTTGAACACTTAAATTTCACCATCTTTTCATCTATGCAGGTTTTAAGGGTTGTGTTAGTGGTTAATGGTATGCCTCAATATGATTTGTCAGAACTGCAGTCACCTTTGAGGGGCAAAGCCTCTTCATTTTTGTAAAAATGCAAAAACCTTTTAAGTTTTTCATGTCTTGAAACTGGTATTATTTTGAAACACGTATCAAATTATATGTAAATCAAAATCTGTTGAGTAAGAAAACAAATTAAACATGTAAATTAAGATCAGTTGACCGATATGCTCTCTATGTAAGTAGTTTATATGATAACCCACAAAAATTGCAATTTTAAAAAAAGCCTTAATTTCTTTTAGGGTTGTTTCAAAATATTAAAATTTGTATACTGACTGATTTCAAAAAACAATAAATTCAATTAATGCATCTGAATTGGATACACATTTAAAAATACCAAAAGCACATGTACTTGCACAAGCACTATGATCAAAATTCTGCTTACTACATTCCACCTGTTTTATTATAACTAAAACATTTGGTTCAGCATATCCTGATCCAATTTAATTAAACTTTTTTAGTAAAAATCTATTTGATTTTATAATTATCATCATCATTTATAAAATCTTTTAATGGCATCAGTTGCAATTATAACATTATTTTTTTCTAGTGGACCAATTGTAGTGATAACTTGCATATTTTTAGCATCTAATTTACCAACTTTTCTATCAGAAGATATTAACAAATACCTTTCTTTTGGTATAATTTAAACCCACAGCAATATAATTTGCTGAAGTTTTATTATTCAGTCTGCAAATGTATTCAAAACACCACTTAATTTTAATCACTATCTCAAGGCCTATACGGAAGCAACTTGCTGCCCAATCTGTAACAAAGCAAGTTTTAACAAAAATATTTAGGCCTGACATTTATCTTAAATTGATTTGGTACAAAAACACAGGATATTGAACTTGGCTAAACATTTAAAGAATTGCTATCGTTTGCAGTTGACATCACACCAACAAGTTTTAAGCAAAAGTGTCCGTTGCCATGCAAAACGAGATTTTCTTAGCGCTTAGCGCTTTAGAAAATACTTCCTTAGCGCACAGAGGGACACGGGTGTCCCACAAAACTAAATCAATAAAAAATTGGTTATTCGTAAAATTTTTTTTTCCTTGTAGCGATTTGAGAAGAAATTAAAATATTACCATTTGTTAGTCAATAAAGCATTTCATTAAAAAATAGCAAGCTATCAAAAAAACGATAAGTAGAAACTAAAAAAATAATCCGAAACTGTCGAAAACTAAAACAGGTCTAAATTTGCATAGGGTGGTAGATCCATTGTCGGATACATAGACTGAGAAAACTATTTAAAAAATTATTCTAACAAAATATCTCAGCTAAATACCACTCGCTCTATAAGCTTTCGTTTATTCAACTTCAGATAACTTATTCAAAGAGAAGCTATTATTCAAATAGAATCTCATTCTATTTGAATAAGTTATCTGAAAAAGTTGAATAAACGAAAGCTTACTGAGTGGTATTTAGCTGAGATTTTTTGTTTAGAAATTAAAAGTGGTAAAAGCTCAAACACGATGAAAATCCACGTGACTTTATTGGGGTTAAATTAGCTGAAAGAAAAAAGGGCGCAGCCGCCGATTTAGGCAATGACGCATTGCGACGTTTCAATGAGATCTAGTACTTTGTTAAAGATTCCGCTTGGACAAATAGTGCAATATGCTGGCGATGACGTCATTACATCCTTTTCTACGTCGCGCTCTGCTCTCTTGCGCAATAATTCAACAACCTGTGCACACGAAACCGCATCGCAAACACAGTGAAATGTAAGAAGGAATTCGAGCGTTCAGCAATTGTTTCAAAGCTTAAGACGGCTCCGATGCGAACAAGACCCGACTTGCGAGTCTGTTCAACGCGGTGTTGAAAACTGTTGAATAACTTGACAGCAGTTGCTGTAGTATTGCTTGAAAGTTACAACAGTTGCGATTGCCAAAAGTAATTGCAAATGCAAGAAAACCTCACTTGCTCAATGTCAGCTTGCTCCTCTTGAGTGACACGGATGTAAGTCATTCCCGGAGGAGCTTGTCCGGTAGGATCTCCTCCGGTTCCTTCTTCACTCGTTGGGTTATTAATAAAATTAATAAATTCTTGCTGATGAGCGTTTATATACTGTCAAAAGGCAGGAAATTAAACAACAACAACAAGAAGCGCAAGAAGATAAAAGTGAAACCTGAAGTAGCTCTGGGTTTTGCTGGCCAATCTGCTGGATGTAAGGTACGAGCATCTGCGGATTTTCTCGAACAGTGGCCGCCATCCTCTGCAGGGCTGGATTATTCCGGATGTACTCCAAAGGATCAGGACCTGAACGGAGAGAAGAAAAGTCAACAGCCATAAACGACAAGTGATAGCGATTTCGACCCTACTATCGGCGGAAGCTTGTTGTTCTCCAGCGGGTTCGGCGGCTTGAGCTGGGGGCGTCGCTGAAAAAAAAATCCTTCGGAATTCATCCAAAACGCAAAATAACAAACGCTTACGCGTTGGGTTTTGGGTCGGCGTAGTTTCGGGTAACCCCGTCATCAGGTACTCCACAGCGCGATCGGGGTTGTTGAAACTGGCACTCAGCGCCGCTGTGACTCGCTCTCTCTCGAATCCCATTGCCATAATGTTGGTAACAAGATTTTCGTACTCCTCGCCAGTCACTGAAAGTAACATGAAACGCTAAGCGGTAAAGTTATTTGTTCATAGGGTTCACGGTCGGCATGACAAAAGCGACGACAGTTAAGATATTGAGGGAGGCAGAATTTTCTCGCGTTTGTAATGAGGAACTTCCTGCTACGTGATTCGAATTCACATTCGAAATTTACCATCGAATCGAATGATTGAGCTTTTGGCGGATAAATAGTTGTTGCTCGCTAATTTTGCTGAGCTGACGGAAGTGTCATGTAGCAATTTTATAGTGGTTTTTGTTAAGGCACTAAAGAGATAAAAGTCGCCAGCAAAACAGGATTTCAAATGATTCAACCTACTTTGAAAATAGAAAAAATATTTGCAGGCTGTTCTGGACAATTTTTAAACTACTACTTCTATTAAAATGCTCTAATAACTTCTTGAGCATGGCTAAATTAAATTTTTTTTAGTAAAAAAGATATTGCCTGTAATATTATTAACAATCGTTTAATTGAGAAGAAACAATATGTTAGCCTAAATTAACACCAACGAAACTTTTTCTATGAACTCGTGCTTACCAAGAGCTGATTCCGAGGCCGCTAATGCTGAAGCCGGTGAAATAGGAATACTGTCGCCAGACGGCGTAGCAGAGCTAAAGTTTTAAAAATTCAAAATTTTTAAAAAGCTTTCAGAAATGTAAATTAAAAAACAAATAACAACCAGATGAGCTTCTACAAACGTGATTTTAGCCAGGCTGTAAACGATACATATTAATATAAAGATTAATGTGGACTAGCACTTAATGTAAATTAAAAAAAAATTTGCATTCAATCATCTTGCTCCGCTTAATTAACAATCGTAAAAGGCTTTTGAACGATTTAAATATTTCAAAAACATACATAAAAAATGGAGCATAAGTTTGGATAGCAACCCGGAATTATTGAGGACTTAAGTTAAATCTACGCAAAATCATTTTTAAATCAGTTATTCACATTAGTATTGAACCAATTTGTAAAGAAACATATATTACAGTTTAAAAAATTTAACGCTTCATCGGCATTGGCTCGAGGGCAATCGAGCAATTAGAAGATGTTTTACCAAACGATGAAGGCAATATATAGTAAAGCTTGGAATACAGAAGAATAAAAGTTACATAAATGCCCAAGCAAACATTTTTGAGGAGAATGTTGTTGCTTGATGTACACCCCGAGATGTTATAGTTTATTATCATAGTACACTGTGATACAAGTATAAGGTACAGTACAACATGGAAGATACAGCAAAATGAGTTAACTCAAACTCTCGTGCAATGAACTTTGGCAGGATTTAAAGTCATACATAAATTTAAAAACTTGTTGCTGAAAATGAATGGGATAATAATAATATGAAGACAAACTATAAGACAAGCATTAAAAAATATTTTATTGATGTTTAAATTTGTCAGCAATATGTATTGCAGTAATATCAAGACTAGTTTATTACCACACATGCAAAATACAAACTAATATATAATGGGGAAAACACTTGAAATTTTGGTTTTCAAAAGTTGAAGTATTTTACAGTAAAGTCAGCAGCAAGGCTATAAATTGATGGCAAAGTGATGGATTCGGTTGCAGTTAAAAACCTACTCCCTTCATTTTGTTATGTCCTTGAGAAAGACATTTTACATTGACTTTCCTCTGCTTAGCAGTGTCAGCAAACAGTTTATATTTAATTCACATCCACAGTAAAAACTAAAAAACAAGTAAAACATTCAACGATACAGTAATTTCTTGGTATCCTTGAAAGCAAGTTGGAATAATTGATTGAGAGTTACCCTAAATACAACATTGTCCTGCAAGTCAGGAAGATAAAAACAGATGATAATGATAATAATACTAATGACATTTAAGCCTTAATATTATAAAAACACTGAGATAAACAATTCTACAATTAATCAGAGATATATTCAAACATCTCTAAAAAGAGTACAACAACAAAGTACTTAAAAGACAAAATAATTAACACATTTTACTTTGTGGGAATAATCAACACAAAAAGTATCTGACCTTTGGGCATAAAACATACAACACAATAAATATCACAAATTTTATTTAATCTCCTTCAAAATACTCCCCTTGCAAGCGCACACACTTTTCCCAGTGCCTCTGCCACTTTTGGAAACATCTCTTGAATTCCTCCTCTGGAATGCTCCTGAGCTCCGCCATCATTTTTTCCATAATGTCCTTACGTGACAGAAATAGAGTCCCTTTTAGCGTAGTTTTTAACTTGGGGAATAGCCAGAAGTTGCATGGAGCCAAATCAGGAGAGTAAGGAGGCTGTTGCACCAGTATTGTATTGTTTTTGGACAAAAAACCTTTGATTACATGGGTGGAATGAGCAGGAGCATTGTCATGGTGAAGCTGCCAGTTATTCCCTGTCCATATATCTGGCCGCTTTCTTCACACAGCATCATGAAGGCGACGTAAAAACTCCAAGTAGCATTCTTTATTGATTGTTTGGCCTTCTGGTGTGTATTCGTGATGCACTATGCCATGGTAATCAAAGAAACAGGTCAACATCACTTTCACATTGCTGCTAACTTGTCGTGCTTTTTTGGGCCTTGGTGATTCTGGATGCTTCCATAGTGAAGATTGAAACCATGAACCCAGGTCTCATCACCAGTTTGATAGTCTTCATAAATTCTAGGTTATTGTTTGCATAATCCAGCATGTCCTGGGCGATTTCCACATGGAGCTCCTTCTGCTGCTCTGCCAGCAGCTTGGGAATGAATTTGGCCGACACTCTCCACATGCAAAAATCTTCAGTAAAAATTGAGTGAACTAATTCCCACTTTTTCAACAATTTTTCTGAGTGTTAGACGGCAATCTTCCATCACAATTTGGCAAACCTTCTCAATCACCCCTTTGTTTTGGCTAGTGGATGGCCTGTCAGAGCGTGCCTCACTCTCCACTGACATTTGACCATTTTTGAAGCGATAAAACCATTCCTTTATTTGAGTTTAACTTAAGACCTCATCTCCAAAAGCTTGCTGAATCTTTTGAATTGTTTCAGTTTGATTATTACCTAGCTTTTGAAGGAACTTGATGCAATATCTTTGTTCAATGCTTTCTGTCATTATGCTTGCAAGCAAAAAACCGGTAATCATGCACTATATGACTGCACTAAATGCTTCAAAGAGAATGACACCAACTATCAGTTTGAAATTTTTTATGCGTGGGCAGTAATTATGATATTACAATCTGCCAAAACCACTTTGCTGGCATGGCATTATTTTTGGTAGGAGGAGATAAGGTCGGATACTTTTTGGACAGACCTCGTATAAACATTGTTTGCAAATTTGATACAACTACAATTACCTTTCAGTTTGAACAGCAGGTGCAGCTGGTGCAGGAGCAGTGGATTCTGGCTGATGTTCTGCAGGTGTAGATTGCTGAGTTGATGGTTGTTGTGTTGGTGTTGCTGCTGCTGCTGGAGGTTGATTTGCATCACTGGCAGGTTTGGTTTCAGTTGCTGTTGGTTGCTTAATTTGCTTAATATAGATAGAATTTTACAAGAGGCTGCAAAGGTTTCTTTAAGAAAATTTTGTAATGCATAAGTGTCATTTAATAGGGTTAAGTTTAGGGTTAGTTGTACCAGCTGCTTATTATCTAGTTCTTAAATAAAAAAGTTCAATCAATTGCTTTCTGGTTTTTTGATGAACTAGACAATAAGCAGCTGGTAAAAATTTTTTTAAACAAAAAATTGAATAAAAAAGTTCAATTAATTGCTTTCTGGTTTTTTGATGAACTAGACAATAAGCAGCTGGTAAATATTTTTTTAAACAAAAAAGTGCAAAGCTTTTTTATAACAAAATAGAACTTGAGAAACAAATTTATCAAAATAATGCTTACCTTGGTAACCATTGCAACTATAAACTTTGACTCTTCAATTTTGTATTCTGAAATTGTTTTGGCATCTTCCAAGATTTTACCTAAAATAATTTATACAAAAGTAAAATTAACTTTCAATTGTGAATATGGTTACAATTATTTGACTTACCGGCATAAATAAGTTTTTGAGATTCAGCTGGAAAACTGTCAGCACCTTTATCACTTTCGATTTTTTCCTTCAATTTTTTCACCTATAAAACTGGATGATAGAATAATACACACTACACAGGCTATTACTTCTTTAACCAATATTACCAGACATCTCAATGTTGCATTCGGTGTTTTTTTAGAGTTAACTGGATATTATGCCAAAAATAAAAAAACAAGAGAAGTGTTTCTTCAATTTTTTATTATCTTAAATTATCAGTCAAGATACAGTAAAATCATCAGTGTATAAAAAAAGCTGAATTACAATGGTTTTTCAAAAAAACTTGCTTGTAAAAAAATATTAATTTTTTTTAATGAATAAAGCTTTTATGCTTATTTAAAAAATCTCAGTTAATCTAACTAATCTTGCAAAAAACAATTTTGCAAGATTAGTTAGATTAATTGAGAAAAATAGAATAAATTTTATTATTAAAAATATTGGCCTTCTATTTTGCTAAAAAAATTTATATTTTAAAAATACTGTCTGATATTTAATCGGCCTTTAAATGTCTAAATTAATGTATTCAAACTAATCATATTTACTTGTGACTTATCAATCACAACTATTTTGAAATTGAATGTTATATTCATGATGGAACATCTTTACAGTTTTTTGAAATTAAGTCATCTTCAAAAGCATACATAACATTATTTTCAATTATGATGTTTTACGTTTTTTGTATTATTTATAAGAAAGAATGTTTTGTTATAGTAAAAACTCTCTTAAATATCAACATAAAATTTTATCAAACTCATTAGGATATTGTTTTAAATAACTAAAAGTATAGTACAATTAAAAATAATTAAATGGAATTTACTTCAATATGGACCAATACACAATTTACTTATTAACTTTTTACATTTTGGGTCCATTCAAAAAGGGAATGTATCCATTTTTTGTAGGTGAAAATAATTGAGAACCCCCTATAGCACCAGGAGAGGATTTCTTAAAAAATTTATAGTAACCACAGTGGGTATTTCAGTTAGTTTCACAAATCAAGTTAGAACAAAAATCACTCCTAGGTCGCTTCTTTAAGCGACGCTACATTTTTTACAAAACAATATTTTAGCTCAAATTTATTTAAACATTAAAAAAAAACTTAAATCTATTTAAAGTTTGCAAAAAGTTATTTAAATAAAATAAAAATAATTTTTTATTAATAAATTTATTAGCTTGTTCACTAATATTTTACCGTATCAGATTCATCAACTTCAACTTTAAAAACTTGCTGTTGCAGAGTTTTAATTGTGACTAACATTATCATGCACGAAAAGTGTTACTATTATGACAAATTCAAACCTAATTAATTTATCTAAAACATTAAATTTAAATTAGCTTATTCAATAAAACATAGCAAAATAAAGAAAAATCCTAAAATTACTATCATTGATTCTAAAAATATAAAAACAATGATATTTAACATCTAACTAATAACCAAATTAGAATAAAATAAAACTTGTTGCTATCAAGTAAAAACTTCAAACACTACTGGCTGTACATTACAAACAATATGAACTGATGAAGCTGTATTTAGCGTGACATTAGAAAAAACGTCTTGATCATCTGAAACTTATTTTTTCTCACTTTATGTCCCAATGTACTGTACGTCGCTAGATGTCCTACTTTTAAAAAAACATTTGCAATCAATTATATCGTCATCATCCTTTTATTCAAACCAACTTATCCAGCACAAAAGTACGCAGTTGTATGTAGAATTCACAAATAGCAATAAAAAAATTACCAATTACATATTTTTAGTAAATGAAAAGGACAAAAAATTGTGCACTAAAGTTGACTTGGTTTTTATTAGAGGCACAAGCTTTCGTGGGCTACTGCGCACTTCGTTAAGCGCAATGAAATCTACTACGTTTCAGGTGCAATTCCATTCCATTGCACCTGACGAGGTGCTCAGTAGCCCAAAAAAACTTGTGCCTTTAATAAAAACCAAGTCAATTTTAATAGACAATTTTCTGTTCTTTTCATTTGATTTCAGTGGTTGACAGTAACACGACCTTTCCAATTTTTATTTTTTCCAATCCTGTGATGATATTTTTAGTATTACGTGAACAAAAAAAACAAAGCAGTAATATACAGAGAATGTGCCAGTATTGCTGCAAAAAGAGAAGGAGAAGCCATACAAATAGCCACCCAGTCAACTACTCTTTAGCTCTTTAAATACTCTTTACATTATAAACGATTCCATATTTAAAAGCTGTACAAAAATTTATATTGTTTTATTTAAAATTATGAAACAAATTCGTATTTTGTTACTATCCATTCAAGCGACCAAGTAGCCTGTTATGAGTTCCACTAGTATCTGCAGTTAGCTCTTTATTTATACGGAGTTACACGATAGTTATACGACTGAATCTGTAAGTTATACTAAAAGTTTATCACGCGGTTAACCACACTTATGAAACCAGAGAGAAGAAGGCAGCGGAGCCGTGCGCTATGACTTCACATACTATAACAACCCCCTTTTAAGAAGCTTTTTAGCGAAAAGGTTGTCTAAGAAAAATATAGTACATTGTACGAGCCCGATTAATAAACATGCACAAACTATATACAATACGGCACAAGCGTTACGAGTTTTACGCTACTTCATACAAAATCTCTTAAATGATTAGGAAAGCGTTTTTGTCTCACGCTTCGCCGCGAGGTTGGAGATGGTGGGAAGACTTCATCTTCAAAATGGACGTGACGTTCGTCTGATGTCATCATTTCCTCTTTGGGGTCTCCCCCTTCGGTGGGGAGAGGGCGAATAAAACGTCTATTGCGCCAACAGACTCGACCGCTCGGTAGTTTTATGTGATAGTCGCGGTTTCTCCCGATGCGTCTCCCGTCGCGGTTCTGATGATGAGTCCCGATCGCAACCATTTTTTTGTAATATGGTCTTGAATTCGAACATGTTGTCCGATTTTTAATGGGCTGAGGTGTTTCGCTCGTTTATTGTATTCTGTTTCAGCAGCCACTTGTAGATTTGATAAAGCTGCATCCCACTTGTCGAATTTGTTTTGCCAATCGTCCTTGAAATATTTCAGTTTAGCTGGGACGATTGAACGTAGCGGGGCGCCGTATAAAATTTCGGCTGGTGATAACCCATGGGCCTTGGATGTGTTAACCCATTTGATTAGGCCGCTGCTAAATTCATCGCAGTCGAGACTACCATGTTCAGCAGTTTTGGCAACAAGGTGCTTCATGGCTTTCACTGCTGCTTCTGCGTGTCCGTTTGACTGTGGGTAATGTGGAGTACTTATGGTGGAAGTTACTCCCCATTTCTTGAGAAACTGTTGAAACTTGCTTGATGTAAATTGCGGTCCTCCATCAGTTCTGATTCGTACTGGTACCCCTGTGTCCACGAAAAATTTTCTTATAGTGCTGATATGAACATGAGAGAACTCGCTGAGCTTAATCCATCCCGACAGACGGTCTACATAAACCAGGTAAGTCTTACCGGCATAATAAAATAAATCTGCAGATACTTCTTCAAAGAGTCTTGATGGTAGGGGATCGCATTGTAATGGTTCCTGTTGCAAGCTTGGTTGGTGCTCTTGGCGTTTCGTGCAGGTTTCAACGGTATTTTTGATGTCGCTATTGATTCCTGGCCAGTACACTATTTGACGCGCTCTTTGTTTTGTTCTTTCGATGCCTTGATGTGAGGCATGTAGCTTTGTCAATATTTCTTTTCTTTTCTGTACCGGCACCACAATGCGATGGCTGTTCAGGAAAATTAATGCATCTGCGAAAGTAAGCTGATCTTTCAGCTTTTTGAAAGGTTGAGCTAATGGATATTCGTTTCCTTTTGAGAAGTTGCTTTTAATAGCAGTGATTAATTGTTGTGCTGCTTCGTCCTGCTGAGTACTTTGTTTTAAGTCTTCCAGCATTGGATCGATAAATGTTTCTTTTGTAACTTCTGGGTCTTTTCCTCTCAGAATTGTAGAAACGTTTTTGCAGATCATTCTGGTTGTGTCTACGTTTATGATATCTTCTGGTTCTGGGTCGCGGCACGGTGCTCGTGACAACGCGTCGGGGATCACATGGTCTTTGCCTTTTCTCCAGGTGGTGTGGAATATAAAAGCGCTGAGTTTTTCTTTAAGTCTCTGAATCCTGGGATTATCCACCATATCGAGTGTCTGGGTATTCAGGATTGACTCTAATGGCTTGTGATCTACTATCAGCTCGAAATTGGGTAAGCCTTGCAGATATATGCGGCATTTACGCATAGCCCAAACAACAGCGAGCAATTCCAGTTCAACCATAGCGTAGTTGGACTCAGTCTCAGTTATAAAACGTGATCCTGCTTGAACCAATTTCCACGTTTCTTGATGTTTTTGCAAAAGTGCAAAACCTAGACCTTTCAACCGAGATGCATCTGTTTGCAGCATCGTTTCCAGATTGGGGTCGAATGCAACCAAAATATGGGGGCTACAAAGAATTTCTTTTGTCTTTGTAAATGCTTCTTCATGCTGGGGTGACCAGAGAAAAGCATTTTTTGGTTTGAGCAAGTCCCGAAGTGGGCCTGCTGCTTCACTGAGTAGGTGAGTAAATCCGCCCAGCTGGTTTGCCATGCCCATAAAAGATCGTAATTCAGTTATATTTGTTGGAGCAGGGAATTTAGAGATTGCTTCAATTTTTGTGGGGTCTGCTTTAATACCCTCGCTGCTCACTATATATCCGACATATCTCACAGCACTTTGTAGTAACTGCATTTTCTTCGGATTAAGAATAATACCGTGTTCTCGACATCTGTTTAGTACAGCCACTACGGTATTCAAGTGCTCCTGTGCGGTTTCGCCTTGAATAAGAATGTCATCTACCACTTTTTCGACTTTTTCAATGCCTTGCAGAGCTTCATCGCCTCTTGCGCAATATTCGTCTTGAGAAGAAGCTAGTCCCATCGGAGCTCGAAGGAATTTAAATCTTCCGAACGGCGTAATGAATGTGGTAAAGTCTTGACTTTCTTTTTCTAAAGGTACTTGCCAGTATCCTTTAGTGGCGTCTAATGTTGAGAAAAATTTAGACGAAGAAGAAATATTCGAAATAGCTTCGGCAGGTGATTTAGATGGATGATATGGACGGCGTACGTATTTGTTCAATTTCTGCAAATCAATACAGAGACGAATTCCACCATTGGGTTTTTGTACAACGACCATAGGGTGCACCCAATCAGTTGCTTCTGTTACTGGTGCAATGACTCCGGCTTGTACAAGTTGGTCAAGCTCTGTCTTCACCATCCTTCTGAAAGCTAAAGGTATTTGGCGTGGAACAGGTAAAGCAAATGGAACAACATCATCTTTCAAGGAAATTTTCATGGGTTTACTGTTCATTTCCCGTAATGTTGTGTCTTCAGAAAACACATCGCTGTACGATTTTATCAACTTGTTCTCAATTTTACTAATTTCTGCTTCAGTTGGGTTCTCTGATATAATGAATCTTGTGTTCTCTGCTTTTAATATGCTTGCTAATTTTCGAGGTGTTTTTGACGAATTTATCGGTTGAGGATACGTGTCAGGTAGAATGTTAACCTGTTGACATACGTACCAAGCAAGCAAAAAATCTTCTACCTCAGGACAGACGTAAATGGTTTCTTCCACGAATCGGCCGCAGTATTCGATGATGCATGGGAAAGTCCCCATGCATGTTACGGTCTGCCGATTTACTGCACTAAGAGTGTCTTGACTTGGAGGCATTAAATTATCAAGGTCTATTCCGAGCCGTTGAATGATGTTTACCCCAACAAGACTTGCTTCGGCACCTGTGTCTGGTGTAGCTTCTGTGGAACCTAACGGGTTACGATGTTTAAGAGAAAAAAGATTAACAGTTATTTTGGGCGCCGCGGAGTTAGCAAAATTTGCATTAGCATTGCATCTACGCTTTATTTGTCCCGTTAACTTTTTCTTCGTTTCTTCGCGTCTGTTAAACCCGGGTTTGTTGTGAAAGCACACTGATGTAAAGTGACCTTTTTTGCGACATATTAAGAACTCTGTATCCTTTGCGGGACAGTGGGTTTGACCTTTTGGTGGGCAGGTCTTTTTACCGCATTTTGTACAGGGCGTTTTATTGCGCTCTTTAGATTTAGAGAAATTTTGACGAAATTTGCTTTGGTACGCTCTTCTCTCATTCAGCTGTCGGCTTATTCGCGCGTCGTCTAGTTTTGCTGACTCTTCCGATCTGCATAAATCAGTGACGGTCTGAAGATCAGGTAATGGGGATATGGCTAGGAGCTTTGTTCGAGCTTTGTCATATATTCCCGACATGATTTTTGTGACTAAACGACGATTTAAACATTCATTGCACAAGTCTGCGTCTCTTGCCAAAGTTTTGATCGCGATTGAAAACGAATCGAAGTTTTCGCCAGCCGCTTGCTTTCTCTCTTCAAACGCGACGCAGTCTAACGCTATGTTTCTTTGACTCCGGATGTAATTTTTAATTTTGTCTAACACTTCGTCTGGTTTAAGTGTGGTATCATCCGGGATAAGAAGTACGTGTTCTACAGCTTCTCGCATTTCCATCGAAAAAAAACCGCGAAGCAATGCCAACTGACTGCTCAATGGCAGCTCTGTTGCAAGCGAGACCGTAGCATAATCGTTGTACGATTTACGCCATTTCGCAAATTCAGCTAACGAAATTCCCACCTGCAGTGTGGAAGGCTTTTGTGCGTCCGCTTTAGTTCGCCTTGCCTCGTTGTTAGAATTGTTGACGTCAATGGTTTGCTCACGTGATTCGCTTCTTTCGCTATTCTCGCTTTGAGGCAGCTGCTGTTGCGAAAATCGTTCGATTATTTGTTGCATTTGTCGCTGGCTTTCAGACTGTGCCTCTAAAAGAGTTTTTAACCAAGAAGGAGGTTCATCATTATTAATATTACTATTCGCGTTTTGATTAGATTGAGATAATTCGGCTATACGTTTATTTGCTGCTTCTAATTCTGCTTGCAGCTCTCGATTATTTTTTGCCATTTTTCTTTTATCTTCAATCTTTTACAAATCTCCGATCACGAACTTGCAGTATACTTTTATAATGGTTCGTAAGCTTATTTTATTCAAACAAATTTATAAGCTGACTGTCGACGACGCCATGTTATGAGTTCCACTAGTATCTGCAGTTAGCTCTTTATTTATACGGAGTTACACGATAGTTATACGACTGAATCTGTAAGTTATACTAATAGTTTATCACGCGGTTAACCACACTTATGAAACCAGAGAGAAGAAGGCAGCGACTATGACGTCACATACTATAACATAGCCTACAATCATTTTGTAGTTTTTTGCTCTTTCTGATTCCTTCTTTAAGCAACTTATAGACTTATGCATTTCTAATGTTTTGTAGTATGTTTGCATTTCGTATTTCGTCTCTATATTTTTCTTCCTGGCTCATAGGAAAGCGTCAGAGGCGCCATACATATGAAAGCAATCACCCATACCTGCTTTCAGACATGCCAAGATGTTATTGTCTGGGTAAAACCTTTTTTTTTTTTTTTAGTTTTATACAGTTATGATTGAAATTTAAAATTGCTTAAAAATGTTTTTTTCAAAGATATAAAGAATGGTGCGTGTAGGTTTTGAACCATAACCATGTCGATTACACAGTGGTGGATATTTAAATTCAGGGGCACGAGGCAAAGATTTCCAAAAATTGATGTTCTTTAAACAAGAAATAGAGCTTTGATCTCGTCTTTCACTTTTTTCTCCCAAAATCATGATTATCTCTAAAAAAAAATAGTCTTCACTTCGATTTCATCTCTAATTTCCCTATTTTGCTCCCAAAATCACGGTAATCTCTAAAAAAAAAATCTTCACCTTGAAACGATTTTGTATTTCCCACTTTTCGTCCCGACTTCATAAGGATCTCTAAAGAACATCTGCAACAAATAAAATTATATGTGCTATTTTCGAGGGGGGGCCCGTGGCAACTGCCTCATTCGCCTCACCCAATATTCACGACTGCGATTACAATCACGGCGCTCTCAATCACCAGACCATGCTATTTTTATTATGAGGAGGAAAAGGAATAAAAGAAAACTAAACAGAAGTGAATTGATGAAAATAGGTAGATGTTTCTTTTGATTTAATGATCTTAAGACAAATAAATTAAAACAAATTTATGAACAACTATAAGTTTTAAAAAATAAAATTTTTCACGTACGGTACTAGCACAACAAACTATACACAACTATAAATTTTAAAAAAACTATAAAATTTTTTAAAATTTTTGTTTACGTGCGGTATGTTTAAAATAAAATCTTTAAAAACTAAAAAACAAAAATTTTGACCAAATTTTTATGGTTTTTTTTATTTAAATTTTGTTTAAATTCTTAGATTTATATCTTAAATTGAAGATTTTGTCCCTTGAATATATTTAAAATATATAAAAATTTTTTGTGTTTTTGGTGATCCATTCAGTTGTGTTTCTTTTACTTGGTTGTGTTAGATTGAAAAGGTAAATTTTTATATATATTCTAGAATTGATTTTGATCCCGTTTTTAGTAGGATGTTCAAAATTAACATAAGTTAATTATATGTGAAAAAAATCTTAATGATTACAAAATTTAATTGAAATTACCGATTTGATTTCTATTAAACTGGGTCTCTTCAAGAAGTCACCCTATTGTTTTTTGTATGTGAAACTGAGCGGGAACCGCCCGTACAGCACCAGAAGGGAATAGATAAGAAACCAAAAGGAAAAGAATCTCTTCAAAAAACGATACTGACCACAGGGGAGATTTCCGGTCAGTTTCATAAAAAAAAATTGCCAACAGTGAGTTCTCAAAGAGACCCTCACTTCTACGTTATTTGTGGCATTGGCAGTTCTGGAATTAATTTACAATAATTTTATAGAGTATCATGATTTTTCCATTTTAATAGTGTTATATTTGAAGTTACAGTAGAATTATAGGAACAAATTTTAATGACTATTTTTATCAATATATGAGTCTATCTATTTAATGTAGAAGAGTAGTTAATGCCATCTAATGTTTTAAAAAAGTGTACCAGTAAATGTTTTGCAGCTATTAACTATAAACCTAAAAATATTGTTATGATTTGTTTAGCATATTTTTATATAAATTATTAGATCATGTTTTTTGATACATATAAAACTATTCTTTAGCTAATGTATTTGCTATCAACATACATTGGGTCTCGTTTACTATATGCCGTGGTGACATTTAAGATGATAAAATCCCCAAAGGGGATTTCCCTGTTTTCTCTTGCGCCTGCTCTTTTTCCATTTCACCATCTCATTTACTATTCACCATGGCGAAATATGATGATGATGATGATATTTTATTCACGCTTAATAACAATATTTAAGTATATGCAATGTACATTAAGCAAAGCATGAAAAGGAAACGCGACACAATGACGAACGTTAAACATGCAGAAAGTATAGAGAGGGGGTGAGAAAGAGAAAAAGAAAGAAGCACGGCTGCGTTACCTAATTCAAACTAAATATTATTATTTAAAAAGACAAAAAGGACACAAAAAAATGACAAGACAAAAAAAAATGACAAAAAATGTGCAGTGCAGGAATGGTTATGTAAATCATTGGGAGGCACAACCGTCCTATATAGCTAACTATAAATTTAGCTCAATTGAGCAAGGTGAGTAAAGAAAACCTCCCGAAAAGAAACCTCACCAGGTCCGGAAACCTTTTCTGGATGCACTGCAAATACAAACATAAAAATAAAACAAAATATACTTATATATATATACATTATGAAGAGAGAATAAAGAAGTATAAAGTTTAGAAAAGAATAGAACATGTCAACTGTGTAAATTGATTTGAATAATCAGTTAAAAAAAAAATAATAATAAATAATAAAAATAAGGTTGATTGTCCATTCAACGGTTTGAATTTGTTATATCAATTGATTCCAATTTTCTTACGTAGCATACACTCTTTCTTGATAGAGATTGAAAATGTTTTGAAGATTGTAGCCTGATTGAGAATTGATAAAAGAACCAATGTTGATGATTGTTCTTTAGAAAGACATGTGCTTGAATTTCCTGAATTCATTTTTATCTGAAATAAAAATGCTTTCCCGCAGTAAGTAGCTCACTGAAATCATTAAATTTAGATCTTATTGAATATTTAATTATACACTAATTCTAGTTTACAGATGTATAAAAGCAATACCTTCATGCACTGTCAAGTTATGGCGCCGAAAAGACAAAGCACCATTAAGACGTGGTTATAGTTTTATAACTTAATTTGTAAAATCTTTTATTGATCCTTATTTATATTGATTCATTGAGTAGGAATTTTTTAAGATTGTTTCTGAAACATTTGAAAGTCTGGTTGCTAGTTTTTAAATTGGCTGGGAGAGAATTCCAAATGAAAGGGCCTTGATAAGAAAAAGATTGTTTTGCAACAGTTGTTTTACAATGATGTGTTATATATTGAGCTTTGTTTCTTGTATTGTACTTGCATGGGTTTAAATGCAAATTACAACTCAAAGCAGGAGATTTGTTTCCACCTTGTATTAGTTTGAACATAAGGGACGCCGTTTCCAATTTATATAATTGATTTATTTTTAAAATGTTGCATTGTTTCATAATGTCATTTATGTTGGAACAATAGGGCAATTTAAATATCATTCTCAAGAATTTGTTACAAATTTGCTGTAGCTTTGTAATTAGAGTTGAATTACCAAAACACCAGTTTGAAATGCAATATTGGAGGTGACTGTTAATTAGAAAATGATACAAAAGGAGTAGTGAATCCTTGTTTACAAGTGATTTTATTTTGCACACTACACCATAACAGCTTCTTAGCTTTGAAATCAAGTATTTCATGTGTAGACTCCAGGAAAGATTATTGTGAATGAATACACCCAGAAATTTTAAAGAATTTACCTGATCAATTTGTCTATTTCTTATTGATAAAGAATGTTTACCTCCAACATTTGAGTTTGGAGTACTAAAAAGCATAAATTTAGTTTTTTCAATATTTATTGACAATTTGTTAGAAACCAGCCACCGATCAATTAATTCCATCTCTGATTGCATGAATTGGAATAGAGTTGACGTATTTTTATGGCTAGTCCAAACAGTTGTATCGTCAG
Source organism: Diplosoma virens (assembly GCA_963680785.1). Classification (NCBI taxonomy): domain Eukaryota; kingdom Metazoa; phylum Chordata; class Ascidiacea; order Aplousobranchia; family Didemnidae; genus Diplosoma; species Diplosoma virens. The sequence continues at coordinate 18,097,832 of OY796896.1, forward strand.
CAAACATAACGGCTTTGCTTTTAGTTAAGCAATTGTTAAAATCATTCACATATATAAGAAACAGGAGTGGGCCTAAAATAGACCCTTGCGGAAAACCCATGGTTGATGAAATAAAATGATTAAATCAAGCTTTTATGCAGGATTGTTATAATAAACAGTTTTATTGTGTTTAAAATGTATAAGGACACTTAAAATTTATAATCTGAACTTTTGAGAATCAGTGTATAATAAGATTTAAAAGTTATAACACGATCTTCCATTTCAGCATATTGTTTACTATTCACCGTGGCGAAATGATTAAATCAAGTTTACTATGAATTGAGTAAAGCATTTTAAAACAGGGAGCAAAAATTTTTGAAGAAAAAAAAGAAACAAAGGATAAAGAGCAGTCACAAGAATAACACAGGGAAATCCCCTATGGGGATTTACCATCTAAAATGTCATCACGGCATATAGTAAACAAGACCCCATACATTATATGTAATCCATGGCAAGATATTGAAATTTTAATTTCCATTAAAGATAAAAGCAATTACAGTAATTATTAAAGAAAAAAAATTTTAGATGTTTAAAGTAACAAATGCAGTGCTGCATTCATGTTGTTCTTATTGTTGTTGTCCATCCTCCAAGGATATCTTGGAGTAGCTATCCCTTAATCCAGTGGTTTTTAACCTGGGAGTCACGACCCTCACGGTGGTTGTTTGGCTAATGGGACATTCCATGTCAAGTCACACCCTTTCAGGCATTTTTTTGTTGACCATCTCTGGTTTTACTAAAATTTGGCATGTTTGTAAGTTTGGATTAGAAAATCTCTTACACCAAATTTCAAGTTTTCAGATCGAATGGTTTCCAATATATGAAGGTTGAAAGTTACACACAAAATGGCTGCTTGAATGCCCTTGATTGAGCAAAAGTGGATCACCTGCCTTTATTTATTGTTTGATTTCAAAGATGTTGATATCATTGGAAAGCTTTCTCCAGCAGCTTTCCAATGATGTCAACATCTCTGATGTAGCTATATAAATAAAAAAGTTATCTTTTAACATAACCTTGTGACCTAGACCTTGCATGACCCCAAAATTTCCACTCCAAATGAAAAAATTTTTCAATATTTTTGTTCCTCACATAAAGGACTATCAGCATGCCAAAAATCAAAGTGGTATATATCTTTATGGGCTTTCAAGGTATTTGCATTTTATTGAACAGGTTTGCTTATTGATGCAACTCCAGCATGCCTGCATTACAAAATTATCAATATCCTCCAACTTTACAACAATTAAGTTAAGCCTTTTGTTTTTTTTGTTATTCTATTGAACAGCATTCACAAAATTGTGACTCGCCTGATTACCATCAGAATTTGACAGTGGTCATTTTTGTTAATAGGGATAACTGGTGCCCAGAATCAATCTACAAATAATATTTTATGGCAAACTAATTCCAATTTTATTGAAAAATTTTTTTACTTATACTGTATGATGATATACTAATTTATAAACTTCAAATGCCTCACAAATAAGTGCATCACTGAATGTTGGTTCTGGTGCCGTTGTGTGTCGTATATAATAATAATAATAATAATAATAATAAATTTGATTCATTGAAAACAGTTACCAGAGGCAAGATTTGAACCTGCATCTGCAATGACCAGCAGATCTAGTGCCACTTCTAAGGTTGCAGTACAGCCTTATTGGGACTCTAGCGTTAACCCATTCTGCCAGCCTAGTCTGTTGATTCTTAAGCTAATTTGAGCTATTTTGTGAAGTGCAATGCTCTGCCTGTTTTAACTGTCACTCTTTTTTGATATTGTGTTGAGCCAATGTGGATTGTTATGAATTAATTCAAAGCTTGCTGTCATTTATAGCTGTAAGAATATGGCAGTTTTATTTTAATGAGGTAAAGGCTGTGAGTTTTTTCCTAGCTTAAGGAGAAGTCAGAACAAACTTTCACATAGTCAATAAAGCATCAGAGAATAATGCTCAACATGGCATACTGCTCGCAGTTCACATTATAGGTTAAAAGATTTTTTTAGATATGATAATGTCTTATAAACTTCAAATTAGATTTATTGAAAACACTGACTAGGGGCATTATTCAAACCTACATCCACAATAAAATTCAATCAATAAAGTAAGAAATATTTTAATCTATAGTGTGAGCTGTGGAGCTGCGTTGAGCATCATTCTATTATATTCTATTGACTATGTGAAAGTTTTTGCAACTTCTCACAGGAAGGGACCTTGTGATGGTGTTGGAGGCACTGTAAAGTTTCACATGCAAGTCTGCAGTGCCCTTCTGAGAAGCAAATCCTATCTCCAATGGCCTTATTTGAGTTTGCAACTGAAAGCATTATGGGTATTCTATTTGAATTTGTAAATGCAGAGAAGATAAGATAATAAAGGAAAGTCAGATGCTTGAAAAGAATTTATTAAAGGCTGTGACCATTGTGATACTGTCAAGCACCACACCTTTATACTGCTCATCAGATCAAAGGCAAAACTTACCATCCAAAGATACTCCTCAGCTTTTGAAAAAATAGTTGTCAAAGTTTCCAATGAACTTGACAGGATACAATTTGAAGAATTACAATTGGGAACCTACACCTGCATCTACAATCGAGACTGGTGGGTATGCAGGTCCAATTTCTACTGAAGGGGCACCATCATATGTATACCCAAGACAAGACGTCCAGCTCATTGTTCCCTTTAACAAAATCTTGACAAAAGTGGATTTGTTAACAAAATCTGGCCAAGTTTACAGCCTCAAAAAAACTATCTAGGCATTGCACTGTCCTGAAAAGGATGTTTTCTGATTAGCAGACCCACGCTGAACATTGGAATGGGTGGATACCCTTCTGTTTTGGCAGGTTTGGTTTTGGTCTGTCATGTTTAACACCAATGAACAAACGTACTCCCAACCCAGGCTGCAAGAAAGCACCTTCCATCTGGTACACTTTCATCGTATCTCAAGTCTTGGAGGTTGAAGCTCAGTCACACTAAAATGGTGACAGCAGCCTTTTACTTAAATAACTGAGAGGCCAAATGTGAGCTAAAAGTTTACAAGAATTATAGACTTTTACTGTTCTGTCCAACCCCTACTTATCTTGGGGTAAAACTGGACAGATCACTCATGTTTCGTCACCATCTTGTGGCATTGCACAAAAAACTATTCTTGCATGTCATACTGCTGAGGCGACTTGTGGGCTTGGGATGGGGTGCTGGTGCTAAAACACTATGCATAGCCACTTTATCTCTAGCCTACTCAACAGCTGAGTACTGCGCACCAGTCTGGTGTGGCTGTGCTCACACTTGCCTCATTGACAGTGTCCTGAATGACACTTTGTGCATATTCACTGGATGCCTTCGTCCCACTCCAATGGACCACTTACCCATACTCTCAGGCATCCAGCCAACTGAGCTTTGCCAAATGGGAACGACACTCTCCTTGGCTCACCATGGATTTCTGGACCCTGATCATATCTTGTATGGTCTTTTAAGTGGGCCCTCAGATACTTGCCAAGTAAGATCCAGATGCCTGTTTGTGCCAGCTGCATGGAATCTTTTGGCAACCTTGCCAGACTTGGCATCTGTGCTTCTGAATGTACAAATTACAAATGGAAAGTGGAGTACTGTAAAAATGCTTCCAGGCTTCATGTTTTTGTGCCCAGGACTGGTGCCAGGCCTGTTGGGATGGGCTTACCCTGAGCAGCTTGGGTTAAGCTCAGCCACCTGCAGACTGGTGTTGGGTGATTCCATTCATCCATGCACAGTTGGGGTCTTGCTCTTTTGCCAAATTGTGAGTGTGGTGCCTTTGAGCAAACTGCAGACCATGTTCTAACAATGTGCCCTATACATTGGGCACCATATTGAGCATGAGGTCTGACAGTTTTGGATGACAAAACCTGATTTTGGCTTAACAACATTACTGCCAGCATCTGATCTAGGCAGTGCAGCCGCCTGGGGTAGTAAAAGGATAAAACCTTGGCCCCAGTCCTGTTTGTGTCTGACCTGGAGTGGATGCCCTTGTAAACGATGACAACAATGAAAAAACTATCCAGATATTTGAACAGGCACTTGAACAAATGTCCAATGTTAATTCAAATATTAAAATTAAACATTTGTTGAAGTGCTGTTTCATATTTTCATATGTTTTAACTTCAGTTGTAAATTTTATTTCATGTGTTACAAAGTTGAAAAGAAGACACTTCTTGTTGTTCACATTTTGTTATTTTGTTGTTGCAAATTGAAACTTATTCTTTTTTATCATTATATAAAAGTTTGAAATATTTTACAGAAGGAAAATTGGTTTCAAACAATGCATGAGTGTTAGAAAAATATATTTTTGCAAGTCTTTTGTTAATTTTTTTTCTAATTAAAAAATATCTTAAAAATCCATAGAGATCCCACTTTGATTTTTGGCATGCTGATAATTCTTTATGTGAGGAACAAAAATATTTAAAAAATTTTTTGTCTGGAGTGGGGGTTTTGGGGTCATTCAAGGTCATGTCAAAAGATAACTTATTTATATAGCTACATTCGAGATATTAATATTATTGGAAAGCTGCTGGAGAAAGCTTTCCAATGATATCAACATCTTTGAAGTCGAAATCAAACAATAAATAAAAGCAGGTGGGCCACTTTTGCTCAATCAGGGGCATTTAAGCAGCCATTTTGCGTCTAACTTTCAACCTTGATATATTGGAAACTATTTAATCTAGAACTTGAAATTTTGTGTGAGACATGTTCTAATCCAAACCTACAAACATGCCAAATTTCAGCAAAATTGGAAATGGTCAGCAAAATGGGAGTGTGACTTGACATGGAGTGTCCCTAATTTCTGAAGGTCACAGAAGCATTTATTTAACAAAATTTTTGATTTAAAGTAAAGTAATCTGAGAACACTAATCAGAGACAGAGTTAAAATGAAAACTTTTTTTTGGAGAACACTACATTTTAAGAACAATAAGTAATCCAAAACAGATTCCATATGAGAATTTTTTTTTTAAAGATCACCAGAATTTTGCAACAAAATTAAATTTTGTTCACCAAAGGGGGTTGTTAAGTTACATTGGGTTGGAAATCGGGTCACAGAATGAAAAAGGTTAAAAACCACTGCCTTAACCCCTTAGAGAAGCCAATTTAGATTCCCGTTCTTGGATTAGCTCTGCTGCTTCCAAAGGCTTTTTCCACAGACTACTTGTGTTGTATTGGTACTTGACTATTTAAAAATGTGATTAGTGTCATGTGTGTGGGTTAAGCAATTTGGCATGTAAGTGTCAGGTTCACTGTAGGAAGATAACTTTACAAGAATGGTGATTTGTTGGCTCTTGAGCTCTGCCAATTTTGCATGCATATGACGTGATAATGTTTGTTCTGATGAATGAATGTCATAGGGTGGTGAGGCTTTAGTAACTTTGCTGTTTTTTCTCAAACTGGGGTATTGTGAGGTGATGGTAGCATTTGAGGTTTTTTCTACATTCCTCAGATGTTATGTCTGGTTTCGAGATAATGATGTTAGTGTGCTCATTGTTATGAAAGATTGTGGCTTTCATATTTCTGGGCGGATTCAAGTATATATTAAGATCATGTAAAGGGTGTGTTTTTGTTTGAGTCAGTTGTTTAAGTTGAGTAGCATGAAGTTTGAGATGGGTGTCCATTGGAAAGACTTTGGTTTTGTCATGTACTGTAGGTGTTGAGTGTTTGTATCTCGTGTGCAGCCAGTAGCAATTCACAAAGCTCTGTTCTGAATGGTTTGCAGTTTCTTGATGTTGGAGTTTGATATGATAAGACTCCATATAATGTTCCTGTATTCCAAAATGGGGCAAGTGATAGCTTTGAATGTAGAGATGATCAATTCTTTTTGTTTAGTCCATTTGATACAAGTAGGTGCATTCAGAATGTTAAACATTAGTCGTGCGTAGTAATAGTGCGATAGTGACATTTCTATAGTGCATTAACGAACTCTTATTTCAAAAAAGATCTTAAGAATTTGTCTTGGGCTGTTGCTTATACAAAAGTTAACTATGTACTTAAATTGTTTGTGTCTTTATTATATTGTATTGGTTAAATTGTTTATGTCTGTCTAATCGTCAATTTTTTTTTTTATAGTCTGAAAGAAACAACATGCCAAAACAAATAAAAGAAATCAAAGATTTTCTTTTAACAGCTCGCAGAACTGATGCAAAATCTGTCAAAATTAAGAAAAATAAAACAAACACTAAATTCAAGGTAAATAGTTTTAGCCATGTAGTGAATTTGGTTTTGTTCGCTATTTGCCAAGTTTAGTTGATTACCTTCTAAATTTTTAGAAAATTTCCAAAGCCTGTGAGGTTAGTAACAGCAAGCAATTAATGAGACTTGTAAATTTAGCAGTTTAATACTATTTTACAAATGCTGAAACAGTAATAAAAGAATTTAAGTTTTATTTAAAACCAATACTCAAATATTTGTTAAAAATGAAAAAAACATCAAATATTACACAGCAAACATTTATAATCAATACTTTAATTTACCCTTATTATCCCATGCCAGTTTAAACTGACAGTTATTCAATAGCAATTTTTGTTTAGTTATTTTATGCCCAATCAAACAAGTTTTAGTTTACTGTTAATACTATAAATTTTTATTCTTTTTTTCTCAAAAGTTGATGAAATTCTTCAGTGCACTTACAATTAATATTAGTTTATTTAAACAAATACAAAAAGTGTACACGTATTGAAACAAATTACCAGATTTTTATAAATAATGCAATAGAATTTGTGTGGTATTAAAAAATGTAGCTGGGCTCTTTGACTACCGATCAAGTTAATTTTAACTAGTGCTGCGAACTCAATAGCTTTTTGTTCGAGCTTAAATTTGAGTTCTATTCTGTGCTGTAAAAATCGAAAGCTCAATAAACCTATCCACAATATCTTAAACTTTAAAAAATTGAAAGGCTACCACAAAGAGATAAAGGAAATAAATAATGAAACTGGCTCTTATTAACAAAATAAAAGAAATTAATTTAATGGGTTCAAGTTAAACAGAGAACAAAAATTAATTAACGACTCTATTTACTTGAGGTTGCTGTGTTATAATTAATCGGTCAGATTTACCAAATATAAATTATGTTATTACATGTTAATAAAATTGTGAGTTTTCAGTTGCGTATTACCAATCGCCGATTGCACAATTTAAATAACTTGTTCGGAAACAAGGACGCATAAGCTTTTAGCAATTTTAGAAAACCTACATAGCCATGCAGTATTTCTAGATTGGAAAGCTTTTCACCAATTGGGCAATTTTGAATATTGATTTACGACTAAAAATTTAAAATGGCAACTTTTTGGACTACTCATAACTCCGCCAAAAAGTTGCCGTTTTAAATTTTCAGTCCGGAATTGATATTTAAAATTGCCCAATTGGTGAAAAGTAGCCCAATCTGGGAAGAAAATAAATTTTTTTCGTGGCATTTATAAAGAGAAAACCTTAAAGCAGGGGTTGAGAACCTTTTTGGGTAAGAGAGCCATAAAGGATACATATTTTTAAATGTATTTCCATGAGAGCCAACAATGTTCCTCTAATTTTTAGTTGTATGTGTGTGGGCAGAAATTTGTTTGTGAGCAAACTTATTTTGATTTCTTGATTTTCGGCTCAAAAAAGGAGTAATGTCTAAAAAAAAAAGTCTTCACCTTGAATCTGACTCTGATTTTTCGATTTTCGTCTTAAAACTGATATGATTTCTTAAAAAAGAGTCTAAATCTTGTGTGCGCAAATCTTTTTCTTTTTGTGAGCGGTAATTTATGCTTGGCAACAAAAGGGCCATAGGTTCCCGACCCCTGCCTTAAAGTAATTACAGTACTTCACATTATAAAGGGCCACTCCCCCACAAAATTTCTGGAATTGGTCTCAAAAATTGCATTGGATGTACTAAGGATGCGTGGGCATTTCCTATTATAAATTGAATTAACAATATATTTATCAATTTTGTGTTTGTAAAATGTATTAGTGACGTCATTCATGGTTTCATTGACAACACAACTGTCAAACAATTGTTATTTTTAAAGAAATTTTATTAATTTGGTCTTTTCACTTCTATGCTTCATTTTACAAAAAATTTTACAATTTATTACTTACAACACACTACAAATATGGACGTACCCCTCTGAGCACGTGTCTGTTTAAGCTGACCAACAGTTTTTATTAAATAAACAAAAAAATACAAAAAAGAAAAACAGTATTTTTCAATTTGCATTTTAAACTATATGAAACCTAAACGAAAATAGTAGTCACCAACATTCCCTCTAAGCTGCGCGGCCGCGCAGCTAGCCTAGAACCCCCGCGCAGTACTTTAGTTCTGCCGCGCACTGCATAAGTATTGGCAAGACAAGCTAAATACGTGCTTTCAATCAGAAGCAAGCTCCACACAGCGGTGGATATTCAAATTAAGGGGTCCGAGGCAAGGACTTTCAAAAATAGATGTTCTCCAAAAAAGAAAAAGAGATTTCATCTCGTCTTTCACTTTTTTTCTTTGAAAAATCATGGTGGTCTTTAAAAAAAAGAAAAAAGATCTTCACTTCGATTTCGTCTCAGATTTTCCTATTTTCCTCCCAAAATCAAGGTGTTCTCTAAAAAAAAAAAGGTCTTCACCTTGAATCGATCTATGTCGAGGCGATAATGAAGTCGTGACGAAAAGTGGGAAATCTTGAGATCGATTCCAGGTGCAGACTTTTTTTTTTTTCAGAAGAACATCTTGATTTTTGGAGAAAAAAGTGAAAGACGAGAACAAAACTCTTTTTCTTTTTTTTACTGAACATCGATTTTTGAAATCCTTGTCTCGGGCTTCTAAATTTGAATATCCACCTCTGCTCACACGGCCTTTCATTCCGCGTACACTAAGCAAGCTCTTAAAGAGAACGTTGGTAGTCACACCAAAAAAATTCACTTTGAGATAATATGAGTGAATAAACTTATCAATTTAGTTTTCAACTTATTTAATTTTTATCTTTGTTTTTATGTGCAATTCTTGCATTTATGTTCGTGACAATAAATTGTTAATTCAAAACCTTCAAAGTGCTTTTAACTTTAGAAAAATTTAGATTTCAACAGTTGCATTAAATTCAGTTATTTAAAAACCATCTGTTGTAATCATAAAGAATCAAAACTTTTGTTTTAATACCTTTCTTCATCTTGATAAATTGTAATTTGTGCATGATAGTTGAACAAGAACCTACATTTTGCAAAAGTGTTTTTTAACTTAAAATTTGTGCCTTCCAATCGGGCTGCCCTTCACATACTTAGGTCACAGGGCAACAGCTCAAGATCAAGTTTGCATATAATGATATTTTACTATAAATTCGTAGAATAAAATGCTTTAGTTTTAGTATCCTTGAATCGAAAATAAGTGCATTCTAATTTGACCAAACCTTAGCGCAATACAACACACAGATCGAAAGGTATTTTTCACCTCCTGCATAACAAAGACATTGCGTATTTTGTTATGAATTTTTGGCGATAAAATTTAACTGCTTGTTATTATTCGAATCCAAATTATTGAATTCGCGATTTTTACAAGTAAAAGTCAAGTTTCATTTGTAGCTTTAACGTTTCCAAAATCAGGTGGTGGAGTGCTTATGAAAAAAGTTTTAAAAGACATTAAATTGTTTTTCCGCGCAGTGTGTCTTTTGGTTTCGATTTCTAAAATTTTGTAATTCTTTGAGCAAATTTTGTAGGCCGTAACCTGTTTTGTCACTTTAGAAAATTGGATCTTTTTTAAGGACATCAGAGTTTTATTTATATCATCTCTGTATTTATCCACCTGATTCACAGGAAAACGTCGGGGGCGCTGTACTTGGGGTAACCGTCTAGTGATTACCCCGACTTTCCCCAAGGCACAATGGAATGACGCGAGTTAGTTTCGACCGCAACCGTGACTATCGCCTGCGTCATCAATATGGCGCTCCTAACCACTCGACCACGCTGCCGAAAAACTCTGCACATGATAATTACTGGAAATTTAATCTCAATTTTAATATTTCCAGGTGCGATGTAGCAAGTATCTTTACACCTTGGTCATCCAAGATAAGGACAAAGCGGAAAAGTTAAAGCAGTCCCTTCCTCCTGGTCTCACTGTTAAGGAGATCAAATAAATTCTTATTTAAAACAATATCACGTGTTGTTTTCTTTGTTAAAAAATGCGCGTGTAAAAACGATGTGATTTTTTTAGCATGATGGTATTAAAAATTTCAGGTTTTTAAAAGTTTACCGAGAAAGTTTTCAAAAAAAGATCATGTAGTTTACTGCTGTTTCCATTTCTCACAGACGGAACCAAAGTTCCAAATCCAGAATAGTGAGAAAACAGTCAAAGACGACTTGGAGTAAAAATTAAAAATAGAGCAGCCATTCCGCATAAAAAATGTTTTGTGATTTAAAGTCTCGATTCGACTAATTCTGTGTGGATATAGACCAAGAAAGGTGTTGCGTATTGCGTAAACGAACGAGAAACAACAGATTTGCGGGTGAAAGACTAAATTCGTGTAAAAAAGAATAGGCGTTGAATAGAATAGTAGGATTGTAAAGCACTGTTTTAGACAAGAGCATTCCCCTAGTTGTTACCTTTAAGACAAAAGTTGGCCGGGTACCAATATTCTCTAGAAGGCAGCCATTGACCTGTAAGAAAAGTTAGAAAAGGTGTTGGTTTCGGTAATGCAATCGAAGACAGATTCCAAGTGCATGACCGATTCAAGGTTAAGACTTTTTGTTTTTAGGGACGAAAATTGTAAAATTCGAGAATAATTCGAAGTGAAAACCTTGGTTTTTAGAGAACCCCACTTTTTATGAACGAATTTTTTTCTGATAACGAGCGTCCCGGTTTGCCCCTTAGAAAATATAGTGTGCCCACCTAAGGTAATACCACCGGAATATCTGTACATTTTCTCGACAGATGCAATGTGGGAAACAATTCGGGAGCAGCATAGGTGAGGAAAAGGCGGATAAAAACTTTTTAGACCAACAACATATTTTAATTTTCATCTCTATTTAAGTTAGAGAAAAACTCAGCTCTTAAGAAGCTGAAGCAATAAAAGTTGCCATGTCGCATTGCAACCGTTTTCAGCGCAAAAATGTAGTAAAAACTAAAGAAAATCATCACTTTCAATGGAATCTATTTATTTTTTTATTTTCTCTATATTTATCCTGCTGACTCGCAGGAAAGCGAGGAGGCGCTATGCAATTACCCCGACCTGCTTCCGGAGATGCTAAGATATTGCTGCCCGCTAGTAATTTAGTAGAGATATGACTGTAATTTGGAACTGCTTGTCAAGACCACCAAGCAGGGGAAAGTGCCGTAAAGTGTCTTTCCCAGGGACACAACAGAATGGTGCAAGTGGGTTTTGAACCGAGACCATGTTGATCATCAGTCCGGTGCTTTAAACCACTCGACCACGCTGCCGACCTATGATATCTACTTTTGTCCTAAATTTTAGGTGCAGACAAAAACCAAAATAAAAGCTTTCAACTTCAATCGATTTGATATTTTGGTCGAGTTTCTATAATTGTAGAGAAAAATGGAAAAAAATCAGGGCAGGAAGGGTAATTGCCCCCTGCCCTCGTTTCCAGAGGACGAATTATAAGATGGAACTCGGAGAACTGTGAGAATACATCCAGTTTCGTGCTTTCACACCCATGAGAAAGAGAGAGAGAGAAAAAGAGAGACCATGATCAATACCAGGTTTGTTGGAATGGGCTTGTTCCAAACAGTTCGGGCTAATTCGCCTGCAGACGGGTGCATGTTGGGAGATTTCACTCGTCCATGCACAACAGGGCCTCGCTGCTTTACTGGATTGCGAGTGCTGCGCCATTGAAAAAACCTCACACCACGTCTTAACAACATGCCCAACAGCCTTCATTGAGCATGACATGGAGTGCGTGGTCTGATGGTTCTTGGACAAAATCCGATGCTAGCTCAACCTCACCATTGGTTCCAGTATTTGATCCAGGCAGTGCACCAGCCTGGAGTAGTAAAAGGACACACCCTTTGCCCCGGTCTTGTTTCTGTTTGACCCAGAGTCCATGACCTTCCGTACAACAACAAAAACATTTTTTCAGCTTCACTTTAGTGAAACCATTTTTTGAACTGTCAAGGGGAAAATATTGTTGTTGACGCAGCCTAGGAACCACATCAAAAATAATGGTCTTATTATAACATTCGTCAAAAATAATTGTTTATTTGATGACCTGAAGTCAAAAATAATGGTTTTCGTCAAAAATGATGTTTCCAACGGCACTTCGAGACCTTCAGAAACTATGTGATGCTGAGTTCACTGCCAACACAGAAATTAAATTGTTCCCTTGATTAGAAAGGCTATCTTCTACGATGAGAAAATTTTCTGGAGAGGTCGTTAGACGATTCTCTCCAATCCTAGCTCCTAACTATAATTTATAAAATCAGATAGATATATAAAATTTAACCTTTATTCAAGTGACATCAGTAGGGGAAGGTGGGGCATAACGGACCCCTTAACTTTAAACGCTTCTACCTCCTACGTTAAAGTTCGCAGAGAAACGATATCCCGAGTTTAGATCAAGGTTGTAGACATAAATCAAACAAACCAAAAGCTGATATAATTGCAATTATAGATTTTGTGAAAAAATTGATTCTTTTTTTTTCTGAAAAAAATCGTTTTGCCCCGTATATGGGGCAATATGGAATACCCTATAGGGGCAATGTGGATCGGATCGTCCATCTTGACCCAACGTATTTTTTTGAGAAATATTGTAAGGTGGATACATAGTTAGGCAAGATAAAAGACACGTGATGTGTTTTAAATATTTAATCTACAATAAATCCCAACAAAACAATAAAAAAGAACATAATTTCCAGTAACTTTAGGCCTACTTTAATACTGCAGTTGCATACAAGGCAGTAGTAAAAATTTAGTTTACAAGCAGGCCTATAAAAAGTTTGTTGGTCATTTAACATGATCACAAACAAATTTTAGCTCATCTTCTTCTATACCAGCGCACTTAAAGTGAGCCCAGTTCAAGCATATAGTACATTGTATCATACCGTCATGACTGGTCTCACTCCACTTTTCCCAGCAATAGATGCATTGGGCATTCTCTTCTTGCTTTGAATATGTTGTAGTCAAACTTTTCTTAAAAGTTGTTGTTTGTGCACCTTTAAGCTTGCTCTGTAACTTTGCTTTTTTTAATGTCGTTAGTTTTTTACACTTTATATCTATGTCCTTTGCTTTTGCCTTTTTAATGTTATGTAGGTGAGCTTTATAAGGACTACTTGTTAAAACAGCAGCAAATCCACGTCGTTTTTTGGCTTTCTACGAGGTCTTGTAGATGCTTTTGGAGGAGGTGCAATTGCATATGGTGATATGTACGTCGATGCAACGGGAGAGTGGGTATGGCTAGCATTTGGATTATATTCCATTGTTTCGTTTTCACGACCAGCTTGGTTGCTTTCTTGTGTAGAAATTGATTGGCTTTCTAGCGTTTGCATTAGTGTGAGTAATTGAGAATCAGATTTATCTGCAAACTTGTTTGATGGTAAGTCAGTCAAAACTTCAATTACAAAAGCTGATTCATTTAGCTGGTCATTCTTTCCAGAATCAACGTTTGTTGGCTGGCATGGAGCAAAATCGTGTGGCTTAAATATGTCTCTATTTGTTGGAAACAATCCAGTTTTCTTAAACCCATTAATGGCTGTTTGTGCTGTGGCTGCTTTAGTATAAGCTATTCCAAATAATTCGGCTACTTGAAAAGTAGTTACCACCCGACCAGGATGATTACGAAGCCATTTTTCAAGCTCCTGATCATAGTAAATTGACAATGGCTTCATAAAACTCACATCCAGCGGCTGCATCTTATGAGAGCAATGAGGTGGTAGACAAAGCAAAACTATCCCATTAGCTCTTGCAAGATCAATTACTTCCATGTTCATTGTATGAGTTGAATGACCATCCAAAATTAAAAGAACAGGATTTTCTTTAGTTGCTCCAGTTGATTTAAAAAAATGTTTAAACCATTCTACAAATATTTCAAGTTGCATCCAACCACTTTTATGGCATGCATAAATGGAACCTGGAGGAGCTCCATTCATGAGCTCCGCCTTCATCCTAACTCTGGGAAAAACAAAAAGGGGTGGAATAAATGTCCCTGTTATGTTCATACATATTTCAACCGAAACCAGTTGCCCACGTTCTGCTGAAACTAACCCCCCAACTTGTCGCCTTCCAGTTTTGGCTAAAACTTTTGAAGGCTTGCCTTGCACCGTAGTGATGCCAGTTTCATCACAGTTAAAAATTCGCTGTGGAGGAAACTTATATTTATCCATCACTGCTTCAAACAGGTCAAAAAATTTATTGACTGTTTGGGAATTAAAAGACTTAGCTCTAGCAGTAGAAGTAGCTTCTGGTTGTCTTAAAGATAGCTCTTTGTGCCGGTGCATAAACCCTTGCAGCCAATCTTTACCTACTTTTCTTTTAGCTGTATTGAAAGAATTTGGTAAATTATTTTTTTCTGCTAGCTGAAACGCAAGATTTTTGACATCATTAGTTGTCAAACCAAACATCATGCTCTCCAAAGACAACAAATATTCTACCAACTCTTTTTCCATTGTTGATGAAAATATGGTCCAAAATATAAACAATTGCATATAAATGAGGGCATTTTACAGGTTTCTACTGGTTAAAAATACTTAAGCCTAACTAATCTTTTATACCTTTTTAATGTTATTTAATAAGCTATATTTATGAACCAAATTATAATTTTTCTTAAAAGGTTAAAAGGCTTATTAAAAATTTTAAATTAAGTTTACCTTGTAGTTACCAAAAATTTTTGTATGGTTTTTGGCATGTTTGTTTTGGTCTTTAAATCTTCTTCGAAGAGTTGTTTTCGGTATCTGAAATTCTTTTGATGCTGCTCTTAAAGAGGTTCCATTTTTCAATGCATGTAATGCTTTTTTCATGGAGTCTTTACTCCATGGCTGTCGATTTGTTTTGCGCTTGTAATTTCGAACCATGGTAGCCAAGAGCAATTTTCATACAACTATTAAAATTGTAAAAAGGTTGAATTAATAAATAAAAAATAAATTCAAATATGGATACTAATAGCAGAATTTAACTAATTTGAAGTTTCTTATTCGTATAGCTGAAAACCAATATTCTTATTGGTATAGCTGAATGAAAACCAGTTTGAGTTTAGACATGCAATTAACAAATTTATTCTTTGACAAGGCCTGCTAATATTGATAGACTATTATAGGATTAGCCCACCTTATTGATAGATTATAGAAAAGCTATATCATTAAAAAAAACATTAATTTTAATAAAAAAAAATTATACTATTTTGATGCAGTTCATGAAGAGAAATATTGATAATGAGGCTTCATACTAAACAGCAGTTTGTGAGGGGCAAAATGAAACTTTGGTCTCTTTTGCCCCACTCATAGCTGACCATTTTGCCCCATTGCCTAGTTTTAACATGTCATCGTATGACAGATATTATTATCAAAGCTGATAAATTCAAAACCACCCGAAGAATAGCCTACGGTATTACTCTTAAAAACATGAAGTCCAATATTTTAACTTCATAACCATAAAGCAAACTACTCACTTATTAAAATATGCTCTTTTTAGATCAAGTAGGTCAAAATTCTTCTGATCGTTCTCAGTTCGTCGGTATAAGTTCGACGTTCAAACAAAATGGCTGGAATAACATGGTTCAATGGCTGATTATGTAATCATAGTCAATAGGTGGCTGTATTTCTTTTTTACGAATTTATTTAAATGTTTCGTTTTGCCTCATGGTGCCATATTGCCCCACCTTCCCCTACAAATCATAGGTTCACAGAGCGCAGGTTTTTTGACGGAAATTTTCTCCTGTTCAACAAAACTTTAAATCTATAATAACGATTGTACTTCAATTAACGAAGAACGACTTTACCGGGCGATTTACAGAACTTAGAATTCCCTCTACAGAGTAACGGCGAAAAACGACTTGATCTGACTGAGTTTTTTTCAATGCTATCTAAAGTTATAGAAGTAAGTGGTTATATAGCGCAGGGGTCCGCAAATAGTGGATCGCGACACCTTCCAGTTTGGGTCGCCAAAAATTTAAACTTACTAAAATTATTCTGATATAATGACACATTTTTACGTCATCATTTTTTTCAATTATTTTCTTGAACTTTTGGTTTTTAAAACTTTTTGACTTTGCGTCATAATATAAATTTTTTGCATCTTTCTAGCCATAAGTTTTGAAAATTGATGTCCTTCGACGTAATAAGTGTCAATTGTTACGGTTGATGAGGTAACAATCAATCACCGCAAATAAAATTTCAATGTCTTTGTTGCATGTCTCAGTTCACTATAGATTATTGTAGTAGCATCTGTCGGAGGATCTAAGGGCCTTGCAGCTTTCAAATTACAAGCAGTTACAAATAAGTCAGCTAAAAAAAATAGTTCCCAAATTAAAATTAGCTTAGTAGCTAGGCTGGCTAGCTAGCGTTAGACAGTTTAAGTTTGCTCATTGAGTTGTTAAGAAGGAGCTAAAATATTTTAAGGTTTTTGGATCAGGAAAATTAACAATGAGTTTGCTGCCATGCTTACGACTTGCGTCACAGATGGTTAAGATGCTTTAATACTCTATTACTATTTCAGGCTTTTCATCAATTTTAGTAAAATTAGCTTTAGTCACAACTAAATGTTGAGAAACTGGTTACTAACAAATACTTCAAAAAAAAAGCGGACAGTAAGCGATTCAGCAAAAAAAAGTAGATGAGAGCGGTACGGTAGATGTGCCAACAAAAATCTTTGTGTCTTCAAGCAGTGAGGATCAGTAACAAGCAAATGAGCCACATCCTCAGCCTTATAGAAAAGAAATACAACGTCCAAACCAGTCTCATAGAGCTAGGCGAAAGTACAGCGAAGAACTTATAAAGCTTGGTTTCACGTGTATACTTGTAAATGATGAGCCTCGTCCTCAATGCGTTGTTTGCTCCGAGGCCCTTGCAAACGAGAGCTGAAAGCAGGGAAATTGCAACGACATATTAAAGCAAAGCATCCAAAACTCATTAACAAACCAATATCTTTTTTCCTCCGATTAGAAAAAAATTGTTAAGTGAAAACAAAACCACGAAAGAGTTCCTTTCAACCTCAGAGAAATGTCAGAAGGCATCCTATGAAGTGGCATATCTAATCGCAAAAGATAAAAAACCACACACGATCAGAGAAACCCTCATTAAACCTGCTGCTGTTGCAATCAGCCAAATTATGCATGGAGACAAGATAGCTGACGAACTAAAAGAGATTCCATTGTATGCTGACACCATTCGTCGACGTATTAGCAAAATTGATCAAGATATCATGTGCCAACTGAATGACAGAGTGAAAAGAAAAAAATTTGGTTTGCAATTAGATGAATCCACGGACGTGTCCGCCGTCCGGTTTAGCGCAGTTGATCGTGTTCGTCAGATATATAGCCAATGGGAAGCCTGAAGAAGACTTACTCATGTGCGCGTCGCTGTCAGGAACACGCACAGGTGAGGACATTTTCTCAGCAGTGGAAACGAGACTAAAGAATGATGGGTTATCTTGGAAGCAGCGTATTAGCATTTGTACTGATGCAGCGGGGGCTATGGCAGGAAAACATTTTTTGGCAAGGAAAGCAACAAACAAAAGGTTTTTTGGCAAGAGTATTACAAGTTAGGCCTCGAATCAACTTTACCCATTGCATTATTCATAGAGAAAATCTGCCAGCAAAACATTGGACCCAGCTTTAAAAAGTGTTCTTGATGCAGCGATAAAAATTGTTAACTTTATTAAATCGAGACCTCTCCTGACACGACTATTTACCACTCTATGTGATGAAATGGGCTCGCACCATAAAAGTCTTCTTCTTCATTCAGCGAGCGAGGTGGAAAAGTTCTTACCCGTTTGTACGAGCTGAAGGATGAGGTATACTTGTTTCTCATTGATAGAAAACACAAACTTGCTTCCAACCTTTTTGACCCTGGCTGGATAGTAAAATTGTTTTACTTATCTTGCATTTTTGCGAAATTAAACGGCTTGAATTTGTCATTTCAAGGTGAATCAATGAACATCCTAACAGAGAATAACAAGATCGAAGCCTTTAAAAAGAAACTTCAACTTTGGGCTGGTCTACTTGAAAGCGGAAAAATGTTTTCTGAGCTGAATAATTTTTTCGAAGAAAACGAGTTAAGTCAAAACATTGTAAAACAATCCATCTTTAACCATCTTCAAGATCTTACTTAATGGTTTGATAAATATTTTCCAGAAGACATAGATCCGCAAAAATACGATTGAATGTTATGACCTTTCACCGTATTAAGTACGCCCATCTCTCAGCAGAATTAATTAAAGCACTGGATGATCTGTCAAGTGACCGCGGTTTAAAGATTGGTTTTGATAATAGAGGAGTTTGGCTGAATTTTAAATTTCAGTGGGGAAAGAATATTCACAGTTATCAGCGGTGCAATGAATGTTCTTTTGCCTTTCGGAACCACCTACTTACGTGAAATGACATTTTCCGCATTATCATACATCAAAAATAAATACAGATCAAGATTAGAAGTAGAAGATGATCTTCGGATTGCCGTCTCTCATATCAAACCCAGAATTGGTTTATTGTGTTCTAAACAGAAAGCTCATACTTCTCATTAGAAAGAATAAACGCAATGATTTATTGTTTGTGACTGCTAACTTTCTACAGTATATAAAAAAGTTGCTACATTAAATAGTAGCCTTAAAATTGGTATATATTTAAAATAATGTTCCACAAAAATGACGCTCACTAAATTTTTGGGTCGCGTGAGTCGCATGAATTATGGGTCGCACCCAAAAGTATTTTCGGAACCCTGATATAGTGGACATCACAATTAACTTTTTAAAGATGGGGGAATCTGTGCGACAGATTCATGCATTTTGTCGCCTAGGCGGGGAAATCTATCTCATAGACTTCCTCTTTGCATCGCGTCCATAGAATGCAACTTAACGCGGTGATACGCTTAGTGGTTTACGTTTACAGGATTAGCGGTTTACACGGGATTAGCGGTTTGCATGGGATTAGCGGTAGTGCTAACAATTAGCTGCAGGCACAATTGTCGGCGTTTAGACGCGATTGTATCATTTTGTCATAAGTAATCATTTTTTAGTTTTATTTGTTCAATTACTTGTCGTGCCCTATAACTAAACGGTTTTCGATGTAAAAAAAATATACGGTGTGTCATAAAAACCGGGGTGCCCAAAAATAGATTGAGATATACAATAGTAACAACTTTTTATAAATATTTTGTTACAAGTAATCATTTTTTATTTTTATTTGTTCAATTAGTTGTCGTGCTCTAGAATACTATAATGCACTATAGAACACTGATAAAAGCGTAGCCAAAAAAGCAAACCAAGATCTCATAGAGCAGTGGTTTTCAACCTTTTCTGTACCGCGGCCTATTTTTCAACCCAAGTTAAGCACTTGGCGATTAAAAATCAAAGATTTGACTATCAGTGACGAATTTCGGAATCCTCGCAATACCAATGTTTTTCTAATTACTTCACATAGCGCTCGCTACGAAAATGTGAAGCGTAACAATGGGATTTCAACCAAATAGTACAATCCTAATCAAATTTAAATGTTTTGAGCTCGAACAAAAAAGATAATAACTTTATGAAAAACAATAACCAAATACGAAATTAAAAAAGGGCCGATTGCGAAACAGCTAACTACAAAGGACGTGCCAGTTTATACTATTTCTTTCTACAGATTACGAATTCTTTCCAAGGGATAGGGAGTTAAGTAGCTCACTTTGAGAAACACTCAGCCAGTTATACCAGATTTTAGCCATTATTAAAATTGAGTTCGATTTAGATTGAATTGATTCAAGTATATCACTGGGTTAAACTCGTGAAAAATTTTATTAATAATATTTATAATTGCGTTTACGGCTAAGCAAAAAAAAAAACTCGTGCAATTGCAAGGCGTTCTAAAAAGCGTAATAGGCTTACTCTAGTTGGGAATATAAATTTGAGGAAAGTTTTCGGCCCATGACCAAAAGAAATTGTTTTCGACTTGCGAACCCCCTTGACAAATTTCTGCGTACGCCACTGCATAGAGCAAGCAATTATCCCGACCTGGTGCCGGAGATGCCAAGATATTGCTGTCCGGTTGAAATTTTTTATTTTGATTCGATTTTTTAGATTTGAAAGAAATATGACTGAAATTTAAGACTGCTTGCCAAGACCGCCAAACAAAAAATTTTGTTAAGTATCTTTTTCAAGGACAGGATTGAATCGCACGAGTTGGTTTTAAATCGACACCATGTTGATCACAATCACGGCACTTTGACCACTCGACCACGCTACAGATAATTAATGTATGACAATATTGTAATTTTTCATCTGCTTCCCAAACAAAAGTATACTATCTATACCGCTAGTTACCTAAAACTGATGCCGGAAAAAATAATGGCCTCTGTTAGCTACAAGTATTGTCAAAACATTTTGACTGTTAACTAGCTGCTATCACGTGATAATTCAGTCAAATCAATAAGTACACGACACTCAAGTCGAAACTTTTTAAAATTACCATTGCTACCATCGTGACGTCCGTATTTTTATTAACCCTGATAACGGAAGATATAAAAAAGCAGTTTTAAATAGCAGCGAATTGTCTCGGTTTTAATATTTACTCCCCCGCGGTTCAGGCAAGCGAAAGTTTATCTACATTTGTCCTTAAAAATCGGAAACAGGCAATTTAAAAAATAAGTCAGGAATGTAATGCCTGTATGTATGTATGTATGCACTATACATATATACTGTATAATACAATAAGCGCAAATATTTCCTTCACAGACTTTAGGAATTTGAATTGCCGTAAACAGGAAAACAACGTACCAAAAATTAATAGGAAAAAAGCTGAAGGTGAAAAGCAACTTTGCAAAATATTGAAAAATGAGAAGAGCGCCCTACATTTACTTTTTCACTTTATCCTATTAATATTTCACTAATTAAATCTTTTTTCGTTAAAAGCCAATTGCTAATTAAATTTACTGACCTAATAAACTGACATTGACAACAATTATAACCTGTAAATGTTTAGAAGTTTTGAAATGAACGATACGAATTTTTGACAACAATTTTAATACAAAGAAAAGATATTCGTAATTAAGGCAAAAAAATCGTTTTACTCTTTATTTACAGCATCATTAGCTCTGCAACAAATAAAATGACTTGTTGTTGCTTTAGCTGCTTTACTTTGAGCAAACGTCAAACCAAAAAGAATAAACTATTTTAAGAAACACAGATACACGGTGCAAAACAATACATTCATATACAACAAATAATAGAACGCGAAGATCGAATTATTGCGAAATGACAATTTGTTAAAGAATCATGGACTTTCTTTTCATTACACCAGTCAAAGTATGTATAACTACAACATAATTACACCTCACCGGAATCGAACAGGTTGAACTTCATGAAAAAAGATCACGAGGTAAAACGAAATTGCGTGGTATAAGCATACGATGAGGCAAATTTTTGAGAAAAAACTTTTATCACATACCTACAAAAGAACATTATTTTTGTAGCCCATATTGCTTGTTATTACTGGGAAACAGCGTTTATTTTGAACCGTTGTGACAAGGCTGCCAAATACACAAACCCTTGAAGAGTTACAAGTGAGAAAAGTTGTATGGGCTTTATTCAAGTAACCAAAGCGAGAAACTGTCATTAGCCAAATTTTGTACTTGCATTAAGTCAGGTAAGAATTCAGTATTACTAAAGTAAAAAAAAGGTACATGGCCATTGTTGAAAAGGCTTTTAAAAAAATTGAAACCGGTATAAAAATATAAAGTACTTTGAAAAAGTTAAACAGGTGTATCGCCATATCGATAGATAAAAATAAATAATTTCAAACAAATACCATTTTGAAAAAGCAAAAACGAAACGAAAGTAATTCGACGATAGAAAATCATCCATCGGAAGGCTGTTGTTAATCATTGATCTCCAGTCTCCGTCATTAAGCGGCTTGGTTACGCACACATTGTCTAATATAACAAACCTTCCCTTAACTACAAAAGCAAACTGTAGTTGGATTTCGGCCATCGTTAAGTGCACGATAAAGTTGGACCTAAGGGGAAAAGGCTGAATGCAATGAACAATGTAAGGTGATGAGGTGATGATGAATAGGTACTGACGTCTTGTTTTTTTTCTTTTTTTCCTATATATAATCAACAAGCTAGAAAGAAAAACGCATGTCATTGTTTCTTGAAATGCTTTTCCTAAGCGTCATACGTCCAGCACTTCCTCGGCTGTGCCACCGCAGCGTAAGCGATACTTTCCAGTTCTCCAGTTAATAGTAGGATCATAGAGAGCACGAGCAATGATGTAAGGAGTTAAAGTTTCTCGAATAAACCATGCGACGAGAAAATCGAATTTCGTCATTTGAAGATGACCATTCTAAAAAAAAAATTGATTAAAAAACACAAAAAAACCGGTAACAAAAGTCGGATTGAAACCCGAATAAATTGAAGATAATCATTGCTTTTTTTATGAGCAATAACCATTTATGAGCGATTGCAGAAGTTATAGCCCGATACGAGCTTTCGTTCTAAAATAACTTTTCTTCTTAGTTGGAAAACCAAAGATTAGAGTTTAGAACATGGGTGCATTGCAGATGTGTGAATTTGTAATTAAGTGGGCGTTCCGTATTGTACGTGCCAGGGTTGATTCGTTCATTTTCAATTATTCAAGGTTAGAGCGAACGGGACGTGATTGCGTGATTGATTGCGTGATTACGACGAACGCCACATTTCGCAGCTAAATCGGATACAGAAATACCCGCGCTTATAATTCGTCATTACACGAAACACATTTAATTAAATTGATTGAAAATACCGATATTGGCAGCTGAGCAAAAGGATTTAATTACGCTTTGTCCTATCAGTTTTACTAGAAAAAAATCCATCATGATCAAACCTTTATTAAAAACCTTAAAAAACAAAATAAGTGCCATTGAGTGGCCACAACTAATAGACCAAACAGTCCTGCAAAAATCAAAACAGTGTACTGTCGAAATATAAAAATCAAGGAGCTTGCTCCTCTTCAGATAACAGTTAAGTTAATGTTGAAAGCAGTTTGAGCGTTTGTTAAATCTGTTGTGGTGGTGGTGGTGGTGGTGGTGGTGAGTTTACCCGACCCATTCCTGGGGATGGGGGTGCGGATCAACTCCGCAGAGTCCCAGTAATCGGGTGACTCCCCACGGACGGGACCAGAGGTCCAGAAGAGAAAGGGTATGGCCGAATATGGCCCGACGAGTTGTGCGAGTCGAATTTGAAGCAATAAAACAGGTAAAAAGTCCTTTGCCATGGCCATATATTTCATATATAAAGGGAAATTGCTAACAAAACTTTAAGTAGCCTTATAAATATAAGTTAAAGCACATATAAGTAGATCTCTATTGTCAGGGAGGGCTAACAGTGGAAATACTATGAATCATGTAAGCAACCTAAATGCAAACACGCCGACTTCATTCAAGATGACAATTGTTGGATATGACGAAATCAATTGCACGTTTTAAAAGAACTGTAAAGTAGTCTTTTTGCAAAATTAAAATTTTTTTATTCAAAAACAGTACGCACTTCTGCAACTGGCAGCAAAACTGCTTACACGACCTCAGGACTGCAGAGATTGCAAATCGCAGCGCGATGTTTTAGTTAAAGATTAATTTGAAACGCGCACTAAGTAGAAGATCAATTAGAAGTCGGTTTGGGGCTAAAACGAGTTTGTTGTGTAACAGTAACAATGCGCATTGCGGCGATCGTAAGATAGTTTCAAAGGGCACAGGCATTCGTGATCATCCTGTAAGTGCGTTCGTTGTTACTGCGTGCTTGAAAGGGGCTTTAGTAAAAGAAACACAACATGATGACGATTTCGGTGGCGACTTCCTGTGGGGAAGTCACAGAGTTGCAAGATTGACTTTTTCTTCCAATTTGCATCTGGCGACTTCGAGAAACAAAACGTGGCTCAAGCTCAAATGTTTTAAAAGTAAACTTTATCAATTCTACCGTAAATTACAGAAACGGGCAGCATCGTTGACGATGCTGCTTCCCGCTTGAGTGAATGTTATGAACAGATAGTTTATTAGGTTGTTGTGCCTCACACATTTAAGCTTATTTTCAAATAACAATTGGCCAAAACAACAAGATCGTTTCGTGGTTGCCATCTTGATGAATGTTCTCGGCTGGTTTCAACTTCGGGTTGTAGTTTAACAAATTCACAACATCTTACCTCGAGTTGCCTGAATAAAATGTAATCGAATATAAACCACACGAGGGCGTGGTAAAGAAATACGGCCAGCATATTCCAAGACCAATAGTGCAAACACGAGAACGATAGAAGGAGACCAGCTAAAAAACATTCAGAAAAAGGTTCCAAAATCACGGCTAGCGGAACCATGGCGATGCGAAGCTTCGTCCATCTGTTAAAAAAATAGAACAATAACAATTGGTTTTAAACGTTTTAAATTCAGATTTATGTCATGTCCACAGTTTTCAATCTTAATTTTCACTTAAAAACCAGATGTAAAGATTAAATTAGTTGAAAAGTATGTTTTCAACTTAGACAGAAGAGTGCTTAGTGGGTAAAGTTTGAAAAACAATTTAAATTATCTCTTACTTTCAGATCAAAATAATTTAAAAATTAATAATTCTCCTGCAGAGTGTGTTCCTAGTCGTTTTTTCAGAAAAATTTCCTTGATAACGAGAGGCTTTAGAGTAGTTTTCATTTTTAAATCAATTTTATCTGAAGGTGTGCTGTTAATATAAGAAAAAACGCTGTCAGATGCTTTCATGCTTTCAGAAAAAAGCTTAAATCATTATTCAAATATTTGCTCTTGGGAATAGTTCGGCTTTCAATAATTTTAAATAAGTCAATGATCAATCTTAGCGACGCTGACGCGCAGACCACAATTAATAAGGGTTTCAAGATTCGCCGTTGTTACAATATTGAACCGTCTTGCCAGTCGACTATACGTTAAAAATAGAAATACAATTTGAAATCGCCAAAAAACAAACTGGAAAGAAAATCATATCTAAATGGAGCCTAAGGCCGAATAAAATTTCGCATACAATCGTAATACAATCATTAATGAAAAATTTATATCTAAAATCCATCTCTTTCAAAGTTGTACCGAAAAACCTTGCAAGCGCTATAATGCAATAAATTGTATCAGGCGATAGTGAGTGCAAGTTAGTAAATGTAATTCATTCAAGCTGGATGTGACGTTTTCTACGCGTGACTGCCGGTAACACTGACTAGAACTTCCTAATTCTATGAAACCAAATACTTAAAACTCAGTTGTCTCAATTTTTCATGCGAGCTCCACTTGCGGGCCGCAAATGGTCTGAAACCGGTTCAATAAATAACTTATAACTAAAAAAGATCTTCACTTTCAATTAATTCTCGAAAAGTGCATTTTCACTGAATTTAAGAATTAAAAGACAACTGAATACAAAAAAATCACAACTTGAAATCATGGCCAAAAAGTACGTTTTTACTGCACAACGTGAACAGGTAACCAAAATAGTAAGCAAACTAAAAAATAGCGTCTCTTCAGGAAGCTGTCTAAACTTTTGCCTTATTTCTGCTCGATAAGTTTTTTTGGCTGTTCTTAATCACAATATGGACTGCTTCATTTATACAGTAATACACACAGCCTCATTTTTTTGACCTGCGGCCAATTTAAAAAGTAAGAACTTACAAGCCAGTATGTCAGAAACTGTTCGATTAAATGAGTGATGCTTATATAATTTTGAGAAACTTTGAAATACGTCTAAAAGCATTGTAAAACAAATATGTTACTTTTTAGCTTTTTTGATTGTCCTCTGGAAATCTTTCAACGTTTAACTGTACAACAGTAAATAGATTTTTCATCTAAACGAATAAGTGAATTTGAGATAAGTTCAGTCAGTTAGTTTACACAAGTTTATTTGTTTAGGTAGAAATATTTTCAACACAGGTACTTTAATTTGTACGAGATAACCCGAATAAAAATGTGAAACGAATACCGTACTTATCCGATTGTAAGCCGCGGCTTGCATTGTTTTCTGCTTTCACTTTATGCGATTAAGGGTAAAAGTTCATTGCGTTTTAAGAGTTAATTTTTGGAAAATCATTGTCTAACATCCCTAAAATGCAAATTGAAGTGGAGTTTGCTGGTATTTGAATTTAATTTGAATTATTATTTTCAAATTTTTTAAGATGCGACAAAAAATCAATCGACTGCTACATTTCCTCAGGAAAAGTTTAAATGGATTTCTGATTTAATTGTGATCTTTCACGTTTTAGAAAAAATAGTTTTTATAACCCATTGTGAGGACAAACCAAATATAACGCATCTGTCAATGTACTGCATGGTTTTTAAACAAGATCACAATCAAAGTGTGAATTAAGCAAGAAAAATACGTAATTACTTTTGATTCGTTTTTTCTAATTTCAACACAGTCTGAATATAACCCAAAAAATAAATGCATCATGATTGAATGTAACCGAAAAATGATGGTAAAAAATGATTGCATCATTTTAGATCCTTTTTTGATTGCATCATTTATTGTAGTGAACTAATCAATTTATTAAGTTTTGAGAAAATATCACAAAAGTACGCCTACGTATATGGACACGAGATAGTGGAATCAGTCGGCAAACTCGTGATTTTCCGCTTTTAAAAATTTTCTGTTTTAACTCGTATTAGAAAAAGCCATTTGTAGTTAAACAATAATTATTGAGATTGTTTTTTTGTCGTACGGCCGTATTGGCCTTGTTCCCGCTTTCCCCGCTTAAGGCCTGTTTCCACTACGAGCGTGGAAAAAAGCATTTTTTGTTTGTTTTATTGCTTTTTTTTTGCGCTCGCTTCAATTATAACCGCTCGCTTCAATCGAAGATCAATAAAAGAGAGAAAGAATGCTCTTTTCCACGCTCGTAGTGGAAACGGGCCTTCAAGCGCAAAGCAAAAAAATCAATAAAAGAATACTCCATTTCACGCTCGCAGTCGAAACAAACCTTAAAGGAATTTAGCGTAAATTTTTTTCTAAAAAGCCACAACAGAAACCACTCAAAAAGAATGAGTATCGAACTAGCGTCCTTCTGCTCACAAGTCAGAGCGATATCACACTGAGATATCTTGCGGACACCATGGATAGTTTATCACTTAAATAAACACTAAACAGGTTTTGAGCGGTTTTGCTTTGTCCTAGAAAAAACTGCTATTATTACCTTTTGATTTAGAAATAAATTACACCTTGATTCTTTCGAAGCTAATGAATGCCACGCGTGAGTTCATATAACTTTAGGAAGCGACTACTCCAACTGAAGCTCAAACTTAATTGTATTGGTTAGGTTTTGGATAAGTACCATCAGGGCATAACTGAATAAACTACTCATAGATTCCAGTTTTGTAATAATAAATTTGCATTATTTCAAACAACTGGCTAAATAGGCTTCTAAAACAGCATCGTATCCAGAATTTTGTCAATATCAATTAAAAGCACATGAAGTGAAAATTAATGCTGTTACTTGTTTGTTGTTTTATCCAACAGCAAACTAAAATATTTTTTTCATCTTTATGGTCTGCTGTTCATTTATGTTATCCCAGGTTTTGTTAATTCAATTTAACAGAAAATTGTTCGGCCGCTAAAAAATTTATGTTTGTCTAAAAGCTGCTATGCCAATCATCATTAAAAACCCGTATATATCAATCACAAGTGTCAATCTTGCAGTTGTTTTTTGCAAAATTTCATTAATTCACACTGCTTTAAATGATTCGCACAATGCTGTTTATAGATGGATTACAAAATTTGCAGTGAAGTTCAAGTTTATGTTTATTAATTTGAGGCAATTTCTGAAGAAAATAAGAATCGCAGTTTCTTTATTAAATCAATGTAAATTGTTTTTGATTGAAAGTGTGGCCTGCTTGGTAGCATGCACAGAGCTATCTAATGTTATCAAATTAGCAGTTTTTCACTGCCATTAGTTTCAAAAATACTTTATTTAGCATCAAGCTAGTTTCAAGGTAAAACGCACCAACGCACCAACAAGCAATTCCCCAAGTGAAATTTTAAATTGAGTTGTGAAGTTTTAGTGTCATCCAATTTAAACGTTTAAATCAAAAAGTTTTAGTTCTATGGGCATTGGCCAGTACAGAGAAACTATTGTTACAAATTCTGAAATTCAAATGTGAAAACTGAAGTGTGGCTTTTATACAAATTACATGAACATTATAAATGTATCGAGAAGCCAGATCAATAACCGTTGTTAAATATCGTGTTAAATTAAAATAAAACCTTGTAAGCTATGTTGCGAAGTATATAACTAGCCAATATCTGTTGTTTACCAGTAGCATACAGAATTTTGTTTTTTTTACTGAGGACCAAAATTTTGTTTTTACTATTAAATTTTATGTTAGCATCTATTTGTGATTAATTTTTGTAACGTTAGTAGCACTTATAAGCAATTCAAAAAATCTGTTCACTTCTACAAAATTTTCTTGGCAACACTGCAGCAAGTAGAATTTTAGAGCAAACTGAGGCATTAACGATAATTATACCAGTTTTATAACAGAGGTAAAACAAAGACTCTTTTTTAGTCTCAACCCAAAATAAGAGTTTGCAATGCAGAAGTAGCATTATTCCGTTTAATTGTAAACTGAAAAATACACATGCTGCGCTTTGCAGTAAAAAATATCAACAAAAGTTTAGTTAAGAAATAGAAGCGTCCAATCAAATAAAATCTGGCACCGGCTTCTGCTGACGTGTAAATAGAGCTCCAGCTTCAGGTTTTAATATAACACCCTGCCCCTTGGTTTTGGCTATAAGCCAAAAAAGTTTTTGATTCGAGTAAATAAGGTTTAGACGGCATTTGCAAGGTGGAGTAAACAACTATTATTGAATAAATTGAATAAAATAATCAAATTAATTGCCTTAACGACAATTATAAGAGCGACACCATACAATAAAATTTACTAGTTTGTGCATATAAACTTTTCAAAATTTTTTCATAAATTAAAAAAAGTTCTACGCGCAGATTTGGTAACCGCTGATGTAACAGCTTTCCAAAAAATATACGGCGGCAAGACTTTAATAATGATATCTGCATAAAACCAAGCTTCCGGCACAGCGCAAGCGAAAATTATTGCCAACACCCAATAACTGCTCTTAGCGACACAAATATTGTAATTGGCCGAGCTTTGGATGAACTTAAAATCACGTGCTGATCACATGCGCGACAAATACGCGGGGCGTGCTTACAAAGAAAAAACCGCAATGAAGTGCTTAGCGACAAATGCATGCAAAAAATGCCGACAACGTCTTTTTTAAGTTAAAAAAAAAGATTTTGATGGCATCTTATTCGTTCGTGATTAATAACCGTGTCTAGCTTTAGGGTTACGTCAGTTGATGATAACATATACAAAAGCGCAAAAAACGAAACATGGTATTTCATTACGTCACCTCTTGTGAATGTGGCCAAAGCAACGTCATGCTGCGGTTAAGTTGCTGTGCAAATAACTGTTATCATCACAGTCCAATAAAATATTCAGTTAATATTGATTTCTTTAAAGAATATTTTGGATTGAAAAACCGCTTCAAAAAATTATTTGTTACAATCCCTACGAAACAAAATCTATCATCCAAGATAATTTAGTCATACCTTAACAGAAAAGATAAAACCAAAATCCACAAATAAGTAGTAACTTAATTAAAAATTAAAGTTGAGAAAAGCGTTCCAGTTATTTATGGCTGACAAAGACAAAAATTAAAACAACTCATGTTTAATTTAAAGCTCCTTGACATACTACTCCACTTCAATACTAAACAGCGTCGTCATACAATGTAAATATTTTTTCAACGGTATGAGTAAAATTTTAAAAATAGCTTTATGAATAATCTTTTTTTAAGGTTGAGCGATTAAGAAAGTTGAACTAATTTTAATTTAATATTCCTACAAGTTGAAAGATACAATATTCCTACAAATCCATTTTATCCTTCAACAGCGCTCAACGGATATTCCACTTTCACAGTTTTACTCTTTGGCGAAGCGTGGTACAATATGTGGCTTCTGGCGTCACACAAATGAGAAAACCAAAACGGGCGCATTGCTTGAGAAAAATTGTCGTGTTTATTAGTGTGCGCTTGGAAAAAGGGTTTGACCGCTTATATTTTTTTACAATTTTTTGATGAAGATTTTCTTTTTTGGCATGCCTATTACAAAATTGCCTGAAGTTTAAGCACATAAAAAGATTCAAGACGCCCACTAAATTTATTTGCATTATTGATTTTTTCATGATACTAAAGATTTTAAATGTTAAAGGCTGTAAAGGAACGATTTACATTGATATAATACAAAACAAGATTTTGAAATGTCGACACAACATTTTTAGGTGTACAAAAAACCAGTTCAGAATGAACTAGCCTCAGATGTTTCAATCCGAGGCCAATGCTCCAAATTGTAAAGCAATTTCAAAAACATTGATTGCTGAAGCGGGGTGAAGAGATTTTCAAAACATCTTAAACTTAAACTGATGTAATGCAAAACTGGATAAAATTTTATAAAATCAGTCAACCATCAAAATTCGCATACAGTAAAGCGATTTTTTAGTACTTCAACAGAAGTAAACTTGAAAAAAGGTAGGGATGTTAGTTTTACAAAATGAATTTCACACTTTAATTTGATCTTTTAACCGGAAAAAACTGTATATCTCAGCAGCATAACTAGCTAAAGTTTTTTTGTTTAGCATTTGTTTTTTACTACAGTTTCTTTTCAAACACTACTATATCGGAATAATGTAGAACACAGCATATTCTAATTTTCAAAAAATTATTTAATTTTCGAAGGCAAAGTTTTCGACTTTCTTTAAGTTATAGTTAGATAGGTTTTTAATAACAAGACGACTTTTGCTACCTAAGTAGGTTGATTTCTAAAATAGCCACTGATTCACGTTTATTTTACAAAGTTTCAAACTTCCGTAGCAATAATAAAGAAAAAATCTTATTAGGCCCAAAACAATAATACCTTTACCAGTTGTACATAACGTTAAGTAACCATACTATCGCAAGCAGATCAGGCAACAAGACCCATCAACATAAAAGCTGAAAAAAAAGATGTTAGTACGTATGTTAGTACGTATTAACCAAATACAAAACCAAAAGCACCAAAATAGCTTTTGTACTACACATTAAGTTTTCATACCAATCCAAACTCGGGCAAACTTTATTTTAGAACCGAAGCATTTGGTATGATGATCGCCCAAATACATTTAAACAAATATCAACATAAATATACTTAACTAGAATAACTATACCATTTTACATACTAAATGGGAATAGTAACTAAATGAAAACATATTCACTTTTACATAAATGTTATTGTAGAGAATTAACGTATCTAAGTGCCTAAAAACTGTTGTCTTAGATACTGTCAAGGAATACACTTGCTATAATTTGGCAACAATTTGAGCCAGCGTGATTTTGGGATTATTTTCAATGAAATTACACATGGTATCTCTATGCTCATTTGTAATTTGGACGTTATAACTCCCACCACGGCCATAATCTTTATTTTCTTCCTTAATCCATCCGCAGGCGGTGGTTTTTAGTATGTTTAGCTGTGTTGCTAAACGGCGCCAATCTCCATCTGCATTGAAAAGATCAATGATTCTGGCCTTTTTTGCTTGAATGGCCAATTCTTCTTTTTGACTTTTCCCGGGCATGGGTAAAATTTATAAGGTTTTTTTTTTATATTATTTTGATAGGAGTTTAAATTAAGAATTTCTACAATAACATAAAAAATATTAATAATTTATTAGATTTTTAACTTTTAGTATTTTTACTTAAAGGCATTCACAATATAAAATTTTTATTCAATTTATAATTTGATGTTACAATCAATTTATCTGGAATAATATAAGAAATATGATATTTAAAAAACATATTTTAAATTTAGAAAAATATATGAATCATCATAACTTACAAATATTAAAAACTCCATTGGCTATATTTTAATTTTAAATCAATGTGAATTATCCATGAATAAATTAAAAATGAATAATTAATTTTTGACTGTTCCCATTTAGTTTGTTACTATTCCCATTTAGTATGTAAAATGGTATAGTAAAAATTCCAAGTTATCAGGCAAAGCAATCAAAATAAGCAATGCAATGAAAAATAGGCAGATAGAGAAACTAGGCATCAATTACAAAACATCCTTTTTGAAGATATTGTAGCAATGTTAAAACTAATAATTATCTTCTTTAGCTAACTTAGGATGAAAAACAAGCTGTGTTGGAAGGTCGAGGTCATACAACAACAGAGAAGTTAACTTTTGGTTGAGGCATAACACTAAACAGTTTGCAAAATTTTGCATAAATTTTGCTTTAACAAACACAAGTATTTTCATTTAACACCCAGCAATAGTAATTTGTCGTCCACAAATTTGCAATTAAAAAATACAATAAAATCAATCTGATATTTCTTTATTCGCACAATTAATATTTTTGATGTTTTTTTCCAACGAACGCGACAATCATACGGCACGCTAAAATAGCCATTAAGTCAAAATTTAGCGGTTGTACGGATGCTGCTTCCTTGTAATGGTAACATTGCTTAAATAACAAGTAATACTGTATAGTTAAGGTAATGCTCAACTTACTTTTAACATTTTAAACATGATATTTTCTATTATAAAAATAGAAAATCATAAACTTTAGCCTAAACGGAAAAACACACAAAGAGATTTTACTAATTAGAAATAACATGATTTGCTTAAGTACAAAGTGGAACTAAAAAGTGTTTATGAAGATTACCATGCTTGGGTTCTTCTTGCCACAAATGCAATTGATGTAAAAATGCTAGCCAGTAATTTGCAATATTTAAGTAGCTATTACCAGCCACAAAATTGCCTTTGGTAAAACCAAGAGCATATCTAACACATCATAAACTTCAAGCTTGCGATTACACTAACAGCTTGAAAATGCGATTTGACACAATTACGTTACGCTGCTGCAGTTATCGCGTTAATAATGACGCGTTCGCATGTACCACTGTCGTTCGGTTTCGTCAATTCAACCTTGTTGTAAAAATTAAATTCAATTTAAAAGAAAAAAGCATTTTGAATTTAAAACCTCACCAAAAGATTTCAGGCGCACTTACGCATTCCAATATACATAAAGCTTTACCGAGCTTTCGAAACAATATAACCTTAAGTTGAATCCAGACAACTTTAGACAACAAGACTACAGAAAAAGTGAAGCTGAAAGTCACAAAAACATGATAAGAAAAAAGCCTTTTTTTCTAATTTTTTTTTTATTTCTGGAATAGCGGTTCATTTCCTTGCACCAGACACTGCCACTGTTTCGGCCAACAAAGCATCGTCAGTTATCAAGCCGTTTCAAATTCAATTCATGCTGTATATATATTCGTTTTATTCAGTATATATTCGTTTAAATCGCGATGGATACAATTCTGTCACAAGGCTATAATAAGAGTAAGTACAAAAACTTAGTTCCCTTTTTTCTATAAAAAAATGATTCCTTTTATCGTCCTTAAACTGTTTTAGATTAACACTCAACTGTTCAGAGATCCAAAACTGTTATGTTGTTCGTTTAGTTTTTATTTGGTTTGTTTCCAGTTTTCGGAAATGGCCAGATTCACTTCTTCCTCAATGATGAATGACAAATGATTCAACTAGTCTTGCAATTACATCAATGTATGATGACCTTCTTCTTAACTTAGAAAGTAATAAAATTACATGTTCAGTTTTCCTTGATATTAGTAAAGCCTTTGATTCAATAAATCATGACATCCTTTTAAAAAAATTAAATATATATGGTTTTCGAGGTAAAATTTGGAAATTATTGATGTCATACTTAAAAGATAGAAAACAGTGTACCAAAATAGGAAATAACTTTTCAGAATTTAAATACATGTGTTGTGGTGTTCCACAAGGGTCTGTATTGGGACCTTTATTATTTTTACTCTATATTAACGATTTGCCAAATGCAACTAAATGTATTACTACAATATTTGCAGATGATACAAATCTACATCTAGCTGATCCAAATTTACTCATACTCGAACAGAATATGAATATAGAACTGCAGAAAATTAACTCATGGTTTAAATCAAACAAACTATCTCTTAATTTTAATAAAACTAAATATATGGTTATATGTAAAAAAAGCGTCAATACATCTTCTTTTAAATTAACCATAGGAAAAAATGAAATTAAACAAACAAATCATGTAAGATATTTAGGTATTTTTTTGGATGACAAATTAAATTGGGATCATCATGTATCTAACATATGCAGCAAATTGTCAAAAACAAGTGGCATTTTTTATAAACTAAGGCATTATGTGCCACTGAGTACTTTAAGAATATTATATTTTTCATTAATTCAATCGCACTTACAATATTCTATTTTAAACTGGGGACGGGCTAACAAAACACTCTTGATGACCATAGAAACATTGCAAAACAGAATTATAAGGACTTCTTTATTTAAGAACATTAAGACCCCAATTAACATGCTATACAAAGAATTTAATGTGCTAAAACTATTTGATCTTTTTCAACTAGAAGTTGTTAAATTTATGTTTAAATTTGAAAATCATATGTTACCTTATTGTTTTTATAACTATTATGATAAAATAAACAGTGTGCATCAACATTTAACAAGATATAGCACTGATGGAAATTTTTTTCTGCATTCTGTAACAAAACAATCTGGTAAACAAAGGCTACAATACATTGGAGCAAAATTGTGGTCTACTGTACCCAGTGATATAAAAAAATTATCTTTTAATTCTTTTATTAAAAATTACAAAGTATTTCTTTCAAAAGCCTATGAAAAATACTGATAAGCAAAGTAGTTATTTTAAAAAAATGGTGTTATGAATAATACATATATATCAGTTTTCTTAATGTTATGTATTGTTTTTATTTTATTTTATTTTTTTTGTTTCATGAAATATTTTTGCTATGCTGTTTCTTCAAAATCCACCAATTATATATATTTTTAATAACGTATGTATACTGTATTTTTCCTATCACAATTGTATTGCATTAATTACTTGTATTGCATGCCCTCTGTACTATTAATAGAACTGTTTTTGTTATTTTCAATTAACTTGATATAATGTAAAAAAAGGAAATATATGTTTCTTTTTTATTTTTTCTACATTGTTTGCTTAAAATCATATTTATTGTGTATTCTTTTTTTTTTTTACCTTTAATTCTTCTTTGTGGAATTTTTCACCTTTATGTAGGCTACTAATACTGTAAATCAGTTTATTTTAATGAATTATATTACTTGTTTTTAGATTTATGTGTTACGTTTTTTTTTTTTTTTTGTTTATTTTTTGTTTTTCTCTTTATAAATTTCTCGGTGTGCTTTGTACCAGCTGTAATTTGTTTTGATATCTGTTGTATGTCATTGCATATTGGTGTGTACTATTTGTTTGTTTCTACTGAATGGTAGCCTAACTGAACATTAAATAATTAAAGTATTTTGAGGTGCTAGCTGACTTTGGTGACCTTGATGGTCTTTTGCTGGCATCTAGTCATGGCGACCAAATGTTGTTGTAGTGCATTTACAGTTTTTTTTTTGTTTTGCTTGACTTTTCATGTCTTGGTCGTTGACAAAAAAAATAAAATCCTTATCCTTATCCTAAATCCTTCCTCAGCGACCCTCCAGACACTATTTATTTTGTTCTGAATCCCAAACTTATAAACCAAAACTTCTGGAAACCTTTCTCCACCTGCATTTTTTTTTATTTTCTCTTGGTGATCCTGTCTCATTCTCCAATACTCTTTAAATTCCAATGTTTTTTTAAAGCATTATTATCATACTATGATATGCATAAATCAACGCGCTCCATTAACTGTTGCAGAAACAACTAGTAATTCTTTTAAGCTCAACATATCCATCAAGGAGTACCTTCTGTATACAATAAATATCGCTTTAATAGGTTTTCAGCAGATAATACTAAATAGATCAAAATGTGTACTGTATGAAGTATAATGCACTTGCAATTGTACGGTTTAATACCAGTTCACTATGCAACTTAACTTTTGTATTCTGGTGCAGCAAAAGTGCTACCACATTTCGGAAGCATTTTTATATGGAAAGATATACGGTATATATGTTCAGCTCTTTCTACAAATTAAAAGAATTTTAAAAGGTAAGAGTTATAGCTAGCTTATTGTTACTAAACATAACAAAATAGCAGTTATGTAACTGCATGTTAACAGACACTTATTTTCTTCCTCACTTTTTCAAGTTAAGCTATATAGTAAGAAACTGAAAAAATTTCGTAGGCCGCGTTTACTAGCCAGCTAGCATGCTGAACTGACAACAATCGGTCCAATCATTATTTAATTTGGTGCTGTTTTGGCTGCCTGTCTATATGACACTACTCTAGTATGGTATAATATCTACACAGGTTCATACATGATCTTGTTGTGTCAGCAAGGTCAACTTGCAGTTTGAAAAATTTAGTAGTTTTTTTTGAAAGCTTAAATAATTTAAAGAATTCATTTTTACTAGCGTTACTCCTATTCCTACTCCGGAGTAAGATGTTTTTTTAATGCCTCTCTTACTCTGGAGTAACATTTTTTTCTTAATGTTACTCCTTCTCCTATTCCTACTGCTCCATGAATTTATTTCGTCATTGGCACATGACTAAACAGGCTACTTTGTTTGTTTTTTGAATTCTGATTTCATTATATGGTGCCCTAATCACTAATCAGAATTTAAAATTCAAACGGGAAAAATAACAATTTATAAATAGTGCAGTATAATAATTTTTATGTTTCTATGTGGAATATAATTGAAAGAGTAAGGAATAATAAATACTTTTTGTTACTCCACTCCTTGGAAAAACTCTTACTCCTACTCCCCAGCCTTGATTTGTAGATAACCAGCCATAGTAAAACCCTTAAATTAACGCGTTAATGTAACAAAACATTTTTAAAAAAGCCGCAAAAAATCATAGCGGACAAGCCTTAAAAAGTATTGTAGGTGCATTTGGACTCGTTTCCGCTACGAGCGCTGGCGGGAGTATTCTTTGTTAGTTTTATTGTTTTTTTGCTTCTCTTAGCGCTTAAGCGCGGAAACAGATCCGAGACAGCTTCAAAGTGAAGGCTTTTTTTGGGAAACTATTTCTTAGGGAGGAAAATCAAGATCTGCACTCTGGTACAAGTGTGTCGCAAATTTCAAAAAGGTTTCAAAGCGTGCCGCACGAGTGAAATGGTTGAAAAACATTACCTTTGGACCTAAAAAGAGAGCGACTTTAATGTTTTTGGTGACTTGTTGTCGCTTCGTCTACCAAAATATCTCAGTCGCATATGTGTCTGTTGAAAATTTTGGGGTAATAATCTTTGTTAGTGTTCACTAATAACTAAACGTCGCTTTAGCCGCATGAACGAAGAAGGAAAAGTTCTTCAGAATTTGAAATTATTCCAAGAAATTCCAACTTGCCGTACATAAAATACGGCAATCGAAAATAATATGCTCAATCGCGAAAATAAATTTTAATAGACACTATTGAAAGAAAGTGTTATTAAAAAAGGTAATCTCATTATGAGGCAAAAGACTTGTTTGCGAACGACTGAAGTTAAGAGAAAGTAAAACATTACAATACATGTACTCAAGCCAACTTAAAACAACTTTGATAAAACTGCTTGTATTTATGAGCCGTTGCTTTGGCGCTCTCTTAAACCCAACAAAAGTCGCCTAAACACGAGCACACTACACTTTTAAAAGACGTCATCGTTCATTGATTAAATAACAAAAGGACTTCATAGTTGTTCAATCTAACACAAAAGAACTTAGCAATAACAATGAAATCAATTTTGAATTGCGTAGGACGAGGTGATACAATCATAATCGGCAAACAATCCAACCATGTCACATCAAGAGAGCATTTACCACCCTGAATAGGGCATTGATCCAGGTATCACGGCTATAGCGTGTAAAGACGGAGACAAAGAATTTTAACAAACTTTACTAACATCGATACAACAAACTTTAGTTTTCTAAACAAGCGAAGCATAGTACGCTGGTTTAAAGCATGATGCTTTGTACAATTTCATTTTGTTTTTTATTATTGGATGCATACTTTATAAAGTTAGATGAAATTTACTTAAAATTAAACCAACTTAATTTGGTCTGTACGAAAGTTTAAAATTCAAATTTTTTTGGTTTTTAACTATCAATTATTATCACTAATATTTTTGTCAATTTTGAGTAACTGCAAGAATCATCTAAGAATTTTTTATATACTTTTAAAACCCCACAAGACATCATTAGTTATTGAAGTGAGGCCAATCTCAACAATGTAGCTCCTGGGTAGCATGGTAACTTTTACAAAACTAAGACAACACCAAATCAGACTCGGCCATCTAAGTAATTGAACTAGCGCAAAGTCGGAAGCAATAGCCATCATTTTAGCTTAAACTTTATTTTTTTTCAACATTAATTTAAAACAAGCCGCTTAAATATTTAATGTAACTTCAAAACCGGACACTTAAATCAATTCTAAATCCTCATTATTCTTCAAATACAAAATCAACATTAAGAATATATTATAATTATAATTTAAGACAAATTAATCGCTGTGAGCCTGAACGTTGGTTTTTACTCGACAATACATACAAATACGGCAAAAGTTTTAAGGCAAAGTTTTCACGACGTGCCCCATGAACACCTGATGAGCGCGGCAGAAATCGACATAAATTTCCATCAACAACTATTAGGTCATTAAGAATAAAATGTCCGATTTAAAACTAACACTTTATTTTACAATATCATAAGCACAAACCAAAGGTTTCATCAAAATATGCACCCAAGGCATCTATACATTTCTGCCATCTTATTGGTAGCTTATTTATGCCTGCAACAAAAAATTATGGAGCAAGAGGCGATAAAATCACTTAAGGATGTTTTGGCCTGTTTTTCGGATGCAAAGGTTTTTCCTTGTAAAAAGTTGTCTAATGCATGGAAAAAATGGTAATCAGTTCGACCGAAACCTCTCAAACCATCCGCGCACATTTCGCTCGTTCGCCACATTGTCACCAAACACCTCATTAATGTTTCTAGCCGTCTGAGAGGCATTTGACCCACGACGGAATTCGTATTTATAAGCAACACGAATTTTTGATCTATCTATGGGTTCCAAGATATTCATTTAAAATATCTAAACCACGGAATTATATGTTACCCTGAACTGCATCTGTAAGATGATGAAGTTAAGGTCCTATGGTATAAATTATGAAACGACAATAAAAAAATGTTAAAGTTATAATTCGACAAAAATGTGATTAATGGAATCCGATAGTTGACCTAATAGTTACAAAGAACTCCGACTCGCCAAACCAAAACACAGGACCATTCATGACAGCAACTCTATTTCAACGCACCTAATTTTTCCCGCCAACACAGCCATTCAAACAATAACAATAAATCTCAACCAATTCACGACGGGTAATTATGTCCGAGTTTCAATAACAATGCGTTACGTCCCAGGGAAAAGCAGTTTACAAAAAGAGTTTGGAAAGCACCACTTTTAAACAACTATATTCGAGTAAACAAGCGATACGTCACAAGCAGGGCCGGATTTATCAATAGGCTAGGCAGGCTGAAGCCTAGGGCCTCAACATCCAGGGGCCTCGAAATTCGATTTCGAAGTTTGTAATTTTATTAAAACTTGACAAGCTTATACCCTATCTCAAGTATACATACATCAAGCTTTTAGAATAGAAAATTCTATACACAACTGGTTTCAGCTACCTTGTAAACAGCCATTGTTACGTGTTGTTTCAAGTTTTATACGTGTTTTATCATATAAAGCCAATTATTATGCGTTGTCAGCTTGCCGCAATACTATGTAGCGATCGCCACATTTTAACGTTTGACATAATTGTATATTTTTGTTCGTTTATTCACTTTTTTCTTTTTTATAGAAAACGAGAGAGTCTTGCGTTGTAAAAAAAGCACATGTAGAAAAGTTCTTGTACTGTTGGCTTGAAGAATAAAGAAAGATTGTTGTTTTAATAATAATAAAAAGAAGATCTGTAAAAGTTTGTGAAATTTACATGTAGCTACTGTATATATAAACCTTCTAACCGCTACATATTGGATCACGTTGGGGTCACCAATATGTAGCGGTTAGAAGGTTTATATATACAATAGCTACATGTAAATTTCACAAACTTTTACAGATCTTCTTTTTATTATTATTAAAACAACAATCTTTCTTTATTCTTCAAGCCAACAGTACAAGAACTTTTCTACATGTGCTTTTTTTACAACGCAAGACTCTCTCGTTTTCTATAAAAAAGAAAAAAGTGAATAAACGAACAAAAATATACAATTACGTATTTATGTCAACGTGAAAATGTGGCGATCGCTACAACTACATTCAGCGATTTCGATGTCTTGGTTTTCTGCTCAAGAACATTCTATGGTTCTTGTTATCTCTTCTAAGATTTACAATAGTCATGTAGTTAACCTCATTTGTGGAGTTTAATTGTGTTTATTGAGATTACTGGGAGTTATTTTTGTTTAAGTAGGATAATTAACTAATTTAATTGTGTTTATCGTGTTTTACTGGTAATTGGTGAGCTGGAAATTTCCAAGTTTTAAAAGGGTAGCCTATATAGAGTAGTCATAAAGGTTGCTAAGTAGTCTACTCTGCAAAAAACAGTACCGGTAGTTGACATGTTGCTGAAATAACTTATACATAGCGTGAGCATACTTATAATGTGGTAAATTATACGTTTTATCAATTAAAATTTACTAATATTATTGACTTTTCTTATTAGCCTATTAGACGTATTGGTATTGCTAACCTGCGTTTAAATCAAGCATAATCTTATTTCTTACTTTTTCGTACCCTAATTCTTATTATGAGTAAAAGATTTGAAAGTGAAGCAAGCAAGCGTAAGAGAAAGAAAATTGAAAATGATATGGTAAAGAAAATGAAACCAATCACTGCTTTCTTGCATCAACCTCTGACAGAAGCAACAAGTGCTGGAAGTGAAGTAGGTGCATTGACACTAGTGCAAGAAAATCAGTGTGATGAAGTTGATCAGCCAACTGTTAGCATTCAACCAAAAGAAAGTTTTATTGAAAAAGCAATACAGGACGTTGAATAGCAACCAGTTAATGAGGAAGCAGCCATGCCCAGTAAAAATGAAAATACAAATATATTTCAGAACTCAGTTGCTGCAAAGGGAGGGAAAAAAGAAACACTTGAAAATATAGGAGATAGTCAAATTTTCAGTTCACTCCTGGTGAAGTAAATCAATCCCAGGGTATTATACAAGTAGATACTAATGCAGATGATGCCGAACATAGATTTATACATACACTGAGTTTAAAGGACGTTGGTTTGTGGAAAAAATTATTAAATGATGAAATAGCTTACTGGCTAGAGAGAGGGCCATCTGAAGTTCAGCACAGTTGTGGACCATTTTCTAGTTCCAAGCAAGTGTACAAGAAGCAATCCAGGTTTTGCACAAAAGCTCTGTTTTTTTCAACGAAAGTCAATGGTGAAACATATAGCAGAGAGTGGCTTGTATATTCCCCCTCAAAAGGGCGAGTATAATGCTTTGTTTGTAAACTTTTTCCAAACCATGTGTCTTCTTCGGCTTTA
The DNA here is from genome assembly GCA_963680785.1 of Diplosoma virens. Classification (NCBI taxonomy): domain Eukaryota; kingdom Metazoa; phylum Chordata; class Ascidiacea; order Aplousobranchia; family Didemnidae; genus Diplosoma; species Diplosoma virens. The sequence goes on from OY796896.1 coordinate 18,139,537, forward strand.
GCTTCTGATGGTTTTGATGATTGGCACAACTCTTAACTTATCCAAGCTCATGAAAACTCAGAAAAACACAGAAATTCCTTGTTGACCTACCTAACAAGAAAGCGAGGGTATACGCTTACTTCAAAGCTGGAGGATCAAATAAAAGCAGAACAGCAGTGTTGGTGGCATTTAATGGAAAAAATCATTGCTGTAATCTGCACTGTTGCAGAACGAGGATTACCTTTTAGAGGGAACAATGAACGATTTGGATCTCCCAATAACGCAATTATCTTGGTCTTTTAGAACTAGTAGCAAAATTTGATTCATTTTTACTTGCTCATATCAATCGTTATGGAAATTCGGGATCAGGAAATCCCTCTTATTTGTCAAAAACTATTTGTGAAGAGATGATTCAGCTTATGGCCTAAAAAGTTAAGGAGTCGATTGTGGCTGACGTGAAAAAAGCGGGATATTTTAGCTTTTCTGTGGATTCTACTCCCGATATTTCACATACTGATCAGTTAACTTTGATTATCAGGTACGCGTCTCTTGTAACCGGTTTACCAATTGAAAGATTTATAACTTTTCTTGAGCTTAAATACCACTCTGGGGTAGGCATGGCAGATTTAGTGCATAAATATCTCACTGCTGAGCTTCAGCTTGATTTTTCTAAATGCCGAGGGCAGTCTTATGACAATGCTGCAAACATGACTGGTAGGTACAACGGTATGCAGCAAAAAATCCTAGAAATAAATAAATTTGCAAAATTTATTCCATGCGCTGGCCACTCCTAAAATTTGGTGGGGTGCTCAGCTGTTGATTGTTGTCTTGATGCAGTGAACTGTTTTGGCATTATCAATAAAATTTACATTTTTTTTTCATCTTCCACAAAAAAGTGGGCAGTTCTAAAATCATTTTTGCAACCTCAGTCAAAGGTACCTAAAATTTATCAGATACTAGGTGGGATGCACATGCAAAAGCCACGGAAGCTATTTTGGAAAGTTACAGTGCCATCAGTAATGCTCTCAATCATTTGCACTCTGATGTAAGTGAGAAGAGTAATACTAGGCTTCATGCTAACAACCTTTTGCAAAAAATGGAAAAATTGGAATTTGTGTTTATGTTGCATTTTTGGACAAGAGTGCTAGGTCGTTTCACAGGGTTAGCAAAGCCCTTCAAAAATCTGAATTGTTATTAAGTACTTGTGCCGAATTGTACAGTTCACTTGTAGACTTTCTAAGTAAAATTAGAGATGAGTTTGATAAGTTTGATCAGCAAGCAAAAGCTACCTTGCCGAATAAAAATTACAGAGCTGTCGCTAGGAGACAAAGAAATGCACCTGGCGCTTTAAGTGAACTCTCTTCAAAGGATAGGTTTAGAATAAATTCCTTTATTCCTATGCTTGATGCACTGGAAGTCAATTTAAAAAGAAGAGCTACCGTGTACAGTAACATTGCAGAAATGTTCCTCTTTCTTGCTGATCTGAAAGCAACTAGCTAGAAATTGAGCGAGGCGTAAAACTTTTAGAAGAAGCGTATCCAGAAGATGTTGACCTGAAACTTGCTGATGAACTTCTATATTTTCATTTGTACGTGAGACATACACAAAGCCAAGGGCTTACAGAAGAGCAATTTATTTTTTTGTCTCATGGAGACCTTTATCAAATTATGTGCAAAGAAAAAATTCACATTGCCTTTCCTAATGTGGAAGCAATATTAAGACTGTTTCTAAGCTTAATGGTCACTAACTGCTCAAAAGAAAGATCTTTCTCAAGGCTCAAAAGCATCAAAAATGAACTGAGATCCACGATGTCTCAAAAAAGGTTGTCTGCACTGAGCATTCTGTGCCTTGAGAGTGACAAACTTAAACAGATAAATGTTGATGAACTTTTGCATGACTTTGCTTTGACGAAAGCTAGAAAAAATGTTCATAGCCTAGTCTTCTCTATTTGATAGCTGTAACTATTTTTATGTCCTCGTACATAAATTTTACAACTATTCAAACGGGTGATTGATATAAAAATTAAAATTAAAACCAAAACTTTTAACTAAATTTTTATTTTTTTAATTAAAAATTTGCACTCATAATTGGGAAGAATGAAAAGAACGAACAGTTTAATGCACTCATATTTTTAACATTTAGCAATGATGTGTTGTGTTGTTTAGAGAGAAATTCTGAGTTAAAAAATAGGGAGGGGCCTCACAAATGAAATAGCCTAGGGCCTCTCGTGGTCTAAATCCGGCCCTGGTCACAAGCTAGATTTTTGCTATTCTACTGCTGTAGAGTGTAAATTAGTGATTTTCAAACTTTCGGTACCCTTCCAAGAAAATAAAGGTTTCGCGTAAAGATAATTTTTCAGCTATTTTTGCTTTTAAATAAGAACTTAAAAGCAAACAAAGTTTTGAACTTTTTAACAGTTCGTAGCAATACGGTACACGAAGGTACCGCAGCACCACGGTTAGGAAGGCAGGTCTAATTAGGGTAAACTTCAAAGCCGGCCAGAAAAATTATATTACAGCTAATTGTATCAAATAGCCAATAAAAAACACACACACGCACTAAACAGTATAAGCCACTGACAACATTTTTTAAGTATTGATAGAAATGTTGTAAGCCGTACGTGAATACCTTTAATACAAGAGTTTCAATGCTTAATGAAGTTAAAGATGTAAAGTTGCTTTTAATAAAAAAAAATTAATATCAAAACAAGCTTTTCACGCTAATAACAGAAGATGAAAAAAATGACAATAATAAAAAATAATAAAAATTCTACTCTTGTCATTCAATTCTATCCTTGAAAAAGACGCTTTACGCATTTCCTCTGCTTGGCGATCATAATGCGCAACTCTTGAATATCACTATATAAATATTGAAAAAAAAACGAAAAACTTTCAACAAGGCCACAATATCTTGGCATCTCCGAATTGACGGTTGCGCAAGCATAACGCCACTGACGTTTTTTTGAAAGTCAGGGAGTAAACAGAAATGATGATGAATCTATTTGCAACCCTCAAAAAAATTTGGAGAATTTTGTTTTGGGTAAAACAATACATTGGAATAGAAAGTATTTTGGACAAAATGTACGCATAAAATAAGTTACTGCAGCACTAACCTGGTCATACGATCGACGAAATTTTGTATGCTATAATTTCCAGAGTTCTGCAAGGCTGGATATGACGCCAAAGTTAGTTTATAACCGCTGCATAAAAAGGGCGTTTAAGATTTAAAAAAACAATTGAGTGACAAAAACTACATTAAATATTATGTTTATTGATAGATGTTACATTCCGTAAGCAGCTCGACAAATTAAAAAATCCATTTTATTTTAAATTAAACAGACATGACTGCACAGAAAAGGTTTCACAATTGATATCTCGAGATGATTATGACACAACAAACACATTAAACCTAAACATACATGTATTTATTCATTACAAGTTTTATTGCATCAACCCAATTTAAAATGTTTTGACGATAAGTATATTACCAAAAACCTACTTTTCTGATAAAAACTTGGCCATAAAGTAATCCTCAGCAATGTATGATGACAGTTTGGCAAGACCACCTGTGCACTTTTCAAAATAATCTCTTCTGATTAATGTTGACATACCAGTCATGCATATAACACCCATCACATGAGCGTTTATGTAGATTCGAGTATGTTGTGTTCCAAAATAAATCTGAATGGAAAAAGGTTAATAAATAATAAAAATAATACCAAAAAGTGATTTTTTTTCTTGCTCAACATACTTTTTCAACTGTAGCTGAAAAACCTTTTCTATTTGAAGTGTAAGGCACTGCATGCACCAGTGCCACCCTATCAGTCATTTTTGATACAAGATCACGAAGTGCCAAAGGTAAAACTCGTATGCCTGAATCACATATCCAGAATAAGTTGTACTCCATTATATCATATGCAGGGATGAGGTTGTTGATTTTTGGATTGGCACCAAATTTTTTTCCACCTAAGTGAAAAGCAGTTACTATATTATCAAAATTAAGATGCACAAAGCATAATGATGCAACATCAAAGGCAGAAAAATTGCAAAGTACAGTTTTTAACAAAGTCAAAACAATGAAATTTTGAGATACAGTAAATATAACTGCTTCAAAGTTAATACTAGCTATTCAAGAAATATATAGAAACTAAATTAAAGCCTAAGTTTTAAAAATACACAAAAAATTTTTTTTTAATCAAAAAAATATCAAGTTAAAAAGTTAGAATTTGAATATGACATGAACCTGTTACAATTTTTGCTGGGATGCTTGGATGTTTTTCAATCAATCTTTTTACTACTTCATGTGCAGGATCATTACTATCTTGTATGCAAAACAATATTTCATACTGCAAAGAAATATTTTTAAAAATAAAGAGAAAAACTTGTATTAACAATTCAAATCAATCAAAAACAAAATGCACCAAACGATTCTATTACACCAGAAAAAATGAGCAGTAACTTAAGTAAAATTATTAAAAATTTGATCAATTTCAGTGCATTTTTTGCTTGTTTTTGCAAAGGAAAAAAAATTAAGATTACAAACATAATGCATGAGCAGTTTTAATCTTCAAAAACTGGCAATTATGTTTTTACTTATGAAAACATTTACAGACCTGAGGATAATCTAATTCAAAAAAAGTTTCTAAATTGTCTTCAAGGTTTGGGTCAACACCTTTTAATGGTTTTAAAATGGAAACACCTTCAATTTCAGCTTTCATTAATTCTGGAGGCTTTTTGTTCATATAAAATTTTCTGGAAATAAAAGCATCTTTTAACAATTAAATTTTTTTATGCTTTACAGTCCAAAGCCTAATAAAAAGTATTCAAGATGTTATAAACTTGACAAATACAAAAAAAAATGGTTAGAACTGCTAAGCAAAAAAATTATTTAAGTTTTAGCAGATTCAAACTTTTTTCTGAAAATTCAAATGCTGTTCTATAAACATTTATGTTACAACAGATACCAACACTAAACAATTATAACTCATATTAATATTCAATATCTATTTTATTAGAATTATTATGCCTATATCATGGTACCACAGGCATCACAATATCATACTAATCTAACTTTTAAAAACCCTTACAAAAAATGATCAGGTCTTTTCAAGAAGTCACCACAAAAGATTTGTGAAACTAATTCAGAATCCCTTGTGGTTACTATTATTTATTGAAAATATTATTTTCTTGGTTTCTTTATTTAAATCTTGGTGCTGAAGGGGAATTCCAGGTTAGTTTCACACAATCACTTACAGTCACTTCTTGAACAGACCCAAATGATCTGACATAACATTAAAATTTTTAAAAATTTCTTGCAATCGTAAACATCATATTACTTAAAACCATAAATTATAAATTAAAAATAAATGGAGTACATACGAGTATATCATAGCAATAATATGCATAAATAGAAGTCCAAAATTAAGAACCACTCCAAATGCTGCTACTCCTTCAACAAGAAGATATGATGCCCACATCCATGTTGAGTCCATTTCAGATCAAGCAGTTTAGCAAAAATGTAAAACCAGCATTAGATTCTAAAATTTGTGTTAAACATATTTATGATTAGTTACCTTAATTGCTTTTTGAGTAAGCCTTGAACTCAACTAAATAAAAAGCTTTTCAAATGATCATGCCTAACCAGTCTTGGGATTCAAAATTTTAAAAACAGATCATCTTTTGTATACAATTTGCAAACAACAGGTTTCCTTATTACACAGAGATATAGAGATACATAGATTATGTTAAACAACAACAACAAAAACAATTTATTGGTGAACATAGCAAAACAAGAAAATGCAAGACAAATGAAAATAGAGTGCATATCATATTTAAGCTATGTGACTGGGGAGCCGCAAAGGGACAATTATGTCTTGTGTCTGAACGGCTACCAAAAAAGCAACGACACATGTAAATGAAAGGAAGTGTTGCAGTTGAAGAACATTTATAAACTAAGAGCGGGTTTGCTGAACGTGGTGAAATTCTAAGAACCGGTTCGCGCGAACCCGTGCGAATCCCCTGAATCCCATCACTGGCTACAACTTGCTTTTAAAAATATTTATACCGGTAATTAAGAAACAAAGTTTTTTTCTTCCAACTACAAAACATAAAAGCTACCGTAATTCTTTCAGCTCACTTCAACTTTTTCTTCAGTAAAAGTATTTAAAGTGTAGCAGCATTATGCAATGTCAATCTAACAATCTGAGATGGTTCTTCAAAACATGTGATAATCATTTCGATTGATCACCAGTCTTAGCTCGGTTGGTCAGTCACTGATAGACAAATTCTATCATGTCCTTGGGAAAGACAATTAGCTTAATTACTTTCCTCTGCTTCTGTGCTTGGTGGTTTCAGCAAGCAGTTTCAACCGGACAAGAATAATCTGGCATCTACAGTACAAAAGCAGTCGGAAAAATTATTGAACGATTGTCCCATCAGCGAGCCGCGAGCCCAGATTTATAAATAAGCAACTGATGTCATTCAGTCCAAAGTTGTAAATATAGGAACTTAAAAACTGATTTGTCCAAGACAACAATAAAAGGGGTCGCATAGGAGTCATTTGATTCAGACGCGTATAAGTGTAGCTCTCAAAGCACGTCACAATTCAGCCTTGTCTGAAAAAAACGTGTGGAAAAAATAAGAAGCAATTTTTTTATTTGACTGGCGAGGAAAGAAGTCAGTAAAGGAATTAAGAAAGTCTTATTCTAACTCTGTGGCTGCTGAACAAATTATTCTGTAATAAAATTGAATAGAAGTGAAACTGCTCGAATTGCTTGAAGAGACCCCAATTTAGAAGTAATCGTTGGACTTTTGATTAACTTAATAAGTGAGTGGTGGTAGTAGTATAAAAGTATATACTAACACATATATACATAGCCGTACCTGCCGGGGGTGCAGGGGGGCAATTGCCCCCCCAAGTTTCGAAGATTTGGGCAAAATTAAGATTTTTCGGGCAGTGAGAAGAAAATATTTGGGCAAAACCATAGTTTTTCGGGCAGCGATATGAAAAATTTGGGCAAAGTCAGGAAATTTAGAGAGGTGATGATGAGGAACTGCAAGAAATAATAATCCAAATTTAGGTGAAGACCTTTTTTTTTTTTAGAAAACACCTTGATTTTGGGACGAAAATCGAAAATTAGGAGACTGAATTTAAGTGAAGACCTTTTTTTTTTTTTTTTAGAGATCACCATGATTTTAGGACAAAATTGGTTTTTGTCTGAAAAACTCAGACAATTTTTTTGTCATATCCGAAATGTACTCTAAAATCATGATTTGGGCAAACGTCACAAAATTTGGGCAAAACTTCATTGCCCCCCCAAAATTTTTTGGGCTGGTACGGCTATGCATATATATACATACCTACCTATAACCGCTACATTTTTGGTGACCCCGACTGGAACGTAAAAGGACAATACTTGTTTTAAGTAGTTCATTGCAACGAAGATCTTGACTTTAGTAGCTAATTTGACTTATTCGTATCTGTGGTTTATTTTTATATTTTTAATCGGCATTTTACTTGTTACCTTTTTTAACTTGGACTTTGTTGCATTGGTTACATTCAAATCGTAGAGTGATACATTATGCTAATAATTTCATGTCGAAACAAGGCGTGGTCGTGTTTCGAAAGAGAGTTATTTGCTTGCTACGCATCAATTAAGCATTTTCAATATTTTTTAGAAGGTCGCGACTTTACCTTAAAAACCGGGGTCTGGTGCAGAATCGGCCGTAAGCGTCTTTTTATGTCCACTTTGACTTCTCTCGTTTTCTCGTCTCTCGTTTTCCGCTTCTCTTTTTGTTTCTTTATTATAAATCATTCTTTTTAGCAAAACAACGACAAACAAAGGCATTTATTAAGTTATACAATTTCTTTTTCGATATTTTCACGTATTTACTTCTCTAACACTTCTTAATTATTTTTTTCACATAAATAAAACACTTTTGAAATATAATTTAAAGTTTTAACAATTGAATTTGTTTAAATATACAACAAAACGTAATGTTCTTGGGGGCCGATTCTGCACAAGCTATCATTCGCATGTTTCAATAATGATTTATTTCCAAATACACTTTTCAATGATTATACATGCCTTATACATTCTTAAAATATACTGTCAAGTTGTAGGAATTGATTTTGCTTTAAATCATTTAATAAAACTAAAATATTTCGTCACGGCCGATTCTGCACAAGCTAACATTCGCAAATTTGTATTATGAATTTAACTTTAAAAATCAATCATTCGTTTCTAAACACATATTAATTATTATTTTCACATAAATAAAACACTCGTAAAATATAGTTTAAAGTTCTAACAATTGAATTTGTTTAAATATTCAACAAAACGTAATGTTTTTGGGGGCCGATTCTGCACAAGCTATCAATCGCTCGTTTCAATAATGATTTATTTCCAAATACACTTTTCAATGATTATATATGCCTTATACATTCTTAAAATATACTGTCAAGTTGTAGGAATTGATTTTGCTTTAAATCATTTAATAAAACTAAAATATTTCGTCACGGCCGATTCTGCACAAGCTATTATTATTCGTAGAAGTCATTAATGAATTTCACTTTAAAAAATAACTATTTTTTTTCAAAACATTTTTTAATTCTTTCTTTCACATGTCTAAACACTCTTAAAACATAGCTTAATATCGTAAACATTGATTTTGTTGAAATGTGTTCACAAAAACATAATGGTTTTATAAAGGGCGATTGTCCACAAGCTATTATTCGTAAAAGTCATTTATGAATTTTACTTTATACAAAAGCCATTTGCTTTTAAAACACTTTATAATTATTATTTTTACATGTCTAATCACTCTTAAAACATACTTTGCAGTTGCAAGAAGTTTTTTGTTTGAAATATATTCGACAAAACATAATGGTTTTATGGGGGCCGATTCTGCACAAGCTGTTATTTGTAAGTTTGTATAGCTAGTTTAAGTTTACAAAACAACCATTTGTTTCCAAAACATTTTTTACTTATTATTTTGACATGTCCAAACATTTTAAAAACATAGTTGAAAGTTGTAAGAATTAATTTGGTTTCAAAATAGGCACGAAAACGAAATACTTTTGTTACCGCCGATTGTGCACAAACTATCATTCGCAGGGTTTCTTAATCAATTTTTAGAATTTTTCCCAATTTTTTTCTACGTACTATCGTACACTTTTAAGGGCGCCAGTCTTATCTACATGTAACTTGGAGTGGATACCTTTACATACTACAACATTTTTGGCATACAATGACCTTGTTTGACCTTATGTTAAAAGAAGGTTTTTATAGCTTACCATTTTGTTCAACCAAAATTTTATACTGTAGAGGAATATTATTTTCGTCCAAGTCACTATTTTATACTGCTATAATATTAAAACTAACAATTTAGTTGCAAAGTATAACTAGAGGAAACACTGTCAGTCGTGCTCTTAAGATAAAGTGGATTCACGCCAAAAATAAAAAAAAAGTCTTCCCTTTGCTCGCTTGTCCGTTTGGGGTTGAGGGGAAGTAGTTCGAGTTTGACCATTAATAATTCAAAAAATACTTTAAATTTTCTTTCGAAATTTAAACGAAATAAAAATCAGGAATTTAGGTTGTGTTGAGCCAAAACATTTTTATAGTTTTATTGCTAGAAGTATGTAAAATTAGGCTTTTGCAAGGTCAGTTCAATTTTTACGTTTACACTTTATTTAACAAAAGTGTAATGCGATTGTAACGGTTTCGCTGTTCTAAGAGCCGTAAACTGTTTTAAATTTGGAAATAAGGAGTGACGTCAATGCACACGACAAATAAAAACAATAAAGAAGTCAAGGAACCTTGTTTTATTGCCTGAATGATCAAATTATTAAAAATATTTTAGACTAGTTTTAATTATTTGGTGTACAATTGGTGTTGTAATTTTTTCTAAATACACAAAACCGGAATACATGTATTGCCAAAAAATATGAATGCATTTTGGATAGGCGATACATTTGTCAATCTTAGAAAAAGCTATAACAGACTTAAAATATCTACTTTCTCCTTGAACCCAAACAAAAAACCTTTGTACACATCCTTTTTCACCTTGGACCTTACCGCCATGGGTACTCCTGAGAAGAGTTGAAAACTCCAGAAAGCATTGCTCTTAGATTCATAAAAGACGCAAATGTTCCGCAACGCTAAGGTAGCAATTTCCTTGTGGGATGGGTTGTAGCAATTTCGTTGTGAAATGGATACTCTTCCTTGTGGGAAAAGGTCTAGAAGACGACCCCGAACTCGCTGAAGACCTGGTCTGTTCTTTTTTTAAAAATCAACCGGGTGAATTGGGACTAGTTACAAACGTTTGAACAGATTGGAGATGCCAACTCGAACTACTTCCCCTCAACCTCAAACGGACAAGCGAGCAAAGGGAAAGACTTTTTTTTATTTTTGGCGTGAATCCACTTTATCTTAAGAGCACGACTGACAGTGTTTCCTCTAGTTAGGCTATACTTTGCAACTAAATTGTTAGTTTTAATATTATAGCAGTATAAAATAGTGACTTGGACGAAAATAATATTCCTCTACAGTATAAACTTTTGGTTGAACAAAATGGTAAGCTATAAAAACCTTCTTTTAACATAAGGTCAAACAAGGTCATTGTATGCCAAAAATGTTGTAGTATGTAAAGGTATCCACTCCAAGTTACATGTAGATAAGACTGGCGCCCTTAAAAGTGTACGATAGTACGTAGAAAAAAAATTGGGAAAAATTCTAAAAATTGATTAAGAAACCCTGCGAATGATAGCTTGTGCACAATCGGCGGTAACAAAAGTATTTCGTTTTCGTGCCTATTTTGAAACCAAATTAATTCTTACAACTTTCAACTATGTTTTTAAAATGTTTGGACATGTCAAAATAATAAGTAAAAAATGTTTTCGAAACAAATGGTTGTTTTGTAAACTTAAACTAGCTATACAAACTTACAAATAACAGCTTGTGCAGAATCGGCCCCCATAAAACCATTATGTTTTGTCGAATATATTTCAAACAAAAAACTTCTTGCAACTGCAAAGTATGTTTTAAGAGTGATTAGACATGTAAAAATAATAATTATAAAGTGTTTTAAAAGCAAATGGGTTTTGTATAAAGTAAAATTCATAAATGACTTTTACGAATAATAGCTTGTGGACAATCGCCCTTTATAAAACCATTATGTTTTTGTAAACACATTTCAACAAAATCAATGTTTACGATATTAAGCTATGTTTTAAGAGTGTTTAAGCTATGTTTTAAGAGTGAAAGAAAGAATTAAAAAATGTTTTGAAAAAAAATAGTTATTTTTTAAAGTGAAATTCATTAATGACTTTTACGAATAATAATAGCTTGCGCAGAATCGGCCGTGACGAAATATTTTAGTTTTATTAAATGATTTAAAGCAAAATCAATTCCTACAACTTGACAGTATATTTTAAGAATGTATAAGGCACGTATAATCATTGAGAAGTGTATTTGGAAATAAATCATTATTGAAACATGCGAATGATAGCTTGTGCAGAATCGGCCCCCAAGAACATTACGTTTTGTTGAATATTTAAACAAATTCAATTGTTAAAACTTTAAATTATATTTCAAAAGTGTTTTATTTATGTGAAAAGAATAATTAAAAAGTGTTAGAGAAGTAAATACGTGAAAATATCGAAAAAGAAATTGTATAACTTAATAAACGCCTTTGTTTGTCGTTGTTTTGCTAAAAAGAACGATTTATAATAAAGAAACAAAAAGAGAAGCGGAAAACGAGAGACGAGAAAACGAGAGAAGTCAAAGTGGACATAAAAAGACGCTTACGGCCGATTCTGCACCAGACCCAAAAACCGATTACAAGCCTATTGTAAAGAAATTTCAACACAACTCTCCAGCTGCATCTCCACGACAAACACGTTATATTGATTATATCTTGCAATTTACTTGAAACATTGAGCACGTATCGGGAAACGACAATATAGCTGAGCACTTTCTCGACCATTTGAACCTCCACTAATCAATTTGCTGACTCCAGTCAACAAACCATCAGACTTCCTGGAACTAGCGATAGCACAGCGGTCAGACTCAGAATGCGAAGAGTTACGTCACGATAACTACACTGCTCTTCCCTTAAAAGGTATTTCTTTAGCCGAGCACGGAATTAACATATTGTGCGATGTATCCACAAGAAAAATTCGTCTGGTAATTCCGAGGGCTCTTCGTTTTTCTGTTTTTAAACATCTTCACTGCCTATCTCATCCAATGTTAAAGGCAGCATTTTATTGCTCACACGAAGTGTCGTTTGGGTAGGAATAAAGGATGTTGCACAATAAGTTAGAGAGTGTTTAAAGTGCAGCCGCTCTAAAATACAACGGCACAAAAAGGCCCATTGAATGAAATAAATCTTTCCCCCAGCGAAAGATTTACCCACGTGTATATTGACACTACTGGACCGCTTCCTCCCAGTAACGGCTACTCTTATCTGCTGATAATCATAGACAGGTATTCACGTTTAATTCAAGCAGTGCCTCTTCAAGGAATTACTGCAGAAAAGCGTTTTTCAGCTTTTGTTCATGGGTGGGTTTCTTTATTGGCTGTCGTATGCACATATACTGTGATCGAGGAGTTTAATTTGCAAGCGCCTTATGGAGAGATTTGGCTCAGTTTTTTGGTGAACAATTACGTCACAGTACAGCCTACCACCCACAAGCACAGGGCATGATAGAACGTGTTAACAGAACCTTAAAAACGGCTTTAAAATGTGCAGAAGCCCCAACCGAGTGGCATAATAATCTGCCGTGGGCTCTTCTAGCTTTGAGGAATTTATCAAAAAAAGATTTAGAACATTTTTTGTCTAATGAACTTGTATTTAGAGACAAATTACGCCTACCTGGTGAGTTTTTCGTGTCTCATGAGGAAGATGAATCAACGTCATTGCATGTTTTTGTCAATTCACTGACAAAAAGGATGGCATCTTTTCGTTATAACCCTCTCAGGAAAACAAATAGGTCTTCATATCTTGACACTGCCTAGTTTAACCCGCAAATGACACGTTTATTTGTAAGAAATGAAGTGCGACGTCTCTCATTGCAGCCTGCATACAAAGGTCCGTACCTAATTGTAGATCGCAATCCAAAATATTTTACATTAGATTTTACGACATACAAAGACCACATTTTTATCGACAGATTGAAACTCGCAATTTTTAGCATGGAGTTGTAGCGGTTATATTTATCGGTAGGTATATATATATTTAGTTTAGTATATACTCTACCACCACTTACATGTATAGTTGATCGAGAGTCCAGGAATTGATTCTTTTCCGTCTCTTCGAGAAATTCAGGAAGTTCACTTTCATTCAATTATCACGATACAAGTTATCTAGCAGCTTATTCTTATTTATACAGAATCTTATTCAAATAGAATGATCAGAATTAGAAACAGCATTTTGTTTTCATAATTTTGCGACTTCCCTCGACGTTAGTCAAAACGATACTGTTCCCAAAAAAAGAACGCTTCTAATTTATGACATCCATTTTTAGACAAAGACATTGAGAGTATGCTATCACATGCATCGTAGACAAAGGCATTAAGAGTATGACGTAAGCATAGCTTTCCCGTGCATTTTAAACAAAGACTTAACTCGTGACGTAGCGTTTAGAGCTACAGAGTCCTTAAATGAAGCAGCCGAGGCACCTTTTTTACATTTTTTTGGTTCTGAGGAAGACCACAGACCGACTTGTTCATGCTCACCCCCCCGCACATAAACGAATCTCTTGATGACGGCGCTCATCAAAACAATTCAGAACATAAATACACTTTTCGAAGCCGACGTATCCACACACCTACGCGTTTCAAAGATTATGAGTTAGTTTAGAAGGTTATCTGTCCGCGTGTTATGTTTTAGTGCTTTGTTTTGTTCTTCAGTTATTTAGCACTGCTCCAAGTGTATAAAACCTTCCCAATTGATGTTTTAGTGTTTTGCAACACACTACTTAAAATTGTAAATAATTGCAGCTTTTATTTTTCCATGCGACTTCAAACCCTGTGTATAATGTTCTTATTGACTTGTGTTCGATTGTACAATTAGTGGTGCCGTGTTTATGTGCATTCGTTATTTTACTTATCTGTCTAACTGTCCGCGATGTGCATTCCATCCTCCCTTGTTGCTTTCTTCCTTTACTTTGGCATGCCGCATCTTCTCTGCTTACTGTCCTTCTGCTATGGGGATTCGCATTGTTGAGAGTTGACTATTTTTGTTGTTTGTTTAAAATTTGTGTTTATTTGTAAGTGGGGATTATATGTAGCTCTCAAAGCTACGTCACAATTCAGCCTTGTCTGAAAAAAACGTGTGGAAAAAATAAGAAGCAATTTTTTTATTTGACTGGCGAGGAAAGAAGTCAGTAAAGGAATTAAGAAAGTCTTATTCTAACTCTGTGGCTTTTGGTTTTGGTTTTTGGTTTTGGCTTTTCGTTTTGACTTTTGCTGGTTTTTGAGAAGTTAACTGTTGACGTGATTGACCGCTGAACAAATTATTCTGTAATAAAATTGAATAAAAGTGAAACTGCTCGAATTATTTGAAGAAACTCCAATTAGAATTAATTGTTGGACTTTTGATTACCGGTAACTTAATAAGTGAGTGGTGGTAGTAGTATAAAAGTATATACTAACATATATACGCGTATATACTTTTATACTACTACCACCACTCACTTATTAAGCATCTGGCTCTTTTGTTGTAAAGCATAAATTACCGCTTATAAAAGAAAAAGATCTGTGCACACAAGATTTTAAAAGTAAAGACCCTTTTTTAAGAGATCATTACGGTTTTAAGACGATAATCGGGAAATCAGATTCAGATTTAAGGCGAAGACTTTTTTTTAGAGATTACTACGTTTCTGAGCCGCAAATCAAGAAATCAAAATAAGTTTACTCACAAACAAATTTCTGCTCCCACACATACAGCTAAAAATTAGAGGAACATTGTTGGCTCTCATGGAAATACATTTAAAAATATGTAGCTTTTATGGCTCTCTTACCCAAAAAGATTCCCCACCCCTGGTATAAGCAAATCCTCAGATTTTAATTGAAAAAAAGTTAAGGGTGCGCATAAGGTAGAATTAAAATAAAAAATTTTTTAAATTAAATTTCTTTGGGGTCTGGATACTTGGCAAATGTTATCAAACTCACTTTAAAACTGTTTTCAACTTTTAGCTTTGGTGCCGGTGCTACCCTTCAAAGTTGTAGCAACACAACCCAAAATTCATAAATGTTTATAAATTCTAAACTACTGGGACTAGAATATTGATTTAGTATCGAATGATACAAAAGACATAAATTTCCATCTGACTTAAAAAAAGTTTTTTCTCTGTCTGCAACAGAAAACGATTTATATTAATCCTTGGTATTACGCAATTTATGACCAATATGTTCCAGTTAATCTGAAATATTTCCAGGTTATTAATTACGTTAATAATAATATCAAAAACAATGGTGCAAGGTATCTCTAAGCATTAGACACAGCACAATATGAGAGGTTTGAGAATAAAATTTTGAAAAAAAATCTCAAAATTAGCACAAAAATTGATGTTCAGTGTCAAATTTTTTATCATCTGACAATATTTTTTTATTTATTTTTTTATTTTTTCTCTATATTTATCCTCCTGACTCGCAAGAAAGCGACGGAGGCGCTAATACGTAGGGCAGGCAATTACTCCGACCTGCTTCCGGAGATGCCAAGATATTGCTGTCCGCTTGTAATTTAATAGAGATATGACTTTAATTTAGAACTGCTTGCCAGGACCACCAAGCAGGGGAAGTGCCGTAAAGTGTCCTTACCAAGGACACAACAGAATGGCGCGAGTAGGTTTTGAATCGAGACCGTGTTGCTTACGAGCCCGGCGCTTTAACCATTCGACCACGCTGACAAGATTTGACTCTTTATTGTATTAGGCTACGCTGCAAGATTATCATATCCAGCCACCGTTTTGATTCTTTTACAAGTTTTATGTGATGTTTAACATCTTGATTGTGGCAAGGATGTGAAAAAAGTAAAGGCTCATACTTTAAGTTTTCAAGTTCAGAGATGATCATATATGTCTAATTAGTTGTGTTTCGATTAAATTCTCTCATGATAAATCAGTTGTTTCATAATACACTTTCGCATTACCATCGATTGCTGATACAACGAAACGCCGAAAGTTTGTTGCTCTGTCTGCGTTAAATGATCTCAGAGATTTTTGTTTTATGAAAATATTATTTTTTTAACAACAAGTAAGAGTAATCAAGAGTAAAACTGGGGAGATTCTGATGGAAGAAGAGAAAGTGAAACAGAGATGGAAGGAGTATTTCGACAACTTACTCAACCATGAAAACCCTAGAGAAAGAAGAGAAACGAGAACAGAAGAGAGAGAAAGGGACGTGGAAGATATCTCTGGAGAAGAAGTCAGGACTGGGTTGAGGAGGATGAAGAAGGGAAAGGCTCAAGGACCTGATGACATACCAGTGGAAGCATGGATTGCTCTAGGCAATAAAGGTGTGGAGTTTTTAGTGAAGTTTTTCAACAGACTCTTGCGAGGAGAGAAGATGCCAGATGAATGGAGGAGGAGCGTGCTTGTACCTTTGTACAAAGGTAAAGGAGACATCAAAGAATGTGGAAACTACCGGGGGATCAAGTTGATGAGCCACACTATGAAATTGTGGGAGAGGATAATAGAAGCAAGGATAAGGAAGGAGGTGACAATTGCTGAGCAACAATTTGGGTTCATGCCAGGAAGGAGTACCACCGATGCAATCTTTTGTCTAAGGATGCTGTTGGAAAAATGGACTGAAGGGCAGAAGGCAGTGCACTGTGCCTTTATTGACCTGGAGAAAGCATACGACAGGGTACCCAGAGAAGAACTGTGGGAATGCTTGCGGTTAGCTGAAACATCAGAGTGCTACATAAGGATTATCCAGGATATGTACGACGGAGCGACAACAACTGTGAGAAGTGCAGCAGGGTTGACTGAAGAATTTAAGGTAGGTGTTGGACTCCACCAAGGTTCAGCACTCAGCCCATTTCTTTTTGTTGTCATTATGGACAGGCTGACGGAGAACATCAGGAAGGACGCACCATGGGATATGCTGTTTGCAGATGACATAGTTCTGTGTAGACAAAATCATAGGGAGCTAGAGGAGGACCTGGAGATTTGGAGAAATGCACTGGAGAGAAGAGGCCTGAAAGTGAGCCGGAGCAAGACAGAATATATGAGGGTTGGGGGTGTGGATGATGGAGAAGAGTTGAAGTTGCAAGAAGAAAAGGTAAAGAAAGCCAAAAACTTCAAATACCTGGGGTCAATAGTTAGTAATGATGGAAGATGTGAAGAAGAAGTAAGGAGAAGGATCCAGGCAGGATGGATGAGTTGGAGGAAGGTATCTGGAGTTCTGTGCGACAGGAAGCTATCAGCAAAGGTTAAGGGTAAAATATACAAGAGTGTTGTTAGACCAGCCATGCTTTATGGAATGGAAACGGTGGCAGTGACTGAACGGCAAATGGGAAAAATGGAAGTTGCAGAGTTGAAAATGGTGAGATGGGCACTGGGAGTGACAAGAAAGGACAAGATAAGAAATGAATATGTGAGAGGGACTGCAAAAATTGCAAAGCTGGGAGAAAAACTTCGGAATGTGAGGCTACGTTGGTATGGACATGTAAAAAGGAGAGAAGAAGACTACGTGGGGAAAAGGATGATGGAGATGGCGGTGCCAGGCAGAAGGAAAAGAGGAAGGCCAAGGAGAAGGTGGATGGATTTGGTGAGAGAAGACATGGAAAGGGTTGGAGCTAGGGAAGGAGATGAAGTAGACCGAGTGAAATGGAGATTACTATCGCGCTGTGGCGACCCCGAGTAGGGAGAAGCCGAAAGAAGAAGAAGAAGAAGATTATTTTTTTAACTGCAGCTTTTCTAATATTTTTAAATTTATTGGACAGCATTGCAAAAAGAACATTTTCTGGATGAGCATAAAAAGCTTTTTTTTTAATAGCTTTAAAGACATTTCTAAAATTTCCTTAAAAAAATGATTAATGTGTTTGATTAAATTAAAAAAATATTTTGATCCACTGGTTATTCTGTTTCAAAGTTTAATCCGAAACCAAGTCGAAAAATTAATATTTATGCAACATGCAGCAAAAATCTTTAAATTGTATGATATCACACATAAAGAAAACCATATGTTCTTTTTGGGATGTGTAATATCTCAAAGAGCTTTCGAAATGAAAATTTGAAAGGTTTATTTTTTAAGGTATAGGGGAAGATGAGATAAGTTAAACCAAATTTTACAAAAAATAAGTTAACTCGATAATTATAAGCGTTATATAATAGAAATTTCAAGGTAGGCCTACTATATTTCAAGATATAAGGTTTATTATGATGTAAATTATTTTTTAATGTAGTCGCCCAATTTTTAATAATTTGTGTTCAAAGTTGACAGTTTTTTGGTTCAACTTGCCCCTTTGTCGGGGTAAGTCAAACAAGTACCAAAGGTAACTTGGACCATCCATAGAAGTTACTAAAAAAGTTAAAAAAAATTGTTGCAACCTAATATTGTATAAACTCAAACTTTTTAGGCCACTGTTAGAAGTATTACACATCAAGCTTTGGTTTGAATATTTTAATTCTGCCTACTTGAGCAAAATTACTAGCACAAATATTTCAAACATAGCAATTTATTCTGAATAATCAAGAAATTTAATTGTTCAATAATTTTGGCATATGAGAAAACGTTAATATACGTTCCAGCGATTGAGATTTATCGGAAATACAAATTTTTTTTGCATAGAAGTTGTTCCCGTGTCATAACTAAAAAAGAGGAAGTATGTTTACGACATCACTTTCTGGAAAGGAACATTTCATCTTTCTTAAAAATAAACGTGGATTGCCTAGTCATATGATCAACTTTGCACTTTTTTTAAAATTTTGCCTCGCATTCACCAGTCTTCTCGTCAATACTTTCAATAAGATCAATATAAAAACGGGAATTAGCTTTTTTA
Source organism: Diplosoma virens (assembly GCA_963680785.1). Lineage (NCBI taxonomy): Eukaryota > Metazoa > Chordata > Ascidiacea > Aplousobranchia > Didemnidae > Diplosoma > Diplosoma virens. The sequence goes on from OY796896.1 coordinate 18,158,523, forward strand.
GTGGCCTTAAAACTGACTAGAACATAATCTCCTTGAACTGGGTAAATTACCTCTTCGGAGTAGTCACTACTGTCATCACACAAATCTTGTACATTAAGTTCTGGTTCTTCATCACTCGAATTCTCACGAAATAGTTTTCTTTTTTTATTTAAGATTGCTTTCTTTATTGTTTTTTTTAATATATTATGGATTCGTGACTGGCTTTTTTCTGAAGTATCAGCCAAATTGTCGTTTTTCCTCGTTTTTGATCACTTGCTGTTAGTTTCGTGGTCCAGCACGGGGAAGCGGTAAAATTTATGAAGGAGACACATAAGATTGATTGATGGTTAGAAGTTGTCCTCTTAATTTTGACAGCTTGTTTGTGCGTTGCCGGTCTCTGTTATTTCCTGGTTAAGATAAGAACAATTAGTTAATTCAAATGGAGCAAAGGCGCTTTCATCAAATATATCTCAGCCAAATGGATAGATACCTGTTGATTTAAATCCGCAGCTTGTGCTGTATGTTACTCGGAGTAAATGCAGCTAAGTAAACTTTATTGACTAAGGCTGAAATGTTATAAATAGTAACTATTTTTCCAGAATTAGACCGCGTTCACTCGTCCATTGCCTGATTATATTTCGACTTTAAAGGTCCAAACACTGAGCGGTCTAGTGGTTGTAAGCGATGAGATTAATCCATTTTGTTTTGCCTACTGAAGGAATGCAATGGACGCATAACTTTAATGATTATCCAAGATTAATAACGCACGATTTTCATTGATGCAAGAAATTTTATTTACTATGTGTTTTTAAGTACATAGAAAAAATTTCTTAGTTCATCCATCCTGATTTATTTAAAGTGCCAATGGAGCCTGTTGGTCGGTCACGGACAAAATGTTCGATTATTTTTTTCGGCTCATTTCCGCGGTTAGTTTTTCTTGTACAAATTCTAGGCATTTTTAATAAAATATATACGCAAAAAAATTTAATTTTTTATTAATCAAAATCTAAAAATAAACTACATTAATTTTTAATATGTAATGGGGTAAATTGAACCATTGTTCAACTTTACCCACAACTAGTGGTTCAACTTGCCTTAAAGGTATGTGCTACATTATTTTTAAAGTTTTTACTAAGATAGACAAACTTGCCCATTGAGATAAACAGAATTTCATGTTATGCTTATTATCTATTTTTTAGTCGTAGCTACGCAATAAATTGATACAAAATCTAGAAGTAATAATCAGTTAACTTTATGTTTCTAATATTTACTTTTGCAAGTCATAAAAACTTTTTCTAACTCTTTTTTTTTTTTGCCTGAACAGATATTTAAATGCTGGTTTGTCACAGTCAACTGATTTTCAACGTGCAAAAAGTAGGTGACGCAAAATATTTTGTTTATCTTCAACTTAACGCTGGAGAGCCTGTGGTTCAACTTACTTCATCTTCCCCAACCTTATTCCAGTGGCGTGGAGTGACCTCTGAGACTGGTCATGCAACTGGTATGCCAAAAACTGGTCATGCAATTGAGTATTTTATGGGTAGTTAATAGGTAGGACGTGCAATACTTTATGAATAGCAGAAAGAATTCTCTGTGAGATTCTAGGACGCGGACCAATTTTTGTCCAAAAAGTTGTAGTACTTTCTAAAAAAAAGATCATCACATAAAATTAGTACAATTTTCGTCCTAAAATTGCATTGTTCTCTAAAAAAAAGATCATCACTTGAAATCACTCTCTGATTTTGCATTTTTCCTCCTAAAAACTTGGTGTTCTTTGAAAAAAAAAGGTCTTCGTCTCGGATCACCCTCACATTTCTCGAATTTCGTCCCAGAATAGTTGTGTTCTTCATTTAGTCACAAAATAAAGGTCATCGCGCAAAAGCTCGTTGATCATGTAGACTTGCATGCCCTGACCACACGCCACTGCCTTATTACTTCTAGTCGCCCTGTAAAGAACCTTTTCTCAGTGGGTAAAAGTTTTTACGATCAAAAAGAAATCACATAACTGATAATGCATTGATAGAAGCATGTTATTATTTTTGCGCAAGAATCAACATAAATAATAAATATGGCTTATAAAGAAAACATTTAATCGATTCAGATCCAATAAAATTGAGAAACATGAAATAAGCAAAAACTACAAAGGAACAGTAACCCTACCTTATTTTCAAGATTTAACTGAAATTTTAAGTTGTATAATTAAAAAACAAAATATTAGAGTATATGCAAAACCTTTTCAAACAATCAAGCAAATTTTACCCAACTTAAAAGATTCAATTGAACCAAAGCAACAGCCAGGAGTAATTTATGAAATTCCATGTTTAGATTGTGTTGGCATTTATATTGGTGAAACTGGTAGGGCATTTCTTACAAGATGCAAAGAACATATGCAGGATGTGAATTCAAAAAATTTAGCACGGTTGGAAAATAATGATATAAACAACAAATCTGCTCTAGTGAAACATGTATATTCGGAAAAGCATCATATGAATTGGAATAATTCAAAAATTTTGGAAAAAGAAGCAGATTATATAAAAAGAAGATTTTTGGAGTCCTTTTTTATTCATTTTAATAATGATGCTTTTAATGATAAAACCAATTGTTTCTATCCAAATGCTTATTATAATTTAAAATTCTGAATCCGTTAGATGTCGTTTTAAATCAATAATGTATTTTAAATATTTTTTCCTTTTTTTTCGCGCCACTGTGGTTTTATTTTGGATGATATTTATGTTTTGCTTAATCTCCTGATGAAGGTTTACTGAAACATAGTACACCGAAACGTTCAGTTTTTGTTATTGTTTTTACTTTTTAATAAAGAATTAACAGCAATTTAACTCAGATTTTACCAGAAGAGCATGAATAAAGATTTCAACATAAATAGTGTTGTTAAAGTTTATTGCATGCTCTATGCTAGATTAAAATCCTCTTTATTGTGCTTTCATGTAAAATGTAGGAGGTTCTTGTTTGAAATCTATAAGAAGTCATAAACTTATTTATTTTGTAATAATTTTTTGAATTTGAATTTACGGAATTGACGCTGAAATTGATGCGGACGCTAACGCCGTCTAACTTTGTTGGAACTTAAGCTTTATTTATTTATTTATTTTTATTTATTTCATCTCCATATTTATCCTCCTGACTCGCAAGAAAGCGACGGAGGCGCTAATACGTAGGGTAGGCAATTACCCCGACCTGCTTTTGGAGATGCCAAGATATTGCTGTCCGCTTGTAATTTAATAGAGATATGACTATAATTTAGAACTGCTTGCCTGGACCACCAAGCAGGGGAAGTGCCGTAAAGTGTCCTTACCAAGGACACAACAGAATGGCGCGAGTGGGTTTTGAACCGAGACCGTGTTGGTTACGAGCCCGGCGCTTTAACCACTCGACCACGCTGCCGACAACTCTTTAAGCTATAAGCTTATCTAAGCTTCAAATTATCGTTCTCAAGTGAATTTTTCCGTAGCTTAGTTAAACGAATGCAAGGGAATATGAATGAATTTGAGTGAACGCTCAAGTTCACTCAAACTCACTCAATAAAACAATGATCAAGCTAGAAAAAAAGTACTATAAATGACTTTAAACGCGCCGTTAGCAGACGCTCTTCGGGTTTGGAGTTATTGACGTTGACACCAGCGCCATCAACATTTTTGTTGACGCGCACAACACTCACCTTTGTTTTGTAAAACTTTTTGTAGGATATCTATGGTCGAGAATCACTGATTGAAAACTTTTAGAATCAAAATCGGATTGTTGAGAGAATACAGTTCCTACTTTTTTTGTAATGGTGTAGTAAAATACCACTATCATTCTAGCAGAATGATTCTCTCGTTTTCGACAAAAAAGAGAAAAAAGCAAAATCAGCATCAACCAAAACAAGTTAAAAAATTCTTTGCCAAAAGAAAACAATTAAATATGAAAAAATACAAACAAAAACCACATAATTAACACACTTATCAATATCTGCATTTCCTTCAAATTACGAATATGCATTCGGTTGGTGTCAACACCATGCTCAGTTTTGAGTAAAACGAGCTTGAACATAGACCGCTTTACGTTAAACGATAGATCACTTTAAGCAGAAACGCGTGACATTGAACTCTAAATAAAACATGTTTCCGGTCACATATCCACATATGCCGTATATGTTTCAACATCTACGTTTCGTGCACAATACGAATATGCATTGGGTTGGTGTCAACACTATGCTCAGTTTTGAGTAAAACGAGCTTGAACATAGACCGCTTTACGTTAAACGATAGATCACTTTAAGTGGAAACGCGTCATATTGAACTCTAAATAAAACATGTTTCCGGTCATATATCCACATATGCCGTACATGTTTCAACATCTACGTTTCCTGCACAATACGAATATGCATTGGGTTGGTGTCAACACCATGCTCAGTTTTGAGTAAAACGAGCTTGAACATAGACCGCTTTACGTTAAACGATAGATCACTTTAAACGGAAACGCGTGACATTGAACTCTAAATAAAACATGTTTCCGGTCATATATCCACATATGCCGTACATGTTTCAACATCTACGTTTCCTGCACAATACGAATATGCATTGGGTTGGTGTCAACACTATGCTCAGTTTTGAGTAAAACGAGCTTGAACATAGACCGCTTTACGTTAAACGATAGATCACTTTAAGTGGAAACGCGTCATATTGAACTCTAAATAAAACATGTTTCCGGTCATATATCCACATATGCCGTACATGTTTCAACATCTACGTTTCCTGCACAATACGAATATGCATTGGGTTGGTGTCAACACCATGCTCAGTTTTGAGTAAACCGAGCTTGAACATAGACCGCTTTACGTTAAACGATAGATCACTTATGCGGAAACGCGTCATATTGAACTCTAAATAAAACATGTTTCCGGTCACATATCCACATATGCCGTATATGTTTCGATATCTACGTTTCGTGCACAATACGAATATGCATTGGGTTGGTGTCAGCACCATGCTCAGTTTTGAGTAAAACGAGCTTGAACATAGACCGCTTTACGTTAAACGATAGATCACTTTAAGCGGAAACGCGTGACATTGAACTCTAAATAAAACATGTTTCCGGTCACATATCCACATATGCCGTATATGTTTCGATATCTACGTTTCGTGCACAATACGAATATGCATTGGGTTGGTGTCAACACCATGCTCAGTTTTGAGTAAACCGAGCTTGAACATAGACCGCTTTACGTTAAACGATAGATCACTTTAAGTGGAAACGCGTCATATTGAACTCTAAATAAAACATGTTTCCGGTCATATATCCACATATGCCGTATATGTTTCGATATCTACGTTTCGTGCACAATACGAATATGCATTGGGTTGGTGTCAACACCATGCTCAGTTTTGAGTAAAACGAGCTTGAACATAGACCGCTTTACGTTAAACGATAGATCACTTTAAACGGAAACGCGTGACATTGAACTCTAAATAAAACATGTTTCCGGTCACATATCCACATATGCCGTACATGTTTCAACATCTACGTTTCCTGCACAATACGAATATGCATTGGGTTGGTGTCAACACCATGCTCAGTTTTGAGTAAAACGAGCTTGAACATAGACCGCTTTACGTTAAACGATAGATCACTTTAAGCGGAAACGCGTGACATTGAACTCTAAATAAAACATGTTTCCGGTCACATATCCACATATGCCGTATATGTTTCGATATCTACGTTTCCTGCACAATACGAATATGCATTGGGTTGGTGTCAACACCATGCTCAGTTTTGAGTAAAACGAGCTTGAACATAGACCGCTTTACGTTAAACGATAGATCACTTATGCGGAAACGCGTCATATTGAACTCTAAATAAAACATGTTTCCGGTCATATATCCACATATGCCGTATATGTTTTAACATCTACGTTTCGTGCACAATACGAATATGCATTGGGTTGGTGTCAACACCATGCTCAGTTTTGAGTAAAACGAGCTTGAACATAGACCGCTTTACGTTAAACGATAGATCACTTTAAGCGGAAACGCGTGACATTGAACTCTAAATAAAACATGTTTCCGGTCACATATCCACATATGCCGTATATGTTTCGATATCTACGTTTCGTGCACAATACGAATATGCATTGGGTTGGTGTCAACACCATGCTCAGTTTTGAGTAAACCGAGCTTGAACATAGACCGCTTTACGTTAAACGATAGATCACTTTAAGTGGAAACGCGTCATATTGAACTCTAAATAAAACATGTTTCCGGTCACATATCCACATATGCCGTATATGTTTCGATATCTACGTTTCCTGCACAATACGAATATGCATTGGGTTGGTGTCAACACCATGCTCAGTTTTGAGTAAAACGAGCTTGAACATAGACCGCTTTACGCTAAACTAAAAGTCACTTTAAACAGAAACGCGTCACATTGAACTCTAAATAAAACATGTTTCCGGTCACATATCCACATATGCCGTATATGTTTCGATATCTACGTTTCCTGCACAATACGAATATGCATTGGGTTGGTGTCAACACCATGCTCAGTTTTGAGTAAAACGAGCTTGAACATAGACCGCTTTACGTTAAACGATAGATCACTTTAAGCGGAAACGCGTGACATTAAACTCTAAATAAAACATGTTTCCGGTCACATATCCACATATGCCGTATATGTTTCGATATCTACGTTTCGTGCACAATACGAATATGCATTGGGTTGGTGTCAACACCATGCTCAGTTTTGAGTAAAACGAGCTTGAACATAGACCGCTTTACGTTAAACGATAGATCACTTATGCAGAAACGCGTCATATTGAACTCTAAATAAAACATGTTTCCGGTCATATATCCACATATGCCGTATATGTTTCGATATCTACGTTTCGTGCACAATACGAATATGCATTGGGTTGGTGTCAACACCATGCTCAGTTTTGAGTAAAACGAGCTTGAACATAGACCGCTTTACGCTAAACTAAAAGTCACTTTAAACAGAAACGCGTCACATTGAACTCTAAATAAAACATGTTTCCGGTCATATATCCACATATGCCGTATATGTTTCGATATCTACGTTTCCTGCACAATACGAATATGCATTGGGTTGGTGTCAACACCATGCTCAGTTTTGAGTAAACCGAGCTTGAACATAGACCGCTTTACGTTAAACGATAGATCACTTTAAACGGAAACGCGTCATATTGAACTCTAAATAAAACATGTTTCCGGTCATATATCCACATATGCCAAACATGTTTCAACATCTACGTTTCGTGCACAATACGAATATGCATTGGGTTGGTGTCAACACCATGCTCAGTTTTGAGTAAAACGAGCTTGAACATAGACCGCTTTACGTTAAACGATAGATCACTTATGCGGAAACGCGTGACATTGAACTCTAAATAAAACATGTTTCCGGTCATATATCCACATATGCCGTATATGTTTTAACATCTACGTTTCGTGCACAATACGAATATGCATTGGGTTGGTGTCAACACCATGCTCAGTTTTGAGTAAACCGAGCTTGAACATAGACCGCTTTACGCTAAACGATAGATCACTTTAAGCGGAAACGCGTGACATTGAACTCTAAATAAAACATGTTTCCGGTCATATATCCACATATGCCGTATATGTTTTAACATCTACGTTTCGTGCACAATACGAATATGCATTGGGTTGGTGTCAACACCATGCTCAGTTTTGAGTTAAACCGAGCTTGAACATAGACCGCTTTACGTTAAACGATAGATCACTTATGCGGAAACGCGTCATATTGAACTCTAAATAAAACATGTTTCCGGTCATATATCCACATATGCCAAACATATTTCAACATCTACGTTTCCTGCACAATACGAATATGCATTGGGTTGGTGTCAACACCATGCTCAGTTTTGAGTAAAACGAGCTTGAACATAGACCGCTTTACGTTAAACTAAAAGTCCCTTTAAACGGAAACGCGTCATATTGAACTCTAAATAAAACATGTTTCCGGTCATATATCCACATATGCCGTATATGTTTCGATATCTACGTTTCCTGCACAATACGAATATGCATTGGGTTGGTGTCAACACCATGCTCAGTTTTGAGTAAACCGAGCTTGAACATAGACCGCTTTACGTTAAACGATAGATCACTTATGCAGAAACGCGTCATATTGAACTCTAAATAAAACATGTTTCCGGTCATATATCCACATATGCCGTATATGTTTCGATATCTACGTTTCGTGCACAATACGAATATGCATTGGGTTGGTGTCAACACCATGCTCAGTTTTGAGTAAAACGAGCTTGAACATAGACCGCTTTACGCTAAACTAAAAGTCACTTTAAACAGAAACGCGTCACATTGAACTCTAAATAAAACATGTTTCCGGTCATATATCCACATATGCCGTATATGTTTCGATATCTACGTTTCCTGCACAATACGAATATGCATTGGGTTGGTGTCAACACCATGCTCAGTTTTGAGTAAACCGAGCTTGAACATAGACCGCTTTACGTTAAACGATAGATCACTTTAAACGGAAACGCGTCATATTGAACTCTAAATAAAACATGTTTCCGGTCACAAATCTACATATGCCAAACATGTTTCAACATCTACGTTTCCTGCACAATACGAATATGCATTGGGTTGGTGTCAACACCATGCTCAGTTTTGAGTAAACCGAGCTTGAACATAGACCGCTTTACGCTAAACGATAGATCACTTTAAGCGGAAACGCGTGACATTGAACTCTAAATAAAACATGTTTCCGGTCATATATCCACATATGCCGTATATGTTTTAACATCTACGTTTCGTGCACAATACGAATATGCATTGGGTTGGTGTCAACACCATGCTCAGTTTTGAGTTAAACCGAGCTTGAACATAGACCGCTTTACGTTAAACGATAGATCACTTATGCGGAAACGCGTCATATTGAACTCTAAATAAAACATGTTTCCGGTCATATATCCACATATGCCAAACATATTTCAACATCTACGTTTCATGCACAATACGAATATGCATTGGGTTGGTGTCAACACCATGCTCAGTTTTGAGTAAAACGAGCTTGAACATAGACCGCTTTACGTTAAACTAAAAGTCCCTTTAAACGGAAACGCGTCATATTGAACTCTAAATAAAACATGTTTCCGGTCATATATCCACATATGCTGTATATGTTTCGATATCTACGTTTCCTGCACAATACGAATATGCATTGGGTTGGTGTCAACACCATGCTCAGTTTTGAGTAAAACGAGCTTGAACATAGACCGCTTTACGTTAAACGATAGATCACTTTAAGCGGAAACGCGTGACATTGAACTCTAAATAAAACATGTTTCCGGTCATATATCCACATATGCCGTATATGTTTCAACATCTACGTTTCGTGCACAATACGAATATGCATTGGGTTGGTGTCAACACCATGCTCAGTTTTGAGTAAAACGAGCTTGAACATAGACCGCTTTACGTTAAACGATAGATCACTTATGCGGAAACGCGTCATATTGAACTCTAAATAAAACATGTTTCCGGTCATATATCCACATATGCCAAACATATTTCAACATCTACGTTTCATGCACAATACGAATATGCATTGGGTTGGTGTCAACACCATGCTCAGTTTTGAGTAAAACGAGCTTGAACATAGACCGCTTTACGTTAAACTAAAAGTCCCTTTAAACGGAAACGCGTCATATTGAACTCTAAATAAAACATGTTTCCGGTCATATATCCACATATGCCGTATATGTTTCGATATCTACGTTTCGTGCACAATACGAATATGCATTGGGTTGGTGTCAACACCATGCTCAGTTTTGAGTAAACCGAGCTTGAACATAGACCGCTTTACGTTAAACGATAGATCACTTATGCAGAAACGCGTCATATTGAACTCTAAATAAAACATGTTTCCGGTCATATATCCACATATGCCGTATATGTTTCGATATCTACGTTTCGTGCACAATACGAATATGCATTGGGTTGGTGTCAACACCATGCTCAGTTTTGAGTAAAACGAGCTTGAACATAGACCGCTTTACGCTAAACTAAAAGTCACTTTAAACAGAAACGCGTCACATTGAACTCTAAATAAAACATGTTTCCGGTCATATATCCACATATGCCGTATATGTTTCGATATCTACGTTTCCTGCACAATACGAATATGCATTGGGTTGGTGTCAACACCATGCTCAGTTTTGAGTAAACTGAGCTTGAACATAGACCGCTTTACGTTAAACGATAGATCACTTATGCAGAAACGCGTCATATTGAACTCTAAATAAAACATGTTTCCGGTCATATATCCACATATGCCGTATATGTTTCGATATCTACGTTTCGTGCACAATACGAATATGCATTGGGTTGGTGTCAACACCATGCTCAGTTTTGAGTAAAACGAGCTTGAACATAGACCGCTTTACGCTAAACTAAAAGTCACTTTAAACAGAAACGCGTGACATTGAACTCTAAATAAAACATGTTTCCGGTCATATATCCACATATGCCGTATATGTTTTAACATCTACGTTTCGTGCACAATACGAATATGCATTGGGTTGGTGTCAACACCATGCTCAGTTTTGAGTAAACCGAGCTTGAACATAGACCGCTTTACGCTAAACGATAGATCACTTTAAGCGGAAACGCGTGACATTGAACTCTAAATAAAACATGTTTCCGGTCATATATCCACATATGCCGTATATGTTTTAACATCTACGTTTCGTGCACAATACGAATATGCATTGGGTTGGTGTCAACACCATGCTCAGTTTTGAGTTAAACCGAGCTTGAACATAGACCGCTTTACGTTAAACGATAGATCACTTATGCGGAAACGCGTCATATTGAACTCTAAATAAAACATGTTTCCGGTCATATATCCACATATGCCAAACATATTTCAACATCTACGTTTCCTGCACAATACGAATATGCATTGGGTTGGTGTCAACACCATGCTCAGTTTTGAGTAAAACGAGCTTGAACATAGACCGCTTTACGTTAAACTAAAAGTCCCTTTAAACGGAAACGCGTCATATTGAACTCTAAATAAAACATGTTTCCGGTCATATATCCACATATGCCGTATATGTTTCGATATCTACGTTTCCTGCACAATACGAATATGCATTGGGTTGGTGTCAACACCATGCTCAGTTTTGAGTAAACCGAGCTTGAACATAGACCGCTTTACGTTAAACGATAGATCACTTATGCAGAAACGCGTCATATTGAACTCTAAATAAAACATGTTTCCGGTCATATATCCACATATGCCGTATATGTTTCGATATCTACGTTTCGTGCACAATAGGAATATGCATTGGGTTGGTGTCAACACCATGCTCAGTTTTGAGTAAAACGAGCTTGAACATAGACCGCTTTACGCTAAACTAAAAGTCACTTTAAACAGAAACGCGTCACATTGAACTCTAAATAAAACATGTTTCCGGTCATATATCCACATATGCCGTATATGTTTCGATATCTACGTTTCCTGCACAATACGAATATGCATTGGGTTGGTGTCAACACCATGCTCAGTTTTGAGTAAACCGAGCTTGAACATAGACCGCTTTACGTTAAACGATAGATCACTTTAAACGGAAACGCGTCATATTGAACTCTAAATAAAACATGTTTCCGGTCACAAATCTACATATGCCAAACATGTTTCAACATCTACGTTTCCTGCACAATACGAATATGCATTGGGTTGGTGTCAACACCATGCTCAGTTTTGAGTAAACCGAGCTTGAACATAGACCGCTTTACGCTAAACGATAGATCACTTTAAGCGGAAACGCGTGACATTGAACTCTAAATAAAACATGTTTCCGGTCATATATCCACATATGCCGTATATGTTTTAACATCTACGTTTCGTGCACAATACGAATATGCATTGGGTTGGTGTCAACACCATGCTCAGTTTTGAGTTAAACCGAGCTTGAACATAGACCGCTTTACGTTAAACGATAGATCACTTATGCGGAAACGCGTCATATTGAACTCTAAATAAAACATGTTTCCGGTCATATATCCACATATGCCAAACATATTTCAACATCTACGTTTCATGCACAATACGAATATGCATTGGGTTGGTGTCAACACCATGCTCAGTTTTGAGTAAAACGAGCTTGAACATAGACCGCTTTACGTTAAACTAAAAGTCCCTTTAAACGGAAACGCGTCATATTGAACTCTAAATAAAACATGTTTCCGGTCATATATCCACATATGCTGTATATGTTTCGATATCTACGTTTCCTGCACAATACGAATATGCATTGGGTTGGTGTCAACACCATGCTCAGTTTTGAGTAAAACGAGCTTGAACATAGACCGCTTTACGTTAAACGATAGATCACTTTAAGCGGAAACGCGTGACATTGAACTCTAAATAAAACATGTTTCCGGTCATATATCCACATATGCCGTATATGTTTCAACATCTACGTTTCGTGCACAATACGAATATGCATTGGGTTGGTGTCAACACCATGCTCAGTTTTGAGTAAAACGAGCTTGAACATAGACCGCTTTACGTTAAACGATAGATCACTTATGCGGAAACGCGTCATATTGAACTCTAAATAAAACATGTTTCCGGTCATATATCCACATATGCCAAACATATTTCAACATCTACGTTTCATGCACAATACGAATATGCATTGGGTTGGTGTCAACACCATGCTCAGTTTTGAGTAAAACGAGCTTGAACATAGACCGCTTTACGTTAAACTAAAAGTCCCTTTAAACGGAAACGCGTCATATTGAACTCTAAATAAAACATGTTTCCGGTCATATATCCACATATGCCGTATATGTTTCGATATCTACGTTTCCTGCACAATACGAATATGCATTGGGTTGGTGTCAACACCATGCTCAGTTTTGAGTAAACCGAGCTTGAACATAGACCGCTTTACGTTAAACGATAGATCACTTATGCAGAAACGCGTCATATTGAACTCTAAATAAAACATGTTTCCGGTCATATATCCACATATGCCGTATATGTTTCGATATCTACGTTTCGTGCACAATACGAATATGCATTGGGTTGGTGTCAACACCATGCTCAGTTTTGAGTAAAACGAGCTTGAACATAGACCGCTTTACGCTAAACTAAAAGTCACTTTAAACAGAAACGCGTCACATTGAACTCTAAATAAAACATGTTTCCGGTCATATATCCACATATGCCGTATATGTTTCGATATCTACGTTTCCTGCACAATACGAATATGCATTGGGTTGGTGTCAACACCATGCTCAGTTTTGAGTAAACCGAGCTTGAACATAGACCGCTTTACGTTAAACGATAGATCACTTTAAACGGAAACGCGTCATATTGAACTCTAAATAAAACATGTTTCCGGTCACAAATCTACATATGCCAAACATGTTTCAACATCTACGTTTCCTGCACAATACGAATATGCATTGGGTTGGTGTCAACACCATGCTCAGTTTTGAGTAAACCGAGCTTGAACATAGACCGCTTTACGCTAAACGATAGATCACTTTAAGCGGAAACGCGTGACATTGAACTCTAAATAAAACATGTTTCCGGTCATATATCCACATATGCCGTATATGTTTTAACATCTACGTTTCGTGCACAATACGAATATGCATTGGGTTGGTGTCAACACCATGCTCAGTTTTGAGTTAAACCGAGCTTGAACATAGACCGCTTTACGTTAAACGATAGATCACTTATGCGGAAACGCGTCATATTGAACTCTAAATAAAACATGTTTCCGGTCATATATCCACATATGCCAAACATATTTCAACATCTACGTTTCATGCACAATACGAATATGCATTGGGTTGGTGTCAACACCATGCTCAGTTTTGAGTAAAACGAGCTTGAACATAGACCGCTTTACGTTAAACTAAAAGTCCCTTTAAACGGAAACGCGTCATATTGAACTCTAAATAAAACATGTTTCCGGTCATATATCCACATATGCTGTATATGTTTCGATATCTACGTTTCCTGCACAATACGAATATGCATTGGGTTGGTGTCAACACCATGCTCAGTTTTGAGTAAAACGAGCTTGAACATAGACCGCTTTACGTTAAACGATAGATCACTTTAAGCGGAAACGCGTGACATTGAACTCTAAATAAAACATGTTTCCGGTCATATATCCACATATGCCGTATATGTTTCAACATCTACGTTTCGTGCACAATACGAATATGCATTGGGTTGGTGTCAACACCATGCTCAGTTTTGAGTAAAACGAGCTTGAACATAGACCGCTTTACGTTAAACGATAGATCACTTATGCGGAAACGCGTCATATTGAACTCTAAATAAAACATGTTTCCGGTCATATATCCACATATGCCAAACATATTTCAACATCTACGTTTCATGCACAATACGAATATGCATTGGGTTGGTGTCAACACCATGCTCAGTTTTGAGTAAAACGAGCTTGAACATAGACCGCTTTACGTTAAACTAAAAGTCCCTTTAAACGGAAACGCGTCATATTGAACTCTAAATAAAACATGTTTCCGGTCATATATCCACATATGCCGTATATGTTTCGATATCTACGTTTCGTGCACAATACGAATATGCATTGGGTTGGTGTCAACACCATGCTCAGTTTTGAGTAAACCGAGCTTGAACATAGACCGCTTTACGTTAAACGATAGATCACTTATGCAGAAACGCGTCATATTGAACTCTAAATAAAACATGTTTCCGGTCATATATCCACATATGCCGTATATGTTTCGATATCTACGTTTCGTGCACAATACGAATATGCATTGGGTTGGTGTCAACACCATGCTCAGTTTTGAGTAAAACGAGCTTGAACATAGACCGCTTTACGCTAAACTAAAAGTCACTTTAAACAGAAACGCGTCACATTGAACTCTAAATAAAACATGTTTCCGGTCATATATCCACATATGCCGTATATGTTTCGATATCTACGTTTCCTGCACAATACGAATATGCATTGGGTTGGTGTCAACACCATGCTCAGTTTTGAGTAAACTGAGCTTGAACATAGACCGCTTTACGTTAAACGATAGATCACTTATGCAGAAACGCGTCATATTGAACTCTAAATAAAACATGTTTCCGGTCATATATCCACATATGCCGTATATGTTTCGATATCTACGTTTCGTGCACAATACGAATATGCATTGGGTTGGTGTCAACACCATGCTCAGTTTTGAGTAAAACGAGCTTGAACATAGACCGCTTTACGCTAAACTAAAAGTCACTTTAAACAGAAACGCGTGACATTGAACTCTAAATAAAACATGTTTCCGGTCATATATCCACATATGCCGTATATGTTTTAACATCTACGTTTCGTGCACAATACGAATATGCATTGGGTTGGTGTCAACACCATGCTCAGTTTTGAGTAAACCGAGCTTGAACATAGACCGCTTTACGCTAAACGATAGATCACTTTAAGCGGAAACGCGTGACATTGAACTCTAAATAAAACATGTTTCCGGTCATATATCCACATATGCCGTATATGTTTTAACATCTACGTTTCGTGCACAATACGAATATGCATTGGGTTGGTGTCAACACCATGCTCAGTTTTGAGTTAAACCGAGCTTGAACATAGACCGCTTTACGTTAAACGATAGATCACTTATGCGGAAACGCGTCATATTGAACTCTAAATAAAACATGTTTCCGGTCATATATCCACATATGCCAAACATATTTCAACATCTACGTTTCCTGCACAATACGAATATGCATTGGGTTGGTGTCAACACCATGCTCAGTTTTGAGTAAAACGAGCTTGAACATAGACCGCTTTACGTTAAACTAAAAGTCCCTTTAAACGGAAACGCGTCATATTGAACTCTAAATAAAACATGTTTCCGGTCATATATCCACATATGCCGTATATGTTTCGATATCTACGTTTCCTGCACAATACGAATATGCATTGGGTTGGTGTCAACACCATGCTCAGTTTTGAGTAAACCGAGCTTGAACATAGACCGCTTTACGTTAAACGATAGATCACTTATGCAGAAACGCGTCATATTGAACTCTAAATAAAACATGTTTCCGGTCATATATCCACATATGCCGTATATGTTTCGATATCTACGTTTCGTGCACAATACGAATATGCATTGGGTTGGTGTCAACACCATGCTCAGTTTTGAGTAAAACGAGCTTGAACATAGACCGCTTTACGCTAAACTAAAAGTCACTTTAAACAGAAACGCGTCACATTGAACTCTAAATAAAACATGTTTCCGGTCATATATCCACATATGCCGTATATGTTTCGATATCTACGTTTCCTGCACAATACGAATATGCATTGGGTTGGTGTCAACACCATGCTCAGTTTTGAGTAAACCGAGCTTGAACATAGACCGCTTTACGTTAAACGATAGATCACTTTAAACGGAAACGCGTCATATTGAACTCTAAATAAAACATGTTTCCGGTCACAAATCTACATATGCCAAACATGTTTCAACATCTACGTTTCCTGCACAATACGAATATGCATTGGGTTGGTGTCAACACCATGCTCAGTTTTGAGTAAACCGAGCTTGAACATAGACCGCTTTACGCTAAACGATAGATCACTTTAAGCGGAAACGCGTGACATTGAACTCTAAATAAAACATGTTTCCGGTCATATATCCACATATGCCGTATATGTTTTAACATCTACGTTTCGTGCACAATACGAATATGCATTGGGTTGGTGTCAACACCATGCTCAGTTTTGAGTTAAACCGAGCTTGAACATAGACCGCTTTACGTTAAACGATAGATCACTTATGCGGAAACGCGTCATATTGAACTCTAAATAAAACATGTTTCCGGTCATATATCCACATATGCCAAACATATTTCAACATCTACGTTTCATGCACAATACGAATATGCATTGGGTTGGTGTCAACACCATGCTCAGTTTTGAGTAAAACGAGCTTGAACATAGACCGCTTTACGTTAAACTAAAAGTCCCTTTAAACGGAAACGCGTCATATTGAACTCTAAATAAAACATGTTTCCGGTCATATATCCACATATGCTGTATATGTTTCGATATCTACGTTTCCTGCACAATACGAATATGCATTGGGTTGGTGTCAACACCATGCTCAGTTTTGAGTAAAACGAGCTTGAACATAGACCGCTTTACGTTAAACGATAGATCACTTTAAGCGGAAACGCGTGACATTGAACTCTAAATAAAACATGTTTCCGGTCATATATCCACATATGCCGTATATGTTTCAACATCTACGTTTCGTGCACAATACGAATATGCATTGGGTTGGTGTCAACACCATGCTCAGTTTTGAGTAAAACGAGCTTGAACATAGACCGCTTTACGTTAAACGATAGATCACTTATGCGGAAACGCGTCATATTGAACTCTAAATAAAACATGTTTCCGGTCATATATCCACATATGCCAAACATATTTCAACATCTACGTTTCATGCACAATACGAATATGCATTGGGTTGGTGTCAACACCATGCTCAGTTTTGAGTAAAACGAGCTTGAACATAGACCGCTTTACGTTAAACTAAAAGTCCCTTTAAACGGAAACGCGTCATATTGAACTCTAAATAAAACATGTTTCCGGTCATATATCCACATATGCCGTATATGTTTCGATATCTACGTTTCGTGCACAATACGAATATGCATTGGGTTGGTGTCAACACCATGCTCAGTTTTGAGTAAACCGAGCTTGAACATAGACCGCTTTACGTTAAACGATAGATCACTTATGCAGAAACGCGTCATATTGAACTCTAAATAAAACATGTTTCCGGTCATATATCCACATATGCCGTATATGTTTCGATATCTACGTTTCGTGCACAATACGAATATGCATTGGGTTGGTGTCAACACCATGCTCAGTTTTGAGTAAAACGAGCTTGAACATAGACCGCTTTACGCTAAACTAAAAGTCACTTTAAACAGAAACGCGTCACATTGAACTCTAAATAAAACATGTTTCCGGTCATATATCCACATATGCCGTATATGTTTCGATATCTACGTTTCCTGCACAATACGAATATGCATTGGGTTGGTGTCAACACCATGCTCAGTTTTGAGTAAACTGAGCTTGAACATAGACCGCTTTACGTTAAACGATAGATCACTTATGCAGAAACGCGTCATATTGAACTCTAAATAAAACATGTTTCCGGTCATATATCCACATATGCCGTATATGTTTCGATATCTACGTTTCGTGCACAATACGAATATGCATTGGGTTGGTGTCAACACCATGCTCAGTTTTGAGTAAAACGAGCTTGAACATAGACCGCTTTACGCTAAACTAAAAGTCACTTTAAACAGAAACGCGTGACATTGAACTCTAAATAAAACATGTTTCCGGTCATATATCCACATATGCCGTATATGTTTTAACATCTACGTTTCGTGCACAATACGAATATGCATTGGGTTGGTGTCAACACCATGCTCAGTTTTGAGTAAACCGAGCTTGAACATAGACCGCTTTACGCTAAACGATAGATCACTTTAAGCGGAAACGCGTGACATTGAACTCTAAATAAAACATGTTTCCGGTCATATATCCACATATGCCGTATATGTTTTAACATCTACGTTTCGTGCACAATACGAATATGCATTGGGTTGGTGTCAACACCATGCTCAGTTTTGAGTTAAACCGAGCTTGAACATAGACCGCTTTACGTTAAACGATAGATCACTTATGCGGAAACGCGTCATATTGAACTCTAAATAAAACATGTTTCCGGTCATATATCCACATATGCCAAACATATTTCAACATCTACGTTTCATGCACAATACGAATATGCATTGGGTTGGTGTCAACACCATGCTCAGTTTTGAGTAAAACGAGCTTGAACATAGACCGCTTTACGTTAAACGATAGATCACTTTAAGGGGAAACGCGTCATATTGAACTCTAAATAAAACATGTTTCCGGTCATATATCCACATATGCCGTATATGTTTTAACATTTACGTTTCATGCACAATACGAATATGCATTGGGTTGGTGTCAACACCATGCTCAGTTTTGAGTAAAACGAGCTTGAACATAGACCGCTTTACGCTAAACGATAGATCACTTTAAGTGGAAACGCGTCATATTGAACTCTAAATAAAACATGTTTCCGGTCATATATCCACATATGCCGTATATGTTTTAACATCTACGTTTCCTGCACAATACGAATATGCATTCGGTTGGTGTCAACACCATGCTCAGTTTTGAGTAAAACGAGCTTGAACATAGACCGCTTTACGTTAAACGATAGATCACTTTAAGGGGAAACGCGTCATATTGAACTCTAAATAAAACATGTTTCCGGTCATATATCCACATATGCCGTATATGTTTTAACATTTACGTTTCATGCACAATACGAATATGCATTGGGTTGGTGTCAACACCATGCTCAGTTTTGAGTAAAACGAGCTTGAACATAGACCGCTTTACGTTAAACGATAGATCACTTATGCGGAAACGCGTCATATTGAACTCTAAATAAAACATGTTTCCGGTCATATATCTACATATGCCGTATATGTTTCGATATCTACGTTTCGTGCACAATACGAATATGCATTGGGTTGGTGTCAACACCATGCTCAGTTTTGAGTAAACCGAGCTTGAACATAGACCGCTTTACGTTAAACGATAGATCACTTATGCGGAAACGCGTCATATTGAACTCTAAATAAAACATGTTTCCGGTCATATATCCACATATGCCGTATATGTTTTAACATCTACGTTTCATGCATAATACGAATATGCATTGGGTTGGTGTCAACACCATGCTCAGTTTTGAGTAAAACGAGCTTGAACATAGACCGCTTTACGCTAAACTAAAAGTCACTTTTAACAGAAACGCGTCATATTGAACTCTAAATAAAACATGTTTCCGGTCATATATCCACATATGCCGTATATGTTTCGATATCTACGTTTCCTGCACAATACGAATATGCATTGGGTTGGTGTCAACACCATGCTCAGTTTTGAGTTAAACGAGCTTGAACATAGACCGCTTTACGTTAAACAATAGATCACTTATGCGGAAACGCGTCATATTGAACTCTAAATAAAACATGTTTCCGGTCATATATCCACATATGCCAAACATATTTCAACATCTACGTTTCATGCACAATACGAATATGCATTGGGTTGGTGTCAACACCATGCTCAGTTTTGAGTAAAACGAGCTTGAACATAGACCGCTTTACGTTAAACGATAGATCACTTTAAGGGGAAACGCGTCATATTGAACTCTAAATAAAACATGTTTCCGGTCATATATCCACATATGCCGTATATGTTTTAACATTTACGTTTCATGCACAATACGAATATGCATTGGGTTGGTGTCAACACCATGCTCAGTTTTGAGTAAAACGAGCTTGAACATAGACCGCTTTACGCTAAACGATAGATCACTTTAAGTGGAAACGCGTCATATTGAACTCTAAATAAAACATGTTTCCGGTCATATATCCACATATGCCGTATATGTTTTAACATCTACGTTTCCTGCACAATACGAATATGCATTCGGTTGGTGTCAACACCATGCTCAGTTTTGAGTAAAACGAGCTTGAACATAGACCGCTTTACGTTAAACGATAGATCACTTTAAGGGGAAACGCGTCATATTGAACTCTAAATAAAACATGTTTCCGGTCATATATCCACATATGCCGTATATGTTTTAACATTTACGTTTCATGCACAATACGAATATGCATTGGGTTGGTGTCAACACCATGCTCAGTTTTGAGTAAAACGAGCTTGAACATAGACCGCTTTACGTTAAACGATAGATCACTTATGCGGAAACGCGTCATATTGAACTCTAAATAAAACATGTTTCCGGTCATATATCTACATATGCCGTATATGTTTCGATATCTACGTTTCGTGCACAATACGAATATGCATTGGGTTGGTGTCAACACCATGCTCAGTTTTGAGTAAACCGAGCTTGAACATAGACCGCTTTACGTTAAACGATAGATCACTTATGCGGAAACGCGTCATATTGAACTCTAAATAAAACATGTTTCCGGTCATATATCCACATATGCCGTATATGTTTTAACATCTACGTTTCATGCATAATACGAATATGCATTGGGTTGGTGTCAACACCATGCTCAGTTTTGAGTAAAACGAGCTTGAACATAGACCGCTTTACGCTAAACTAAAAGTCACTTTTAACAGAAACGCGTCATATTGAACTCTAAATAAAACATGTTTCCGGTCATATATCCACATATGCCGTATATGTTTCGATATCTACGTTTCCTGCACAATACGAATATGCATTGGGTTGGTGTCAACACCATGCTCAGTTTTGAGTTAAACGAGCTTGAACATAGACCGCTTTACGTTAAACAATAGATCACTTATGCGGAAACGCGTCATATTGAACTCTAAATAAAACATGTTTCCGGTCATATATCCACATATGCCAAACATGTTTCAACATCTACGTTTCATGCACAATACGAATATGCATTGGGTTGGTGTCAACACCATGCTCAGTTTTGAGTAAAACGAGCTTGAACATAGACCGCTTTACGCTAAACTAAAAGTCACTTTAAACAGAAACGCGTGACATTGAACTATTGACGTGACATTGAACATTGCTATTATAAATAATTGCTTGATTTATTTTGTATTTCACCAGATTTCCAGCGTATTAGGTGTTCCTTTTCCATTTTAGAACCCTTGCAGTGTTCCACTGACAAACAAGTTTGGGAAGCACAGTTATATACTGTAAATAATAAAGAAATAAAATTTAAACTTGCAGTTCTCAGGCCGCAACAAATATAGCAATTACTATATGTTTTTTATTTCTGAATACAATTTTTTATATACAGCTGCCGCAAAGGGACTTGAAACCTGCCTAGTTTTTTCAGAAAAACGCAAAGTTTATTTGTATTCTGGTTTTATTAAAACCATAACCATATATTTCAATACTTAGTCATATTGCCCTTATATTTGATTACCATTTGCAAACGCTTGGGCATAGAGTCACTCAAATTTTTAAAATATTCCGCTGTCATCTCCTGGCACCACACTTTTTTCAGCGCTTTATTGTCCGAAGTTTTCGTAAAATGCTACAAAATGTCAATTAAATGTGCACAGTAAAAGTGATGTCAGTGGTGAAGTGAAATTCGTTGCCAGGTTTTATTTGATGTCTGATAACTCCCGTTAAACAATACGGTGACAGCAAATGTAGAACAGCTTGTTAATTTAATAAAAAAGGTTAAACTTATTACAAACACATATTTGAAAAATTACAATCGTTAAATATTTAAAGTTATTTAAATTCAATTATATAAATTAAACTACTAAAAGTATTTCGACCAAACTGCGTTAACCATATTTACATCAGCAAGCTGTGGTGAGAAGATTACGACAACACGCCTGGGCAATCGAAAGTTAAATGAAAATATACCATACGTCGTGAGTTAATTTCTTTGTTTAGGCGTTTTGGCGGAGTAATTATGAATTTTGAAAGGGGAAGAAAAAAAAAATTACGGTAACAGTCAAAACGGCAAAAAAACCTGTAGCTGTATTAGAAATAAATTTTATCAACTAGTTTGTTTCAACCCGGACAAGTTCAATTGTTTGCCGCCAACCACGCATTGTTTTTTTTGTCTGATACCTCTCTGTTCCAACAATACAGCCAGCAAGTTTCATCGACGTCAAGCTGTAACGCTTAGTTTTTTGTTTAGAATTCTTCAAACTTTCGATTGGAAAATCAAGCTTGGCCTATATCATTTTGGGTGGATATTCCCTCTGAACAGAAACTCAAAGATGCAGGTATTCTTGATATTTTTCCTTTTAAACATTATAAATCTTCAACGTCCCTTCAAACTGGAAAAATTTTTAAATTTTCTCGTCGACAAAGTAAGAAAAAAAAAAGACGTACTAATAAACCTAACAAAATGTCTAGTTCAAGTAAATGGTGTAAAGCAAACACACGGATTTCAAAAATAATTCCTAAGAGAGCTGGTGGTTATTCTGATTGTATTTTAGGTATTGATAGTGGTAGAAAACATCGTGAGGACGGTAGTAAATGTGCTTCCTGTGCTAGTAGTGGTGTTGATGTTTGTGATTGTTATGCGGCTGTTGATGGTAGTGACGATAATAAGGATGAATGTACCGTTGATAAGAATGTTTGTAGCTATTTGGAAGCGGTCGCTAACAGTGATGTTGTTAAGTGTGACTTAGAAAGTTCATTTCGTTTATGGAAGCCTTACTTTTCGCGAAAAACAAAACGTTTTTCTGTGAAAGTTAAAACAAACTTGGTCCGTGCTGCTGCTCCAGTAAAAACTTCAACAAAATCCTCAGGAGTTTTATGTTGTGCAGAGATTCTTTGTCGCAATGTTGATAGTGACGCTCTAGGAAAAAGTCGTTCTTCAAAACATAAGTTTAAACAAAAAAAACAATTTCTTCTGACAACCGACAAACGAACTTTGGTTCTCTCTGATGTTCCGCTAAAAACAATAGACAGACTACCGAATGTTCCCTATTGCCAACAAATTGTTGGTTGTGGTGCAACCAAAAAAGTTAAAAGCAAAAAAAAAACGCCAAAAATATTAAAAAAAGTGATCTTGTGTCACATCATTACAAACTAACTGCACATGCACTAGCAACAGCCTTAATTAAGTATAACATTCCTTTTCCAAAAAGCGATAAGATGCCTCTCGGTTGCTTGGACCATGCATTCGAAATGTTACATTTGGCAAAGTCATCTCAAAAAAGCTTTAGGCAACGACTCCAAAACAAATTTAAACGAAACAAACATTTTAAAAAAGAAATAGAAAAGCATTACTTACAGTTATTAAAAAAGTCCTCGAGAGTATTTAACAGCGCGAACTTAAAACAAGAGTTTGAAGAGCAAAATTTTCATAAAAGTGGTCTTATAAGTATACACAACACAACTAATGATTTATCTATCCGTGTCTCAAATCAAACAAATAGACAATTTGAAAAATCGAAACCAAATCATAGCAATAAAAAGCCGGAAAAATTATATTGTATTTGTAGAAGTCCTAATGATGGCAGTTTGTATGTATTTTGTGAAGCATGTCAGGAGTGGTTTCATCCAAAATGTGTTTTTGAAAAGGATCATCTAGCTTTAACCTTGTCTAAAGAGCAGTGGAAAAAATGTAATTGTGTTTGTGCAGGTGTAAACTTCTCTTTAAAAAATAATTTGACTACGTTGTACCATTCGTAAAAACGGTAGATGTTTTCAATGAAGTTAATAAAATTCACAAAACCACCACAACGCTGGACAAACAAAGGTTTGCAGAAGTTTCGGTAAATATTGATTTTTATAAACGCCAATATGAAAAAAAGGAAGAAAACTATGTTTATTTAAAAAACAAGAAATACTTTAAACCACTTCAGTCATGTTTCGCTGATTGTCAGCCATCGAAAAAGCAGCAAAATAGCGATGTAAACATAAATACACCAACTAATATTAATAATCGGTATAAAGATGTAATTCAGCTGATCAGCACCGTGGGTAACTACAGCAAAAGCGTGGTTGAATTAGAGGAAAAGCGCTTTCAATATGTAGACTTAAGCTCTGTTCAAATTAAAATCAGTTTAGACGATTGGAAAAAGATGACTGCTAATAGATCAATAAATAGATTTGGATCGTATTATTATTCGGAAATACTTTTACCGAAATTAAAAGTACTATACAATTGTTGTGTACCATGCATCGCAAATCACTACTTGAGAAAACCTGAAAAAGTAACAAAACTGCGTGGTGCTAGTAAAAAATACTACGAAGGTTATGTCAATATATATTGTCGCCATGCACACTGCTGTAACTGTGAGGTGTTTGGAAAAATTTCTTTTTATTCGTATGAACATTGCGTAGAAGGAATTGTTTCGCTCTCAGGAAATAGATCGCATTATGTTGCATGTGTTAAAAGTAGACCAATAAAAGGTATTTTGAAAAGAAAACTTATGGAAGAATTGCAACACCAAACACCAAATTTAATGTATCGAAAACTTCAAAACTTTCTTAATGACCAGGAACGCCTTTACGGCGCTCATACATACGCGCCTTCACAGTCTGTATTGCACAATTTAAAATATAAAGGTGCTGCTTGTACCCGTTATAGTGATAATTGGGTGGTTAATGTAGAGGTATTCGCTAAAATACTAAAAGAAAACAATGAAACATTTATCAGAGACATTTCCGTTCGTCCTCCAGGAGTAATATTATACAGCGATAAGCAAATACAAGCCTACAATTTAATTTGCAAAAACGATATTGTTTATTTTGATTCTACGGGAAGTGTTTTGAAGCGTATTGAAAACTATAACGATTTTCAAATTTATACTTTATTGGTGCGTAATCCTTCCAAAGGCGGTCCCGGCCTTCCTGTAGCTACTTCTATTTCCACAAGACACGACGCTGGTAGTATTCGGCGTTTTTTGGAGCTGTTTCTGCTTGACGCCGTTAAAGTTTGCGGATTTAATCACAAACCAATGATCGTCATGATAGACGGCTCCATGGCTATGTGGAATGCTGTGCTTAGAGCATTTGCAAATGAAACACGCGTAGAATACTATCATCGCTGTTGGAGAATTGTTACTAGCAAACCGTGTGCGGGCGATATGAAAAAAACGTTTGTTCAAAACTGTTTAAGTCATGCGATGCGTGCTGCTAAAATCATTATTGGAAAGTACTATAAACGCGCTTACAAACATGTAGCAATGTTTTGGATTAGTGCATTATTTTCTGTGTCGACATTTGATCAATTGGAATCGATAATGGAGAGTATTATTGCTATTACTAATTGCGAAAATAGTTCTCGATTCGTCAAACAACATTTTGAAAACATAAAACATTGCACTGATTTGGACATAAATCGTGTTACAGCGGATATGGTAAATGAAAATATATCTAGTATATCTAGTTCTCCCGAGGAAGACTTTTTTTATGCGTCGAAAGGTACTGATGAAAAACAAGAACTAAATTCCCCATTTTATTTGCACTTCACAAAAAAACTAAACAATTTTTTACAAAGCGAAAATTATCAAAGTCATAAGCGAAATGAAAAAACAGATCACAATATAGCCAATGTTTATTTTGGAAACGTATTTTGTCAGAAATTAATTAGAATAATAGTTTGTCGAATCTGCTGCACATCAAAGTTAATGCTGGGTGATTTGTCCCGACATAAAAGTAGTAGGTCAAATAATGATATTAAAAAGCTTTTTGATAATTATTCGGCGTTTTACAAAGTACTGCAAAACACATTATCAAACATTACGGTTGAAAAAAATTTAACTCAAGGAATAATCGAACAACATTTCAACAGCCTAAAAAAGGTTTATTTAAAAGGAAATCGAATCGGCAGAATAGATGATTTTGTTCAAAAATATTACACGGAGTTAAAAATTACACAAAAATTATTTTCGGACTATGCATTTCATAGCGTAATGAAGAATAATAAATCAAAAAAAACAGGAAAACCCAAGATCTACCTCAGTTGTTCTTTCAAAGTTTCGAAAAAGGAAAAGACAACAAACTGGGTATTATGCTTCTAGTTTGGCCAAAAAAAAAATTAATTTTATTGGAGCTGATACTGAAATTAAAAGAAATAACAGTGATGACAAAGAACTATTGGACCAAACTTTGCATTGTAATTATGGAAATGAAGCGCATCTGGACGTAAACGACAAATTTAAGTTAATGGATTATTACAAAAAACATTTGACAAATGCAATAAAGTTTTCGGATCTAGTATGGAATTCACTACCTGGTATTTACAACTTTCCGGTAACTCAAATCGCCATGCAAATTGATCACGGACATCAATTAACATGGCTTGATTTACATTCTTTGAATTCATCAACAAATCAGAAAGTTTATTCTGAAATGGTAAAGCATTTGAAACAACCCTTTTGCACGGGATGGGTTAGCAAATACATAATAGATAGCTACATCAGTTTATTAACAAAACAATTTAACATTGAGAACAATGAACAGATGTTTGGATCATTAGATTGCGACGATAGTACTTGCATTTTACAGAATAAAATCAAAAATAAAGCAATATTTAACAATCGCCTTATGATAAAAAAAACACAAAACATTCGGCCACATATTTTAGCACCAATTTTGTTCGAAAACCATTTCTTGTTACTTTGGTATTCAAACATAAACCATACTCTATTTCTAATCAATTCTCTTCGAAAAGATTCGTCATCAGTAGCAGAAATTACGAAAAAGAGCTTTATTAATTTTTTTGGTTCTTTACAAAGCAGTGGCAGATCCCCAGTCATTAAATTTGAAGTGAAAACAGGTTTAGTTCAACCAGACAACAGCAGTTGCGGCGTGTGCGTGTGCATGGCTGCCGATATGATTTGCCGCAAAAAACAACTATCGTTTGATAAAACTTTGCCGAAATCACAAATCTTGGAATATCGTAATTGGATGCTCTATATTTTGTACCTAAATTCTACTTCATGCTGCATAGAGATTACTGAGGCATGTAAAGACATGATTTATAATTATGTGATTGGTTTATCTAACATTGCTAATAATTGTTGGTTTAATGCAGTGGTGCAAGCAATCGTGAGAGTGCTTCAAGCGCACAAATACATTACTAATGAAAGTGATTTAAATTTAGAAACAAATAATAACTTTTTATTTTCGTTATTTTATTTTCTTTTGAAAAAGACAGAAGTGTCGGACAATTTTTTGGAGAATACCCTGAGGGTTGTTTGCCAGCAATGTGGATTTACTTTCGGTGAACAACAAGACCCGGATGAGTTTTTTCAATGCAGCATTTTACAAAACGTTTTGGCCAAAAATAATATCACTTGCTTGGTAAAATTTTCCAAACAGTTTAAGTGTATTACTTGTTTGAAAGCAGGGGAAACCGAATTCTTCAAGCAAATAATTTTACGATTGCCACTCTTTGACACAATTGATGATGGTCATAGTTTAAGCAAGTACATAGAGCAATTTATGAGAGCAAACGAATGCAAATATTGTGTTTTTTGTCGAAAAGTGAGAAACCACAAAACGTGTGCAGCTTTTATGAGTTTTCCAAACTTATTAGTCGTTAATTTAGCCAGAAACGTTGATACCGTAAAATGTGGAAAAAAAGTTTCTTTATCAAGGTATGTGCAAATAAAAGGAAAAGATTGCAGTGACCTTGATGCAATGTACGAATTGGTTAGCGTGGTTGTACATTTAGGTGAGAAAGTAGAAGGCGGCCATTTTGTTTGCTATTTTTTTCTAAACGGAAACGACATAATTGAAATAAATGACCAGAGTGTTCGTAAACTGGACCTGTCACAAGTAAAGACAGTTCTTGAAAAAAATGGGTATTTATTTTTTTACAAAAAACAAACTGACAATAATTCTTCCGATTGTACTTATGAAGAACATAATTATTGTAAAAAGCGCAAAAAAATATTTGTAAAGCGACCTAAGATAACCGCGGTAGAAAGCTCTTTTGACACACAACCCACAATAAAGCGTAGATATATTGATTATAAACCACGCTATTATGTACTAGATAATCAGTGGGAAGCTTTACACCAAGAAAATTTACAATTTGTAATTGATAACCTTAGAGAAATAATATCTTTTTCTGTAACTAAAAACGAATGTAATAAAAAATACTACCGACATATCATGTTTTTGAAATCAGGTGAAAAAACTCTTTTTGCATGCAATAAACGTTTTGACTACACTTTTTACAAATTTACACCAGAATTTGTTTTAGACTTTTTTAATTGCATTCGAAAAAAATTATGTCTGCAAGTTGAAACAGTTAAAATGTTTGGTGACGATATTTACAGTAAATTTACTGTTGGAACATTAGTTTTTAAACGTACCGCCGTACAACCATCGAATGAACTCGAAAAAGATTTAAATATTAATTATTCAGGTTCTTGTAATGAGTACATGAAATTGGTTATTGATATGGAAGCCATAATTTACTATGTGATGTTCCGTTATAATGTGGATTACAGCAAGGCATCACACAACTTAAAACTAGAAGTTGAGAATTAACAAAATAGAGCCGGTATATAACAAAACAAAAAAACTTCTAATTAAAACTTTAAAAAATATAATTATCATTGCACCATCGTAGCATGTGGTTATGATCGTTGGCAAAAAAAAATTTGCTCTTCCGTAGAGTAAAGTTAACCTGGCACCGCAATACACTAAACTAGAATGTCGTTTTCGATTGCTTTATGGGGGCACCGAAATTTTTAATTTGTTTAGTTTTGTTCCAAAATTGGAGAAAACTTTTCATTTTTTATATTTTTTATTTCAAAAAAAAATTCCTCCAAAATAAATTTGGGTACTGAGAAAAATTCATATATTTTGTGACAAAAATTGGAAAGTATATTGTTGCTGTAGTTGTAGTTGTCTCCGCCCACGACTGTGCTTAAAGGAGCAATTCCTCAAACCTCTGTTAAAATCAACCTAGTTATCCACTTCTTGATTCTTTTTTGGTTGCATGGTTACGATGCGAGTGTTGCGGGGCTAATTTTGGTGCTTTCTTGCAGATGAAAATGTATTATACATATTTATTTTCGAACTATTTTAAAATCATAATTTAGATATTAAGTCAGTAGGTGGAAAAAAATATTTACGTTGGACATTTTAGCATTTGACAAATGTAATTAATGAAAGAATAAAAAAAAAAAACGTGAAATAGCTCTTTTTTGTTAACCCTCCGAATAATTGCTTTCGTTTACATCAGGGGTGTCAAACTCGCGGGCTTCTGGGGGCCACATTGCATGTTGGGAATTGTGTCGAGGGCCGCATGCAATTTTCAATCTATTTTTATAGCATATTTTTAGTTAGGTGTAGTTTGCGACATATATTGCGACGTAATTTATGAGCCGGACGAGGTGTTGTTATTTTTTTAAATATTAAATGACATTTACATGCCAATTTTTTGCATTTCATTATGACAATTACTGATATTGATTCTGAAAAATTGAAAAACCTTACAAAATATGACAATTATTGATGGATGCTTGAGGGCCGGATTGGAGAGCTCCGAGGGTCGCATGCGGCCCGCGGGCCGCGAGTTTGACATCCCTGATCTACAATGTTTACAGCTTCAGCTGGCAATCATTACTAGCACGAAAATTAAAACTTTTTGGCTAAATGATGGCAAATATTAAATAACATTTGCACTAAAGTCTGTGAAAGCAAAATATACAGTAGTTTAGGAATCGACAAATATCTTTTGTTCCTACTTTTATATTTAAAGCGAAATTTTTGGTAATGTCATTGTTTTATGTTTTTTTTAGTGCAAAACAATATTAAAACAATAATCTAATCAGAGTTTGAAAAATAAAGCAACTTTAAAGTAAAGTGACACAACAACTAAAACGAGATTATAATAAAATGGTTTTCCAATTAAAACAAAAAAACATTTAATCAACTATTTTTAGAAAGTAGCACTATACATTAAGGTAAAAGAGTGGCATTTGTAATGATTACATAAATTTGAAATCAAATAAAAACAATATTTTGCAGTAGGCTACTGTTCAGCTAAAACAAGACACTAATCCAAAATTTATCATTTCATACAATTTGAAAAACGCTATGCTCTATTACAGTTGTCTAAAATCGTACTAGTAACAAAAGCTACAATTACAAGCAGCTATAAGTACTCTCATCGAAACAACTAAAAACTTTTAAATTAGGGTGAAAAAAATTACAACATTTATACAACAAGCAATTAAAATAGATATCTTAAAATACTAAAGACTGCAGTTTTCAAAGCAGGTAAAATAGGACTACCGGTGAAGGTCCTGCTAAAAAAAAACCTAACGATCTCAAACGCCACAACCTCTTGGGTGAGATTGGAATGTGGCAGTGAAAAAATTTGAACTACCTATTAGAAGAATGTTATTGTAGGCCACCACATTTAAAAATCATATTCTGTACGTTAACTATGCCTAAGCGTTTTCAATTTTCGCGACAAAGCATTAACAACTGGTAACAGTACATTTTCAACCATTCTACTCAAAAATCACAACCGATTGCATATTCGTAATATGCAAGATGTGTAGATATCCAAAACAGTTTGGCATATGTGGATATATGACCGGAAACATATTTTATTTTGAGTTCAATGTCACGCGTTTACGTTTCAAGCGACATAGCGTTTAACGTAAAGTGACCCAAGTTTAAGTTCATTTTACTCAAAACTGAGTATGGTGTTGACACCAACCGATTGCCTATTTGCAATGTGCAAGATGTGTAGATATCCAAACCAGTTCGGCATATATGGATATATGACCAGAAACATGTTTTATTTTGAGTTCAATGTGACGCGTTTCGGCTTAAAGCGACATAGTGTTTAACAAAAAGTCATGTTCAAGTTCATTTTACTCAAAACCGAGTATAGTGTTGTCCAGTGGCGCGCAGTCAGGGCATGCAAGTCATGCCTTGCATGATCAAATTTTTAGGAATTTCATAACGAACTTTTGCGCGATAAGGTAGATATCGTTGAATTCGGTGAGAAACATTATTTGTTTCGGATAAAATCTGAGATCGATCCGAGATGAAGACCTATTTTTTGTGTTATTTTAGAGAATATCACAAATTTAGGACAAAAAGTAAAAAATCGGAGACTGTTTAGAAGAGCTGACTTTTTTTTTAGAGATTACTGCATTTTGAGGACGAAAAGTGCATTATCCAAAATGATTTCAGGCGATGAGCTTTTTTTTTTAGAGATCATTGCATTTTTAGGACGAAAACTGCATTACCATGGAATGACTTCAAGTAATGATGACCTTTTTTTTAGAGATCACCTTGAAACTAGGACGAAAATTGGTCTTGAATATATATATACCCAATTTTATGACATGGTTTTGGCATGCCAATTGCATGAATAGTCTCAGAGGTCACCGCACGCCACTGGTGTTGACAGCAACAGATTGCATATTTGTAATGTGCAAAATGTGTAAATATCCAAACCAGTTCTGCATATGTGAATATATGACCGGAAGCATGTTTTATTTTGAGTTCAATGTCACGCGTTTCCGCTTTTCTCGACATAGCGTTTAACGTAAAGTAACCTATGTTTAAGTTCATTTTACTCAAAACTGAGCATGGTGTTGACACCAGGGGCGCCGGAGTTTTTTTTGCCAGGGGGACAAAATTTTAAAAAAGAGCACTTTTTTTGTTGAAAAGGCACTGCCAACAAAAGCAAATTTTGGTAGTCATGCTGCAATTTGAAATTTTGGTGGACATGATAGAATTTCAATTTGCACAAGACAGACCGATTTCTCGGAAAAAATTTATTTTGCTAAGTTGTTATTTTGGTTCGATAAATTTTTCAGCAAATGCCAACTCTTTTTAATAAACTTAGAGTTTAAAAACTTAACCTTAAGTTGTGCTGCATCTTGCAAAAGCCTTTAAGTTGACTCTGCCATGACTACTCACTGCGATAGCCGCAGTAATAGCCAATTTTACACAAGTTTTTGTCACTTAGGCTAGACATTAAAAAAATACAACTCTTTTAACTGGTTATTAAACCAAAAGCTATCCAACATAGGCTGCACACAACTAAAATTTTGTCAAAAGCACACAAGCTAGTTTTGGAAACAGCATTCAACAATTGCGACGTCCATGCACGGCAGCCAAAAACAGATAGATACAGATCGAATGCATTTTGCTTGAAAATATCACAAAATGTTTTTCACATGCTAATCAGTAAATAGTCTTTCGTTACCTGCAACAAAACGCTGGCTAAAACATTTACGCTATTAAGAATACCAAAAGTTAAAATAGATAGAACAATAAAAAACTTAAACAGCTATTATAAATTGGGTAAAAGAAAAAACGTAATTACATGAGCATGAATGGCCCTTTAGATTGAGGTTTGATGTCAGTTATTAAACGTTGCACACTTAATGTAATTGTAACCCAAAATAATTTATTAGTGTTTCGCTTGCTGGCAAAGTCATCTGCAACAGCTTGTAAATTGATATTGTCCAACAAGTTCAATAAATATTTGCAAACATTCAATTATTGAGACTGTTATCTCTCATATTGCTTCTAAGCCATGTTTTAATTCTTCTCATGACACTGAAACACCTTTCTGCAAAAGCCGAAACGAGAGCTACGCCGCAGTAAATTTAAAGCAATTTATGTATTTCCAAAAAGCATTTCTTGCTTGTCGACTTTTTGCTTAAAACTTTGCAAACTGTTGAAATCTTTGTTACTTTTTTCAGAGGCGTGGTACTTTCTTTGTTAAATAACTTAATATGAGCATGTAGGTTTGCGAGTTCTTCTGTAAACACAACAAAACGAACAAGACTCTTGAAATTTTACGTTATAATCACAATCATGGCACGCATATGTACCACGGTCCTTCAAAAGCGCTAAGAATGTCACGCGTTTAGTCTTGGTATTTTTATTTTTAGACTTTAATGTCGGCCATAAGTGAATATTGAGCAGCCAAGTCAGACAGCTTGTGTTGCTTGTTAAAATTAGATTAACGCCACAATTTCTTTGCTTCTAAATCAAAATTTTTTGTTATAATTACTAGAAACTTTTACTCTTTGTGAGCACTTAGAAATTTTCTGATGCTTTATTCTTTTTTTTAAAACGCTTGGTATAATTGTTGTTAAGAAAATCTAAACTACCGGGATGGTAGTTTAGGTATCCATGATTGTTATATATGGCTATTTGCCATCAGTTAATGAATCAAAATTTGATTTTCGGCTAAGATATAATTCAGTTTACTGATTCAACCAGAATAAGAAATTCACCAGAAGTTTAGGTCGCTTACGATATCGATAACTCTATATTGCATACGTTAAAACTTTATTCTTGCTTTTATTGCTGTGCTATGGGTCACGGTTGTCTTTGTAAATTTACAAATATTGTTGGAACAGAACAGAACAGAATTTATTGTTTTGCCCGAAAATAAACACACAATTAACGTCAACACAGAACTATTCAGGCCAGGAAGCATCGAAAAACCCTAAGGTTTTCAAGTCAAGATGCTCCCTGTTTATTATCAATCAAGCATGAATTAGAATGTGTAACTATAAATTGAGCAATGTTTACATAAATCACAGTAATAGGTTTACATAAAATTCAAATAAGCACACAAACATAATAATACACAATTACGCATATCTTTAAACTACCATACAGACAAAACTATTGTGGACATTATTTATAACTTGTAATTAAATATTTTTTTAATTGTTTAGAAAAAGCATAAATGTGGCATGATGATTTAATTAAATCTGGTAATTCATTCCAATATTTAACATTGTAGAGCATAACTAAAAAAAATATCTGTAATGCTAATTTTAAAGAGTACAATCTGCCCCCCGCTTTCGGCGCCCCTGGTTGACACCAACCGAATGCATATTCGTAATCTGCAGGAAACGTAGATATTGAAACATGTTCGGCATATGTGGATATATAACAGGAAACATGTTTTATTTTGAGTTCAATGTGACGCGTTTCCGCTTAAAGTGACATATCGTTTAACGTAAAGCGACCCATGTTCAAGTTCATTTTACTCAAAACTGGGTATGGTGTTAGTATAAATTCCCTAAACTAACTTTCTCCAGTTTGTAGATTTAGTTTTGATGAAGTGACAATAATTTTTTGTAACTGTTAAAAGGTAGCTATTGGAAATAAAATTGACTAAAAGTTTGAAAAATTTTGTATTTAATGGATTTTTGCAGCAAAATTTTGAGTTTTTTATTTATTCGTTTGTTTTGGCTTAAATTACAAGTTTGATTCTTAAAAGTTATAAAGTTAAGATAAAATTCAACTTAGTGTTTGAGAAATTTTTGCATTGGATGAATTTCTCCAAAAAAAGGTTTTAAATTTAGATTTTGATTCTGTTGACCCGTTGCTATGAGTTTGCTTTTATTGTTTTGTTTGCGTGCGCCCTATAACGAATTTTTTGTTGTTGTTTTCATCCGCAATTTTTTTGTTGGAGCTAAAGATTTTTCTTCTTTTTTTCTTTTTTTTTGTTGAAATGAGAGAATTCTGCCAGAATGACAGTGGTAGTAAAATGCCTACAAAAATTTTACTTCGTTCACTTAATTTAAAGAATAAATTAAGAGTAAATTTTTTGTATTGGTTAGATTCTCGGTACAGTTTTTTCAAATCGTCAAGTTCGTGCAATTATACTATGACCGAAGTTCATGAGAGTCTCAATTGGTGTTATTCTGTCGAAGATATTGCAACCAAAACTGATAAACTAATTAATGAAACAAAATCTATTTATGATGATATTTCTGCGATCCCCCTATCAAAGGTTACATTTGACAACGTTATAAAGCGCATTGGGGATGTAGATTCTTCATATGCCACAATAAGGTATGCAACTTACCGGTACATCTAACACATATCGTTACCTTGTTCACGGTGTTACAACAAAATTTTTAATGAGTTGTTGTTGCCTCTCCTCCAAGGCTGTTTTAAAGAACCATAATCCACTCTAGACTCCCACTTTTGGATGACTTCTTCCAAAGTCTTTTTCCACATACTAATGGTGTCATGTTTGTGGGAACTTGCTACTGTAAAAAAAGTGATTAGAGTTATGTGTGTGTATCAAGCATAGTGGGTATAGTGGCAGGTATTTGACTATTTGGCTTTATAAAAAAACGATTATTTTTTAATATTTTGTGTTTTCATGTCCGCATGACTGTGTTTCAAATCATTGTTAGCATTTTTTGAATTTCACTTTGGGCAATACAATGTCAATGTTTTTGTCTTTTAATACTCTTTATGTTGCTATTCTATTGATCTGATGTTAACAGTGATAATGTTGAGTTTAAATGATTTTGTCATCCAATTCCAAAGTAATTTAATTTTAAAACTAAGATTTTTCAAGTCTCTTCAAAAAAGTCACTGTATGTGATTTTTTTCAGTGTAACTAACCCAGAATTCCTCTTTTCACATCAGGGTGGAATAAGATAAAAAGTACATCATAAGAAACAATAGTAACTGGAGGGGCATTTGGGTAAGTTTTACGAACAAAAATTGCTTACAGTGACTTTTTAAAAAGGACTTGATTTTTCTTGATATCTAACGAGAAAGACTTTTAAGAATGCTTTTTAGGTTGATTTTTTGAAAATGTACTAGTTGAAAGATATCAAAAGTCTGGCAAGGCCACTTATAGATTTGCTAAATTGATTTAGTGGGCAAGATGATTGACAAGTTTAAGGGTAGAGTAAGCAGAGGACAAAAATCTTTAGTTGGACATATTGTTTTGTAGATACATGTTGCTCTTATAACATAAATGCAGATAAGTATGGTATGTCAAGATTTTGTGAAGGACGTGTTCATTTTTCCATATTTTTTATACTGATAATAAATAGTCAATTTCTTAAAAAAACAATAACACATGTATAACCAACCTTGTTGATCTTAGCAACCACTGAATGATTCCAACTTTGTGAAGCTTATTGACTGGTTCTTTTTAGAAGAACCTTTTCAATCTGTTTAAGTAGTCAAAAATTAAAAGTTCTTGTTTACTATTTGTCATTTTCAGTTAATTACCTTTTAACTTTTGGAAATCCCCAAAGACTGCAAGGTTAATATGGCAAACAGTAAACAAGATCCAAATATCTTTTATTTCTTAATAATGATCAAATTTACTTAACAGCTGATATCGACAAAACTAGTTTCACATTGATCTTAATAGCTATGCTGTTGAAATTTTGTTATGTTATTGTTTGTTTCCTTTAATGCTGATTTTCAAGAAAACATCTTAATGCTGTATTTAAGCTAATCAAGATTTTCCACATATAAACCTTTTTTATTATCTGTTATGTTTTTTTTATAGACTATCCATGTGTTATGTTAGTATTTTATTGCAGTTAAAAAAGTGATTGATGTCATGTGTATGTGTGTTTGTGTGTCATGCTTAGCATCATTGTGACATGTAAGTGTCAATTTTTTTATGTGTGGGTAACATAGCAATTATTATGTGTTGATTATTATTTATGCGTTCTTTCTGACCATGAAATTTTGGAGTTTTGCTTGCTTGGTTAGGTAATGTTAACAGAGCTGGTATATAAATAGAGAAAATTTTAGAGTTTGTGTGCTTCTATCAATGCATTGCTGCACTGACAAAATGGCAAAATAATGGTTGTCAAATAAACTTGCAGTTCATTGAACTTGACTATTAAAACATTTACTAAGACAAATTTGCAAATTTAAAACATAAATAAATACAAAAGAACTTGAAAAACAATGTAAATATTTGTAGTGTATTAGACTAATTTTACTATTTTAAAAATTGTATATTGAACTTATATCATTTTTTTGTATTACTTTACAGCAATGTCTTGGATTTTTATCAACATGTACATCCCAATAAAACATTGCGTGATGCCAGCACTTTAGCCAGTAAAAAGGTGTCAGAATTTGAAGTTGATCTCAGCATGCGTCAAGATATATATGACAGGTGCTTTTGCTGTTAAGTCATTAAATAGATTTAATACCAAAAAATTTTTAAACTTATTAGGATTATGAACTAATAAACCTACTTAAACAGCACATTAAGTAACTGACTTATGATTAGAAAGACATTTATTTTGGATCAAACTGATTGCCTAAATTTTTGGCAAAGAATAAATGTTTGTGAGGTATTTTACCTAAGGGTAAAGTTAAACTGAGATTATATTTTGGTAATATTCAATGTCAGACTAACTTCTGTGAATTTATGGCAAAAAGTCACATGTTTAAGAGTAATCTGTATTATGCCATTTATTTGAGCAAAATGCTTTGAGAAAATACATGAGTAGCTTTTATGAGTTGTTCAGTAAAAATCTTTTGTTTTAGTGCAGGGGTGGCAAGCCATTTTTCATGTATATGCCAAAATATTACCAAAACATTGTTTATCAAGTTAATGCAGTACCAGTTTTATAGAACAATATGCAAACAAATTATTGCATGAATTTTTTGTCATAAAATACATACATACATACAAATTAATAAGATTTTTGTTGTAGTTTGAATGTCAAGCCTTCTACAGGGTGTTTCACAATTATTGAAACAAAGCGATTGAGCACAAATTCAGGATTTTAAATGATAACACGATGATGATTACATTTATTGAAAGGTGAAAGGATAACATTTTATAATCTGAAACTGTTTATCTTCAAATCAGAAATAATATGTCAAGAAGATTCCTAGACTACATGCTCCAGATGTCCACCGTTTTGTCGAAGGCATTCTTGAATGCGGCGTGCAAAGTTGTTGATAACACGATCACATTCCTCCTGTGTAATGGTCTGA
Source organism: Diplosoma virens (assembly GCA_963680785.1). Taxonomy (NCBI): domain Eukaryota; kingdom Metazoa; phylum Chordata; class Ascidiacea; order Aplousobranchia; family Didemnidae; genus Diplosoma; species Diplosoma virens. Next base: position 18,196,922 of record OY796896.1, read on the forward strand.
ATGTTCTCGGTAATGGCTGCTTTCAAAGCTGCAATAGTTAGTGGGTTATCTTGGTAAATGTTGTCCTTGAGGAACCCCCACAAGAAGAAATCTGGAGGATTCAGGTCAGGCGAGTGAGGTGCCCATTCCACTTCAGCTTTGCGGCTGATGAGACGCTTTCCAAACTTTTCACGGAGCCAAGCCATGGTGACATTAGCAGTGTGAGGAGGGGCACCATCTTGCTGGAACCACTGTTCTTTCTCATCAAGGTCCTCACGCTTATTGAGCTCTCCCCAAAACTGCTCAAGCACTGGAACGTAGCGGTCTTTTGTCACGGTTACTGCAATACCGTGATCATCTTCAAAGAAAAATGGTCCGATGATACCATGCTTGGAAATGGCAACCCATGCTGTGCATTTTTTTAAATGCAAAGGGCGTCCAACGACTCTGTGAGGGTTCTCACTTCCCCAAAACACCCAGTTTTTAGAGTTAACGTGACCATTCAAAAGGAAGTGGGCTTCATCTGAAAACCAGACATCATTCAAGAATTCCTTGTTATTGTCTATCATTTCCAAAAACCACTGGCACATTGCTACCCTCTTTTCCTTATCAGTCTCGGTTAGTTCATGCTTTATGTGGATCCGGTATGGATAAAGTTGTAGATCCTTAACCAGCATGCGCCTTACAGAAGAGACAGAAATGCCAAGTTCTTGGCTCCTTCGACGAAGAGATTTGCTTGGACTCCGACCGACTGACTCTTGAACCCTGCTGACATTGTCGGGGGTGCAGATTGTTATTGGAGGCCCTGAGGGCGATGAGCCCGCTACCCTACAATCTCCACAAGTGCCATGAGCTTCAAACTTCTTGACCAACTTGAAAATCTGACTCCTGTTTGGAAATTGGTTGAAGCTGAACTTCCTTCTGAACCTTGCTTGAACAATCCGGAAAGACTTCGTTTCGTAATATGTCTTTACACAAAAGATCTTCTGCTCCATCGACCAAGGCATAATTAGGCTATTTTTTGTTTAACGTATAAAAATGTTAACAATTTTGCTATGACAATCTAAAAACAGAAAAAGAATAAGGTCATTGGTAAAGGTTTTATAAGCTGCTGCTTTGTTTCAATAATTGTGAAACACCCTGTATATCTGGCTCATACTTTGTCACTTTAATGAAACATACATATATATATATAGTAAAAGTAGAAGTAGATCAACAGCTTCTTCAATCTGTCTGCTTATTAAATTAGCATCTCTTGTACATCTGTCTGGAAATGAAATAACTAGCAAAAAGTACTCAACAATAACCAATTACACACTTGGTAGTGATGACTAGAAAAAAAAGTCATCACTTTGAAACAATATCTAATTTCTTTTTTGTGCCAAAAAATTAGTGATGACTAATAAAAAGTCTTCAAATCAAATCTTAATTATATTTGCTTAATAATCTGAATTGTTCCATATTTTGAAACATTATTCTGCACAAGTAATCTTTCAGTGCCCAAAAATTTTGATGTTGCTTAAATTTTTGAGGCTTAGAGGAGCAATTGCCTCCTGGCTTGCATGGCTATGGCCATGCCACATCTGCCACAGGTCTCATCAGTTTTCCTCCTCTGTTCTAGTGTGTTTAGCCAAGTTTGCTGTTTTAAAAAAATCTTTTAATACCAAAATGTATTGCCTGCTATAATATTTATAGAAAAAGTGTTCAAAAAAATAGCATAAAAAATAGATCAACTAATACACTGTTATAATTTACTATGCTGTAAGTAAATAAAAAAACCTTGGTTAATATCATATGCTTTTTTGATTGTTTCTTACAGAGTAACTGCTGTGAAAAAAATGAATGGATTAAAGTTGTCAGAAGAAGACGAACGCTTTATTAATAGAATGATAAAATTAGGTCAACGTAATGGATTAAATCTTAATTCAAATGTTCAAGATCAAATTAAAGTATTTTTGTTACTGCTTATTTTTTATGTAACTTTTATAAAGTAAAAAACTTCAAAAATTTGTTAAAATTTTTAATATTTATTTTTAAGATTTTGTAGCTGTCATATATGTAGTGGGATCAGGTCTAATAACTGCCCGGCCGGGTGATCAAGTTTAATATCTGTCAGGATTGACAATTCAAACATTGTCTCGTTACATGAATTCTTGGATCAGGTCTTATAACTGCCCGGCCGGGCAAATATTACACCTGATCCATTTAGTTTTTGCCATTTAAGGTTTGCAACTATTAGGCTCCAGTTTTGCATACCAATACCAAAAGTTATTTTAAGAAAAAATACTATTATATAGTTTTTTTGTCCATTAGACACCAATATTGCTTGCTAGGCACTAGAAATGGTTTTTAAAAAGTTAGAATAATCGATAAAAGTTGAATCAAATTAAAATTTTGTCATACGTCATACAAACACCTCTCATCGTCATACTTTTATCGTAAATGTTATGATTTTGAAAAAATCTGCGTTGTATTAATTATTTATTAATATAATGTATTAATTATTTCCAAACGATTCGTTAAAATGTGTTGAGAATAAAAAGTTTGAAATTCGACTGATATGTTGCCATATCACGACGTTGCAAGTTAATCGCGTTTGCTGCTGTTAGATAAAATGTAAAGAATACGATCAAAACAATGGCACTATGACAATAAGCTGTCCTATTTCAATGAAATCAAGCAAGTCCTATTTGAGTTACACTGTTTTCTACCTTCCTCAAAATTACTTCGGGTTCGGATTTGCAAAATTTGGTACCTTCACATATCTTTTTACTCAAATCAACCTTGCAAACCAGTGAATACAATAAAATTTTACCTTCATCTGAATAATTATTAATCACAAATCAAGCGTTGAATTCACGTGGACAGCGGAAAATAGGCGCCGTCCTGATAGTGACACTTTTGAAGATAAATCGTCCCAAGGCTTAATCTTGACAAAGCTTTAACTGGCAAAGATTAAACAAACGGCGACTAATTTTTTACATTGCTTTACTTCACTATACTGTATTTGTATTAGTAATTTAGTATTATTTTTGACCATTGTGTGTTTTGATTACAACTTGTTTTTGAAATTTATTTGTTTTCATAATTGCTCGATAAGAAACTGTCTGCACCTTAGTTGCAAAAGTATTAGTTTTTTTCAAACTTTGTAGAAAATAAAAAAACGAATGACTGAATTATCAATCGATTTTCAAAAAAATTTAAACGAAGAAAGTACGACCTTAAAGTTTTCTTCGAAAGAATTGAAAGGATTGCCTGGTGGTATGTTATGCTTTTGCTAAAGAGTAGAAACTTTAGTCGTAGCGAGAGACCTCTCTGATAATTTGATTATGTTTCTTTGATTTATAAAATTGAGGTTGAAAATTTTATGTAATTGTTTTTAAAAATTTTACTGCAATGTAAAAATTTTAAATTGAAAACTTTTTATATTAGTTTCCTTTTCAGATTTTATTAATTCTTTGGACAAAGAAAATCATAAACTTATCGTTACTTTAAATTATCCTCATTACTTTCCGATAATGAAAAAATGCTCCGTTTCTAAAACAAGAAAAGCAATGGAAAAAGCTTTTAACTGTCGATGCAAAGAAGTGAGTAATGCATCGCATTCAAGTGTCCTCTTAATTGTCTTACTTTTAGGGTTTTTAAAAATGTTGTAATGCTGAATCCAAAATTTTGCATAAAAAGTACCTGCTAGAACAAAATACAATCTCATTTTAAAAAGTTTGGTCGTAGTGGTCTTAGTTTTATTGATAGTTAAAAACGCTTGCTCGTAATGCTTTGTTTTTTTCACGCGTTGTGTTGATTTATAAAACATTATACGGAAAGTGAAATTGTTTTTTTTTTTATAAAAAGCGGGGTAAACAGTTAATGCAAAAGTATAGAATCTTTATATGAAATAAAGAAATTAGAATTTATAATATCTTCTTTTTTGCACTTACAAAGGACAACTCTAAGTATCTTGCCGAACTTATCAAGCTACGCCAAGAAAAAGCCAAAATTCTCGGTTTCGAAAATCATGCCGCTTTTGTTCTGGACATGCGAATGGCGAAACAACCCGCTGCTGTGCGTCAATTCTTAACAGATCTTGCAGGTTAGATCGGTTCTTATCGAGAACGTTCGACTGCTGGGATCAAAGACTGTCGGCTTGAATTGTTTTGCCGTTTCACATATTCATGCTGATTTAAACGCGTTTGTTGGTGGTGCGTTTTTCATAGTTATATGTTATATACATTATGCGTGCATATAAGTTGCTGCAGCTTATACTTGTCCCATTTTATTCCACAGATTTTGTATAAAACCAACACGAGCACGATCAAAAATTGTAATTGAAGCCTAGATTTCTATGACTTTGGCTATATAAAAAGTTATGTCAATATTAAGGATAATTTACACTTTTAAGTTTTTAATTTGTTTTTTTTATTTATTTTAAATTCTTGGTTTTGGTTATGTCTTCAAATTTTTCCATGTTATTTCAATGATAACGAGTCGACTTACCATCAATTAATGTTGATTTTTCAGGAACATGCAATAACAATGTCTTAATTCGTAACAAGAAGCTACTATAGCACAAAATTTGTTTAAACGTGTTATGTTTTTGACCTATAATAATGCAAAAAAAAATTTTTTTTTTACAAATGCAGTTTTTACAAAAACGCATTGTTTAAAAAACTAAGCGAAAGAAGTCGAAAAAAATACGGGGCTTTCTTCTTGATACTCGAAAGAGCGAAAAAGAGAATCTGTCGAAACCAAAAATCAAATAACGCGGCGATGTGCTCGAAACTAAAATGCTTTTTGAAATGTTGTCACAGTCTTTTGGTTGTTTTTCACAGTCTTTTTGACAAGGTGGTCAAATGTAACAGCAGTCAAAGGTCCATTTTGTGTTTTGCGTGGTTTTTTGATTTGATTTGGCTCAAGGGTAGCCTTCATATGTCGTGTATTTTTTGTTGCTTTAAATCTTAAAGAAGTTCGCTTCGATTCTTCCAAGTTTTTACGAAAATTGAAGCTTTATTATTTTAGACGACACTGTCACTTAAAACGGTAGCAAAGCACAGACATTGAAAAAGTTTCCAACGCAGCAAAGCGTGCTCCAAAGTTTTTAAAATTGAAGCTTTCTGTTGAGTCTACGAAAGATGTAAAGTTGTGCCTCGTATTTATGTTGTTTACTGTACGCCAAAAATCGTTTTGTTTCTTCATCGCATTTTGCTTGAATTCGCTCCAACAAGCTAATTTAGTAATAAGAAATATTCCGTTGCGATGCAACGGCACTTAGCGGCGCTTACTACAATCCAGCCGCACTGAACTTAATTAGTATTTGTTAAAAAAATGGTAGGCTAAACTTTCATTTTATGTTATTGCAAGTTCTGTGGATCAACACTGTTTATTCACCGCTTGAGGCTAATCGCTTACATGGTAGTCGTAAATAATTTCGCTTGTTGAATGGTTTTTGTCACCTAAGTGTTTTGGCAAAGAAAATGCTTTGAGAAAAACCTTATTGTGAAGGATTTTGTCAAATGGTCGCGAGCCAAGAAATGATCCCGGATTTCTATGACGATTTTTATTGGTTTTAACTTTTTTTAAGGACATAATTTGAATGCAAGTTAAAGTTATGTTGAAACAGAGAAACTGAAGCCACTCGGCGAAAGCGACTTAAAAATGATGCTGAAGCTGAAAGAGGAAGAATGTAGGCAATCCGGTGAAGAATTTGACGGAAAAATTAACATGTGGGACTTAAGGTCAGTTTTGTTTTTAAAACTGAAGCTTTGGGAGGAAAACAGCTTTGGGAAGAAAAATCTTTTACTTCACGCAATCTTCAAATTCTGTACCACCAAACGTCTATTAAAACTGAAGTTGTACTTATTGGTAAAAAAAATCAATTTTTTGTTGTGTTACCATACTTTTCTATAGTTTTTAAAAAAATGTTGTTTAAGATTTTCTTGAGTACAAGTTTTAATTCGTTAATAACGATGCTTTTTTTTAACTTGCTGCTAGAGTTAAATTATTTTCTATAGCTATTTTGGTTGATATTTGAACATAGAGTTGTTTTTTATCTCAAAGCTTGTTAAGGGTTTAAAATAAATTTTTTTTAGATATTACAGTAATAAAATTGAAGAAGAAAATTATTTTATTGATCACGAGAAACTGAAAGAATATTTTCCGATGAACGTGGTAACCGAAGGTTTGCTTGCGATCTATCAACAGCTCCTTTGTCTCAAGTAAAACCTTTTTGCGACTTCAATAAAATATTAATATTAAACTTTTTTATAGTTATTTTTACACTACATTTGTTGAGTTTAAACTGATAATTAAAGTATTTTGGTTATTAATTTTTAATATTAGCTTTTACTGAGTTACTTTTTAAAAAAGTCCTTAATGACAAAAGTTTTTGTTATAATTATCACTCAAGCTTAGGCGAATTTTACTAAAGAAGTTGGTATGATTTCAGATTATAAGCAAAGTCTTTTTATCATGAGTGTCTTTTGTGGGTCGATAGCTGGTTATTTTTGTGTTTTTTAAAAATGTGTTAAAAGTCCTAACGGCTCTCGTACGGCCTCCTGAATTTCTTCAATTCACTCTCAAAATCTATTTTTTCAGACTAGAGTGTAGTTTGAAATTTTTTAGGTAAGATATTTACTAGACTTATGCAAATATTCCTAATTTGGTGAAGCTAAGAATCTAAAGAAAATCGCAATGTGATCCTATTATGAAAAATAACTTTTAATTTCCAATAAATAGTTTGATTTACCATTATAAATGTCCCAAAATTTGTTATTAACACTTTAAGCAGGGATAGAAAATCTTTTAAATATAAGGGCCACGTAGAAAATGCAATGATCTCTAGGGATTGCATAAGATTTCTGGTTTAAATTAGAGCTGGTAAAAATTCTTTTAAAAACCTTGTCGTCTTAAAAGTCGAGTAAAGACTCAAATCTCACTTTGTTTGTAGAGAAAACTAGAAGAGATGCAAGTTGTTTACCCCTGCTTTAAAACAGAAATTAAAATCGAAAGTTTTTAACTTTTAAAACCAGCCATGCTTTTGAATTAACAACGTTATTTTTAGTAAAGAATCCTAAACCTAAAAACTCTTCGATTTTTCAATCATCACTGATATGGCGCTCAACAGCCGACGGTTTGGTCAATCTTGAACTTTTCTTTGTATTAGGTTTGAAAAAGTAGAGAACAGCCAGGCGTGGCACGAGGACGTCACACTATACAGAGTAAAAGACGGAGAACACGGCCGACTGATCGGACATTTCTACTTAGATTTATATCCGCGGAGCGGAAAATACGGACATGCCGCTTGCTTTGGATTGGTTCCGGGCTGTGTGAAACCTGACGGGAGCAGACAGACTGGCAAGTGATGCGTTTTCGCTGAATGCTTTTGGTTTAGCCTAAGTATGTTTATTTACGATAAAGCTTATGCATGATAACAAAACAGAGCAATTTTTCTGGTTATGGTGCAAGGGTGAGCAAACTTCATGTTGGGTCCATTTTTAAATTTGAACAGATTGCCTGACCAACATCGAAATCCCTTTTTCTTATCGACTTTTTAAATTCAATTACTACTCATGGCCCCAAATTAATCGATTAAATGGGCCGCGTGTCTTAGTTTGCCCACCTCTGTTATAGAGCATGAGTATTTATCCTGGTTATGGCAAATATATTAACTTGCTTGTGGAACACGAGTTTGTTGTTATCGTCGTTTTTTTTTACCAGCGGTTGCAGCGATGGTCGCGAACTTTTCGAAACCGATCGGAGACAATCCCTCTCTCTTGCAACACGACGAAGTCGAGACTTTCTTTCACGAGTTTGGTCACGTGATGCATCAAATTTGCGCCGAAGTAAGACACTTAAGGATGTGACGTACCTTGTCGATTCTTCTCGCCACTTGTCTTACCACGACTAGCTTTGCATCTGTCAAGCAACAGTCGCGAATTCGATTCGGCAACGAGATTTTTTCGCAGGCCAAGTACGAGATGTTCAGCGGCACGAAAGTCGAGCGCGATTTCGTGGAGGCTCCTTCGCAGATGCTGGAGAACTGGTGCTGGGAGATCGAATCTCTCCGTCGAATGTCGAGCCACTACAAGGTGAAGTTGCTCTCGCATTGCTCTTAACGCCGCCGTTTAGGGGTTGCAGTATTCGCGCTTGTTTTTTTTCAATATCAGCTTCACGTGACCAGGACAAAAGTGAATTGCCCGCGGAAGCAGTTGAGAGGCTTGTCAAGTCGAGAAACGCCAACTGCGGAGTGTTTTATCTGCGACAGATCACTCTGGCCACGTTGGATCAAACGATTCACACGCAAAGCGGCGTGGACGCGACTAAGGTAATTCGTCAGTGTTTTTAGTTTTCTTTTTCGAACTTTATACAAAAAAGAAACAAGCGAGCCGTATAATTTGATACCTCTTGGTGAAGTATTTTAAATTTATTATTTGAAAAGATGTTTTAACAGAATGATTAGCTGGCCCATCAAAAACGATAGTTTTATTGGCAGTAATATTTCAGTGATGACACGGTTTCGGCATTTAAGAGGTGTATGAAAAAATTGTGCTTTACCTAAAACTTTCTCTTATCTGTTTGATGCATTGCGTTACGCTTAAAAAAGTGTATAAATAAAAAAAGATGAGTTATGATAGGCATTGCCCAGCGGCGCCAAGGAACCACGTAACTTTTTTCTACTGCGAGAAACTTGAAGCAAGTGATTTCGACTTGTTAAGGTTTACGCCGATGTGTCTCGAGATATTCTTGGGATTTGTGCGACTGAAAACACTTGCATGCCTGCTACCTTCGGTCATTTAGCAGGCGGTTACGATGCGCAGTATTACGGTTACTTGTGGAGTGAAGTCTTCTGCTTCGATATGTTTTATACACGGTGAGAAAATTAGCGGCTTTTCGGTAAAAGTCTTTTTAATTGTTACCAGTGCCATAGTCAAACAGTAATTTTCCTCTTCAGTGTGAACTTTTAATCATATTTTTCTGTGCCAGGTTTAAAGCCGAAGGAATAATGAATGGCAAGGTAGGAGCCGATTATAGGAACATGATTTTACGTCCAGGCGGATCAATCGACGCCGCCGACATGCTTCGTAATTTTCTCGGCCGAAATCCGAATCAAGGCGCGTTCTTAATCGCGAAAGGAATAAACGAGAACAATCAGTGATATGTTTGCAATGATCCTTCAAGTTGTTTTATGGATACTTTAAATTTTGATTTCAGTGATAGTTAATTGACTTTTGCTGCTGATTTTTTCTCGGCCTTCGAGCTGCTAATGACACTAGGAATTGTTGATGTATTAAAACCAACCCGTACTGAAAAATAAATTTTAATTAATGCATTTTCATTGCAACTAGTTTTCTATTGGTTAGCTGCCTCCTAATTTTCTATAACTGTTGCCTGCATTGTCTTGCGGTTTGAAAATTAAGGCGACGTTTAGTGTAAAAAACTAAGCAAATGCATTAGCGAAAAATATTGATTAAACTTTCGCCATCAACGGCTTAATTTAACGCAGTTTTCACTCAACCATAATTGAAGAAACTGAAACCGTAGAAAAGCAAGGAAAGAAACAAAAGCAAATAAATTATTTAAAAATAAACACGGAGCTTGGCGCTCGAAATTTTAAACGTCTCATTTCGACCTCTGCCAATTAAAATTTACCTACGATTTATTGCAAAACCAAAACAAAGAGCACTTCGATTTCGAAAATTTGGTGCAACAAAATTAACAATTGGTTTAAACGGCGGCGACTCTTAGGCTATATAGTCATTGGATAAAATAGGCTCAATCTCGTGGCCGTAAAGAAAAGAATTAAAAAATAAATTTTGATGAGACAGAGAGAACTGGGGGAGGCTTATTATTACCACCGCGGCCCGGATCAGAAGCTGACAGCGAAAATATTGAGCCACAAGAGCTAGCATCAAATTTTTATGCAAAACTGTCCGACTTTATGCTTCATATGATGCCCGATGTATGGGGCATGTTAATACGTAGTCTGCTTTGTTTAGTGCGCGGCAATATGGTAAAGAAACAATACCCTATTTGTACATGGACCAATGAAAGTGCGTAACAACAATTCTCAGGCGAATGAGCTTGACCCAAGTTGTTCTTTGCAAACAAAATTTAATGCGTCTTATACTGATGTTGGAAATAAAAGCTTGATAAGGCTACTTTCACAGTATTCCGTATTTCATTTATAATTTGTCTACTGGTTAGGTCGGATGCCTGGTTTTGTGAGGCTGTTGGTAGTTTTTACAGAGATGGGCGTCTAGATTTTGACCTGTCTTGACAGGCAACTCAAGACTCACTTAATAGACTATAAAATATGGTCAGGTTCAATAATGTCACTGGTACCCCCAAAAGAGTGTTTCCCTCCAATGAAATAGGTTTGCGAAAAAAATTCGTTTAAGTTAACAGACTTATAATTTTTAATTTGTTTCTAAAAAAATTTGCTATTGCAGTTGATTGTTCAGTCTAAAATTGCAATAAAACAGCCCTTATTCTACTTACGATTAAACAAGGGATTTCCCAATTGGAGTGCGAGATGACCAGAAAAAAATCTTGAAAATTTTAGTATTTGCTGCAGTTCACGAGATCATGGATATGAACTATCGTTTGAATAAGCCAATCAATACAAGCAATTACTGCCGCGTGTAAAACAAAGTATCTGCTCGTCCTATTGCAAGAAAGAATTATATTTTTTGATGATCACAGTGCCGAACTGCAATTACTTATGCATTTAAACAAAAATCACTTGCATTTAGTAAATTTTATTTAATTTTTTTGTTTCTCTTTTGTCCTGTTTAGAGCGTCATCAATTATTTTTCATAAATATATCCCAAGAATTAGTGAGCCGTAGCCTAGAGCAAAAAAATAAAATTAAGAAAATTTTTTAAACTGTGGAAATTTTTTCAGCTTAAACTAATAAAGACAATTTAATTAAGGACTGTTAAATAGTAACACTATATTAGACCACTATTTTGCTGGTCTACAGCAGTTCGACACTGTCTATAACAGGGTGGTTCAACTTCTGCACTCTTGTGGGCCACTTTTCAATTTTTCGAGTTTGCGGGCCTCAACCGGCTAAAAACACTTATTTTTCTCCCAAACTCAGGGTGTTCTTTAAAAAAAAAAAAAGGTCTTGGAATCGATCTCCGAAATTCCTATTTTCGTCCTAAAATCATAGCGTTCTCCAAAAAAAAAAAAAAGGTTGCCGCTGCTTGTAATCGACAAGACTTGTGCAATATTGTTCCGCGGGCCCGTAGTTGGACCACGCTGGTCGATAACCTTGAAGTCTCCAAAATACAAATATTAATTTTTAATTTATTTATTTATATCAGGCAAGCTACCCATAAACAAAAAGTAAAATTTTTAACATATTAAATGGAAGCATGCAAATAATAACAGTGTACAAAATAAGTTGTGTATCACCTAATTATAAATTTTACAAAAATGAGAAAAGTACTTTGAGACATAAAAAATATCAGATTTTTTTTTAAGCATTTTGTGTCTAACATTTACTTAAAAAATTTGCTTCGACAATTTTTTAATTAGCGGCAGATGAAAAAGTAGATGTTAACAAATTGTTGATTGAATTCCACGCGGAAAACTTCGATTTTGTCGGTGCTAAAATTTGAGTACTATCTTATGTCAAACGGACTCCGTCTTGAATTTATTTGTTGTTCCAGAAGTGATAGTCGTCGTTTAAAACAAAATTTATACCTTATTAACACACGACGTTAATTTAAATCCCTTATTCAAATAGAATGTAAGAAATAATTAGTGCACATGAATAAAATACATTTTTAAGTACAAACGCAATCCTAACCCTAATCTAGCTAATTAACAGGCGCATTAAAATATAAGTAAATACTTCCTAAACCTAAACTAGCTACAATTCAACTGACCACGTTAATAAAATTGACTAAAGCAATTTATCCGACGTTCAAAGTAATACTATAAGAAAACCTGATGCGTTTAGTGCAAATCAGATAATTAATTGTCATTGTGCGTGGAAATTAAAGCGCTCTAGGTCAGTGGTTCCCAACCTTTTTACACCGGAGACCGGTAAAAAATGTAAAAAATGTTCGCGGACCGGCAACAAAAGATCCGTAGTGAGTAGAACATATATTTGTAATCTTTCTGTTAACCAAAGTTGTCGTTGCGTAACATACTGCAAGATTTTGGCATAAGTTATGTATTTAGGACGAAAAATTACAACAAAATGGAAATCAAATTAACTCAAACAACGAAATGTTAATTCATTTACATACAAAATCAATGTTAGTGTGAAATTTGCTGCTGTTTCGCTGTCAGTATGCGATCCAAGCGAGGCATAAAAGAAGTTTCTGAAACACGTAGCTGTGCTTCGGCATCCAGCCGATTTCTTTGCTTTGTTTTAATTAAAGTTAGCGATGAAAAAGATTTCTCGCATAAATAGCTAGTTGAAAATACCACCAACAATTTGATTGCTTTGTGAGTTAGACACGAATATTCGTTTTCAAGAGATATCCAGAATTGCGACAATGATTCTTTTTTGTATCTGGACTGCAAAGTAGAATCACAGCATAATTCAATCAGACTTTCTTTTTCATGGAGATTAAGGTCGCATGTGTTGACATCTTCGATGAAAGGATTGTTGATCCAAAGGTTTCCACGTCGAGGATCTTCATGTTCCGGAAAATAATGGTCAAAACTGTTAGCCAACTCTTTTAAGTGTTGACTTACAATGCTCAGTAACTCTTTACAGTTAACATCAGCACTTGCCAAATACTCATTTAAAATGGGAAACATAATTGTATCTTCCTTTTGCACAAGACTATCCCAAGGTGCCAGCTTCTATTTGAAAGCATCAGTCTTTTTTCTCAGTACAAAGATACTCGTGCAAGGGCCTTGCAGAGAAGTATTAAGCTCGTTCAAACGGCCAAATATATCTGCCAAGTACGCAAGCTTACACAACCACATCTCATCTAACAAAAATTCTGCTAATGGGGAGTTCATTTCTCTCAAAAAGTATTTTGTTTCTTCACGAAGTTCAAATAGGCGAGAAAGAACTCGTCCTCGTGACAGCCATCTTACTTCTGCATGGAGAAGAAGATGATCGTGCTGTGAATCCATACTTTCACACAATGCTTGGAAGAGTCTGGAGTTCAGAGGTCGACTTCTAATTGCATTAACAATTTTCACAGCGTTAGTAAGTACGTTTTTCAAATCAGGAGAAAGCTTCTTTGAAGCCAAATGCTCTCGGTGGATGATGCAGTGAGTAAACAGCATTTCTTTGTGCGCAACTTCTTTAATTTTTGCAACCACACCAGAGCGATAACCAGTCATGCTCGCAGCTCCATCAGTACATACTCCGACGCAATTTGCCCAGTTTATGTCTTTCTCACTAAAGTACGTGTTAAGAAGCCTAAATATTTCTGACCCGGTGGTACGCCCTGGTAAGTCAATGTAACAAAGAAGTTCTTCCTTAAAATCTGTTTTTCCCTTATAGCGCACGAAACATAGAAGAATGGCACAATTACTCACGTCAGTTGACTCGTCGAGTTGAATAGCAAAATAGGGTGATTTCTTTACTTCTTCTATTACCTGCTGTTCAATGTCCATTGCAATATCTACAATCCTTCGTTGAACTGTATTGTTGGAGAGTGGTATGCCATCAAATTTTCGAGCTGCTTCAGGACCCAAAATTTGTTCAGCCGCAGATAAGATGCACGGCTTTATTAACTCTTCCCCAATTGTATAGGGTTTTTTTGTTTTAGCTATTTGTAGGGAAATTAGGTAGGATGCATGTAGAAAAGATTTTTCGGTAGTTGTCATCTTTTTTATTTGTTTTTTTTGGTCATTCATATTAGAGCGTAGTCGTTTAAAATATTCAAGGGGCTTGTCTTTAAGATTGTTGTGTTTTGAATGGAAGTGACGAGCAAGTTTGGAAGGTTTCATAGCGTCATTTGAGAGAATTTGGGAGCACACTAAACATAAGGGCCGTGGCGATTGTTCACTACACGGAGCTACAGTAAAACCAAGCTCCAAGTATTTTTTATCATATTGCCTGACAAATTCCCCTTTTCGTTTCTTACTTCCTCCTGTGACATTCAACGTATCTGCACATGTCCTTTTTGTAGTTTGCTCTACACTTACAGTAGCCCTACTAATACTAGCTTCATTTCCATTTTGAGAATTATCTATTTCAGAAGTCTTAGTTTTATCCTTTTTGTTAAAATACACCATAATACCATGTTGTTTTGTTAATTCCATACTAATCCTTCTGCAGTGTCACAGTACAAGCTATTACAGCATCTCAAAAGTAAAAAATTACTTTGCACAGCATTCCATCAATAAACTTTTAGAACGCTAGACGTACACTGTTAAAAAAACTGCTGCGAGTTCTTTGATCATTGCAGTCGGCGTTTTTGATGTTTGCGGAATTTTGCAACTTTTCTTTTGATGTTTTTTAACAGTGTAGTTTATGTCGAAGCAATTTTAACAAAATCACTTATGACGAAACAAAACTTAGGTCAAACATGAATCTACACTGTTAAAAAAACTGCTGCGAATTCTTTGATCATTACAGTCGGCGTTTTTGATGTTTGCGGAATTTTGCAACTTTTCTTTTGATGTTTTCTAACAGTGTAGAAGGTAATCGGAAGGTTTACCTTGATTATTATTAAACAATTTTGAGGTATCAACGATGAAAGGCGAGATACGTCAGTTTTACTGCTGCAAATCGGCCAGGCGTAAAATGACTTTACAGAGAGTAACATCTTTGCAATGGTTATCATTCCATATTAAAATTATCTTGGCAGAAAATAAGATACTTCGCGGACCGGCAAAAAATTTACGCGGACCGGCGGTTGGGAACCACTGCTCTAGGTGATTACAGAAAACGAAAAGACAACAAACGATGATTGGTTAAATTAAAGATGACTGGCGCCACCTAACGAGGACAAATGGCAGTTACAGATTTTATGAACCTTTTACGATTCAATGCTAATGGTTTGTCGGGAGTGTTGTGGAGTGGTTAAAGTTCCGAAATTGTGATCGACATGGTCTGGGTTCAAAACCTACTCGCGCCATTCTGTTGTGTACTTGGGAAAGACACATTACTGCACTTTCTCTTGCTTAGTGGCTTGGCTAGCAGTTATAAATTAAAGTCATATCTACGTATATTAAAATTTCAAACGGGCAGCAATATATTGGGATCTTCGGAAGCAGGTCGGGATAATTGCCCACCCTATGTATTAGCTCCTCCGTCGCTTTCCTGCGACTCACGAGGATAAATATAGAAATAAAAATAAAAAAATAAATAAAAAACAAAAATTGTCAGGGCACGTTATTCCTTGAAAAAATTCAAAAGCATGGTTTTCAATAATAACAGTGACACAATAGATAGAGCAACGAAAGGCAAACGAGGATCTTTGTTCAGCCTTTTGTTGCTTCCATAAAACCTGCTGTGAAGTTGGACTAAACAAAGGGATTTTTATAGCCGTACGAGCCGGGGATAGGGGGAAAATTGCCGACAATAATCATTCGGGCGAGAGAAAGTATTTAATTTAAAGAGATCTAGAACAGTGAACGAAACAACTATGATTTATTTGGGTAAAAGCAAACCTTTCTGCACCTGAAAAAAAAAGTGAAGACCAAAAAAAGGTCTTTACATTAAATCTGAGCGACATTTGAGCATCTCTGTAAAACATACATGGTTATGATTCGGGAAATTGTCAAAAAATGCGGGCAAAAGTGTATTGTCTTCTAAAATGTTTTGGTCTGGTACGGTTATGGGTGTTTTTACTCATTGATTGATATTACTCTTGTGTTTCGCAGTATTACATCACATATGTTGCAGTAGATCAACACAAGACCGACAAAAAAATGGCATAATAGGCTGTATGTAAAGCTAAACAAGTAAAAACGCATAGCCTGCGTGAAAAATTTGTAAAAAAAATTAAGGATAAAAATTATCGGTCTCAGAAGAGAAACATTACTCAACCATTGGTGTTACCATAAATTCTTGACAATGCTAGTTAATTAATGTTAGGTTTTTTTCACAAATGAGTAATTGAAATTAAGTAAGTAGTAAGTAATTTCACAAGTAAACAATACCTTGGCATCTCCGGAAGCAAGTCGGGACAATCGCTTGACGGTTTGTTCGGTTTGTTCTGGATGCCTAGTAGGACCTCCACCGCTACTCTACAATCAGAATGATAACTACAAAGATGAAAAAAATAAACTAACCAGCAGTTAGCTAAGTCTTTTACAAAATGGTTTTTTGAATTAATCTGTATCGGGTTAATTTAAATTTAAGAATTCCACCTTTATAAACTAGTATAGAAGTTTTATCTGCGTACTTCTGCTCCATGTAAAGAAATTGTAAAACTCAACCAATTTTTCGTAATCGTATGAGCGCAATGGAGTGGAATCGTATGTATAGGCCAGGGGTCGGCAAACTGCGGCCCGCGAACAAATTTTTTGTGGCCCTCGAACTTTAATGTATAAAAACAAAAATTCCTAATACATTTATTATTATTGCGTTATACGCATGCGCACGGATTTATGTAGTAACAATGGCTGTTGTACGGTGTTTATTTTGTAGCAAGTAGCGAAAGCGAAAGCACATCTCAGTTGTACGTCGTTTACTTGCCGAACGTACCTACCGTTAGTTGCAATTATAAGTTTAGTTTAGTTTTAACGTTTCATTAATTTTATTTTTAAAATTTAACATTAAAATGGCTGGGAAACATAGAAAAGTTGACGACGAGGGTCAAACATTCCAAAGTGCTTGGACGAAAAAATATTTTTTTGTTGAGCATTATTCAAAACCTGTTGTTTAATATGCCAAACCAGCATCGCAGTTATGAAAGAATTTAATGTTAAATGTCATTACGAAACGTGTCATAGCAAATACAAAGAATATGTTGGACAAAGGAGAAAGTTAAAGATAAAGAATTTAAAAAGTGGATTTAAACAGCAAACTAATTTTTTTAAGAAGAAACAAGAAGAAAGCGAATCAGTTACAAAGGCAGCATTGGTTGTTAGTTCGCTCATTGCTAAACGAATGAAACCATTTACTGATGCCGAGTTTATTAAAGAATGCACATTAGCCATTGTTAACGAAGTTTATCCTGAAAAAAACTCCTGTTTGATGGTATTCCGTTATCTGCCAGAACAGTTACTCGCAAAGTGGAAGTTATCTCTAAAAATCTTAAATTGCAACTTAAAAACAAATGTATTGATTTTGATTATTTTTTCCTCGCATTTGATGAAAGCACGGATGCATGCGATACTGCGCAACTAGCCGTTTTTATTCGAGGTATCACAGGTAATTTTGACGTAATTGAGGAGTTTGCCGAATTGATTCCGATGAAAGGTACTACACGAGGAGAGGACGTAGCTTAAGCAATATTGGAATGTACCGGTAGAATGCTTGATCTATCAAAATTTGTTTCTGCTACTACCGATGGCGCCCCAGCTATGGTTGTCCCTCACAAAGGTGCAATTGCTGTTTTACAAAATCATGTAACTTCGTTGGGGTTTTCCAACACAATTATAAAACTACAATGCATAATTCATCAGAAAGTTTTGGCATCAAAGGTGACGCATTTGGATATGACAGGTTTAATGTCTACTGTAGTTAAAATTATCAACTTTGTTTTGGCAAGAGGCCTAAACCACCGCCAATTCAGAAGTTTACTGGAAGAAATGAATGCTCAGCATCAAGATCTGGTGTATTTTTGCGAGGTTAGATGGCTAAGTCGCGGTGCTATGTTGCAACGGTTTTATGATTTGCGAAACGAAATTGTGACATTCTTGAAACAAAAAAATGCAAGTTTTGGTATTGATGAATTTGGTGATCCAGATTGGTTAACAGATTTAGCCTTTCTCACAGATTTCACGTCTCATATAAACAAGCTTAACTTACAACTGCAAGAAAAGGGGCAATTTATTAATTGGATGTTTGATTGTATTACTGCCTTTGTAAACAAGCTACGTCTTTGGGAAACTCAACTAATCCATTCCAACTTTGATCATTTTCCCAATTTAGGCTTTTGTAAACCTGCCAACTCTGATAAATACGTATCAGTAATTGTTTCCACTAAAACTCAATTTGAATCTTGATTTTGTGATATGAAAAACCAAAAAGACAAATTTGATTTATTTGCCCTGCCATTTTCAGTTGATGTTAATACTGCGCCACATGAAATGCAAATGGAAATAATTGAACATCAATCATCCAATATGTTGAAGGCCAAATATGATTCAGTTCCAATTGCCAACTTTTATAAAGAATATGTCCAGAAATCCACCTATTTTCATCTGTTTGACAATGCAAAACGTGTAATGTGCATGTTTGGAAGCACATATTGCTGTGAGCAGCTTTTTTCCAAAATGAATTACACTAAGAATAAACTTCGTACTCGCTTTTGTCAGATCGTCATTTGAACGACGTACTGCAGATATCATCAACAAAGTTGCCAGTTGATTTTAACGCTTTGGCCATCGCACAGAAGCAACATCATCCTTCACATTAATGATATACTTATCATTGATAAGTAAATAAAAACAATGTATTGTGTTTTAATATGTGTTTGATAATAAATAAGAAACAGCCACATACACGTCTCATTGTGACAGACGCTCAACACAGGAATAGGAGTTGCGGGTGCGTCATAATTTGAAGAATAATGTAGCGATTGTTTATTGGCGGAAATTAATGTGGCCCGCACACTACTGGAAATCTATAGATTTGGCCCAGTAGTACAAAAAGTTTGCCGACCGCTGGTATAGGCGTACCAGCCAAAAAACATTTGGGGGCAATGAAGTTTTGCCCAAAATTTTGTGACATTTTCCCGAATTATGATTTTCTAGTACTTTACGGTTAGGACAAAAAGTTTGCCGGAGATTCTCGGACGAAGACCAAATTTCGTCCTAAAAACATGGTGTTCTCTAAAAAAAAATCTTCACCTAAATTTGGTAACCATTTTTTGCGATTAATAATTGTCGCTGCCCCAAAATTTCTGACTTTGCCCAAATTTTTTATATCGCTGCCCGAAAATTTCTGGTTTTGGCTAAATATTTGCTTGTCACTGCCCGAAAACTTTGGATTTTGCCCAAATTTTGTAAACTTGGGGGGCAATTGCCCCTGCCCCTCCGCCAGGTACGGCTATGATTGTATGAGCCGGATTTTTTCCATTTACTGTCAAATACCAAGTTGCTTTAGCAGCACCACTAAAATTGCGTCGATACGGTTTTCGACATAAGAACAATTGGCCTACATTTAAACCGTCTGCAAAAAGCGACTCAAAAGTAATTGCATTTTTCATGCCGATGGTTCAAAGGTTTCCCAAAATTTTTCACGGAGGCCTATAAACCAAAAAGGTAGGACTAAGAAGTATAAACCAGGGGTTAAAATCTTTAAGCATAGCACTTTTTCAAGATTTCTGTTTTCATTTTACACTTCTTAGTCATCTGTAAAAACTAGTCAAAATGTGATATCTTAAGTTTTGAGCTGAGCAAGTTTTAGACTTTTTTGCTTTCTTAATAAGTCAATTAGAAGTGTTGTTATCCTCAAACAATACCCTCTTTTCTTTGTTTTTCTTAAATGTAGATGTCACAAATCTTAGTTACGTTTTGTGCGTAGCTGTATGACTATCTGTGCAGTAGATTTTTGCGGCGTTGGGAATTACTTCATTTTCTGATTTTTGATGCGCCGATTTGGTTTCTCCCTTTTTGCGTCTTAATTGTTGTCCGATCGTTGCTTTATACATAGAATTTTAAATAGAAGTGGATTTAAGTTTCCCATTCTTGCATTTTACTTTTACGACTTATCCATTGTACTCAGTGATGGCTTTAATAGGGAGCGAACGGTGCTGCCACACCGAACCCCCCTAAAACACATCAAAAAGTGGTCCCCCCTACATAGTGCTGTTATGAAGAAATAGTACTCTATTTTTTCATAATAGCACCAGGACGTCGGTGGCATGTCTAAAATAAAGTTTTTTAAAGATAACTTTGTTGTGAGACACTAAAAGGTGGCCTCACCTAAAATAATGACTATTTTTTAGAGACCACACTGATTTGGAACACTTAACAGTGGCCTCCCCTAAAATGAAGACCTTTTTTTTTCCTAGAGATAACATTGTTTTGATACACCAAAAGGTGGCTCTCCAGATAAAAGGACGACTTTTTTTAGGCATCACCATGCTTTGGAGCAATCAACAATAGCTCCCCTGAATTAAAGACTTTTTTTAGAGATTGCTTTGCCTTGGAACACTAAATAGTGGCCCTCCTTACTTTTCTTTCAATGGGCCCCCCTTTTTGTAAGGCCATCACTGATTGTACTTTAATAAGTTATAATTAACTCGATTCATTGTTACAAGCACTGACCACCATTTTTCATAATTATTCCAAGCATCACAAAATTAAGATTAATTGCAGGGTGCCCAACCGCGGCTTTCGAAGCCTTTTGGTGCAGCCCGCAAGAAAATTTTTAATCAGATGCTCAATCATCTTGAATTATTGCAGTCTTTAAACCTCCCCAACCTGCGTTGCGCGAGAGATTCCAAAGTGTACCGCAAAACCTTTTGAAAAACACTAGTCCAGCGATGCTCAACATGCAGATAGCAGTGATGTAGTCGAGACCACATGATTCGAGACCGAGATCGAGACCGAGACCGTAAAATTTTTTCGAGGCCAAGACCGAGATCGAGACCGGAAAATTTCGAGACCTAAGGTTCGAGACCGAGACGAGAAACTGTCGAGATCGAGACCAGAATATTTTTCGTAAAAAAATTTAATTTTATTAATGACATTAATTTTTATTTTTCCAAAAATCCAAAGTTACGTTTCAAATAAACTAGCATCTATAGCATGTTACAAGAAAGCCTTACTCTATGTGGTCGTATGATCAACCGCCGGCGCTAAAAATCCCCTAAACTGAAACAGACGAAACGGGAACGCACAAGGCGTGATTTGCGACTTTGAAAAGAGCAGGATATTCTTCAGATTTTTCTTTCCAAAAATCAAAAATATTTGAAGGCAGCACAGTCATTGTTAAAACTTCTTCCAAGTACTTTCTTAGCTGTACCCTTGGTGTTGGATTTGTGTTATTGGTTGTTTCTCGCTTGTTTATATATTTTGTAAAAATGTTTGGTACCTCTGGCGGGCAAGAATCACCAACTGTGTCCGCTGAAAATGAACTAAACCATTTATTGACTATGTTTACTCAAAAATTATTTTACGAGGCAATAAAAGGCTTTCAATTTTATTTCGCAAGGGGAATTGTTTATGGTGAAGAAAGCAGTAAATCATCATAACCACATCAAATAACAAAAATATCAAAAAATGTCCGGTCTCGAGACCAACCTAAAAAGTACGAGACCGAGACCAGGTCATTACGAGACCAAGACCGAGGCCGCCAGCAATAGACCGAGACCGAGACTGAGACCGAAACCCTGAAAATTGGTCTCCAGATCTTCATCACTGGCAGATAGTATTCATTTGATCGACAAAATAAAGTCCTTAAGCAGAGCAAAGACTTTTTTTTTTTTGAGAACACATAGTTTTGGGAATAAAAATTGCAAACCATAGGCTGATTTTAAGTGAAGACTTTTTTTTTAGAGAACACCTGTTTTAAAGACGGAAATTTTCGAACTAGCTCGCATGAGAACATTACTTTGATTACTGCAGCGATTGCGCCTCGTGATAAACTTAAGGCGCGTTTACAGCCGTTTACAGTACTTTTTTCTTTCAGCGCGATTTTGGTTTGTTTTATTAACGCTCAAATCCACTCATGTTTTCGAGAAAAAATGAGTGGATTTGAGCGTCAATAAAACAAACCAAGATCGCGCTGAAAGCAAAAAAGTACTGTAAACGGCTGTAAATGCGCCTTTACACACGAATATTTAACCCACGACAAGTAAAAGGTTGAATACCCCTGGTTAATTGCATGCGATAATAATGTCAACAAATACAAAGAGCTAATTATCGTTCTGTATTTGGTAAATTGCTTTGTATCTTGTTCTGGTTTTCGGGACATCGAAGTTCAGCTTTAAGCATGTAAATCTGTGTTTGTCTTACGGATCACACAACTTTCTTTTGTCGATAAGCGCCCTTCAGCACGTTAGCCAATGGCGTTTTTCCGCGAGAGTGAAGTTGCTGGCTTTAGCTTAAACGTGACATTAGGCATCACTGTAACTTGAAAAATTCAATTAATATTACTGTATATTCAAAATGTGACTAACGAGATATTTAAGTTGTGCAAGGTAATAAACACGCATAATGAATATTATAGTACAGTACGGGCTTACAGCAATTGTCATTTGCCCTATATTTTCAACTTATGGTTAGTACTTAAAATTTAAGTTGAATTAAAACAAAAAAAACCAACACTGAAGGCAAATTATTATGAGACCCATGAACCATGTTTTAGGACTCAAGGGCATGGTTCATAGGTCAATGTAAATGGTTCAAAGTTCTTTTGATGACCCAATTTTATTTAAATGTTATAACCCATTTTTATTTACATTTTATTTAAATGTATTTTTTTCCAATATCCTGTCGAAAACAATTTAATTGCAATATTAATTAGCGTGCTAAATTTCATTTGTATCACCAAACCAAACTTAAACTTTACACATACACAAAAAAGTACTCAAAGTAAAGAAATTTTGGCAGCTTTAAACACGTGATCAACAAACTGAATTTTTTTCTTTTACCACTTCATTGATTTTGTTTCAACAAGCCTATAATCACGTGCCAAGCCTTATTAAAATTTGCATGGTTGATTTCAACGGTTCATAAACTTTCAAAATTAACAGGAGCTTCAAAAAGCGCGTAACTCAATACAAAGGTCGAGTTACGCCTCCTAGTGCCTTGAGTCGAGTCGATGCAAATAATTTAACTATCATTGATAGTCAAATTAGTTGTGTTAGAAACAAAAATATAGGTGGGACAGATTCACCATTTACTTTTCCGGTGGACGCACATGATTAAGGAGTTTAAAGTTTGCATAAAAATACCTTTAGGCTAATTACTTTTCTTGTTTAAAATATGTTAACATGGGCTAATACTTTCAATACAATAATGAAGCAGCGTAAAATCCTAAGGTTTTCATATGTTATAAAGAGAATTCGGTCATTTGCGAAGACTTCTTCTGTTATAAGCTTTTAAATTTAATCAATGGTAAAGAATCGATTGCCGCGACAAAAAATGAAACCTTTTGAGATTGAAAAAGACTTCAGCAACAGGTCTCAATTAACAGCTTCATATTTTAACAATGTAGCCTATTAAAAGTAAATTACTCGAGATTCCAGCTTTGGTCTGCTAATCAAAGCATTGCAGGAAGTTGAAAAATGATAGCATTGTCTTAAATTTTTTTTAAAAGTAAATTAAAAATAAAAACGCATCGGAAAAACCTGGTACAATGAATGACAGTTTTATATTTTTGAAAATAGAATTTAAAAATTTCTAATTCAAAGGGTAAGCTTATAAGTTTTTCTTACAATTGAATACGAAATGACATTTGGTACTTAACTTTCACGCCAATTAAGGAAAATTGGGCAAAAAATAATTTTAGTTAAGCCACATTTTACAAAAAATTTTAAGCGAGATTCTTCATAGTTTCATAAAATTTTTGTTTTATTCAGCAATAGTTTAAGTTCTGACTGTATATGAAATAGATATTAGCATATTGTAATGCATTATAATGCATAAGCTGCAAAGAATCCAACGTAAAATTGATTTGATACTGCTCAAGCCTTTTGCAAAGAAGGAAAAAATTATTTTTTTTGGATTCGATTACGTCCAAGATCATAAATCAATCTTAATATTTATCCTCCTCACTCGCAGGAAAATATCGGAGGCGTTATACTCGTACTTTAAAGTAACTGTCACCGATTACCCCGACCTGTTTCGGAGGTGTCAAGGTAGTTCTATACGGTTACAGTTTTTTATTTGTTTTTTTAATTTTTTTTAGAGGCATTACTGAAATTTAGAACTGGTTGCTACAACCGTTAACTAGAGGAAAGTGCCGTAAAGTATTTTTGCCAAGATCCTAAAAAAATGACGCAAATAGGTTTTCAACCGTGATTGTGTCGTTAGCGTTCGCCATCAATAATGTGATCTTACCCAATCGGCCATGCTGCCGTCACAGCTCTTAATTTCACCAGCAACATTTATTTGCAAGTTATTACTTTTTCCGGTCACTCAAAAACTTCATATTGGATTTCATCATATACTCTTCATTTTCGCTTATCCATCAGGCTAAAGTCTTTTAATAAATTATTTGCTAACCGTCTTTTTATTGGTTAAATGTTCTTCTTACTTATTTTTTTATTGGTCCATTTTTTTCTACATTAAACGGTGCTACTTCGGCGTGTGATCTCACTTGGATGAGATTAGGGCAGGGGCAGGAAAGTTCTTTAGCTTGAGGGAGTTGATTATGTATGATCACCGCACTATAATATAATTAAGCCAAAATATAAAACCTAAAATGGTTAAAACTAGAGCTTTTATATTTTGAAGTGATTAAAGAGATGTAAATTATAGATATTACATGAATTAGGCGAAACATTTATTACAGTTATTTATTTTAAAAACAAGTAACCCATCTGCATCAAAAGTATTATTGAGATTTGTGCATTTGGTCACATCCAATCAAAAACCAACTTGTCAAAATCAAAAGTGAAGTTGGTTTATGCTGATTACATAATAATATACTGTAGTTTGTGTAATAATAACAATAATATGTCTTGAGGGTTAAGATTTTGCACATTGCGTGTCTGTGCCCGTATGTACGAACGTGTTTGTATGTACGTTTTACGTTTGTTTACAAAACTGTGATAATTTGATTTTTATGCAATTTCATTAATTTTTAAAATTACTTGCTTGGGGCTTTAGCGGGCCGTTCAGAAATTCGTTGGGGGTCTTAGTTTGCCCGTCTTCAGGTGAGGCTATATGCCGCTGGAATATTTTTTCAAATGACACAATAATATGATTCCTGTAGCCATAGGCGTACCAACTGAAAAAATTTTGGGGGAACAATAGAGTTTTCCCAAATTTTGTAACATTTGCCCGAATCTTGATTTTGAAAAAAATTTTCTAAGATTTAGGATGAAGACAAAAAAAAAGGACTTCACTTATTATTTCTCTCTGGTTTCTTCATTTTTGTCCCAAAAACAATGACTACGTATTTGGGACAAAAATCGGGAATTCAGAGAAACTAAGACTAAGTGTTCCGTACGTGAAAATGATAAGGCTAGGTGTTCCGTGAATAAAAACAGTTTGAGAAATTCTGCTATAGATTATTGCGAAATAATTTTCCGTCGGTGAGGAAGGTGTACAGATTTTTAAAAAGTTTAATTTTTTTTTTTTCGTCCTAAAAATTAAAAATATAGACCAGGGTTTGGCAAACTACGGCCCACAAACAAATTCAACCTCTGAATGTGGCCCTCGAGCTAAAACGGTTTCTCATCCCTGACATGAACCGATGCACTAAGTTTTCTAATTTTTTTGACTTTTTTTCAGTAAAAGTAAATGATATTCCATGTCTTATGATTAAATTATAAGTTGAGTTTAAATAAGTTAATATTTTAATGTTTTTATAATCGGTCAGAGTTGTCGACCACATTTTGTAAACAGCAAGTTCGTTTAAAGCAATTAAATGCTTTAATTTAAATAAATAAGATTTATTTTCAAATTAGGTGAATTGTAGCAAGCTTAGTTTGAAAGATATTATTTGAATAAATAAAAGTTGAAACCAGCCCTCGCTTTGAATCTTAAATAATGTCGTAAAGAGAATTTTAAATAATGTCGTAAACAAACAGACTGTTAATTCTTTTTGACAATATGAAACAAAAAAAGATTTAAAAAAATAACTTTTATACAAAGTACAGAATATTTATAAAGTGAAAGCTGCCTTTCTGAAAATTTGAGTAGAAAATATCTTTCTAAATAATTATGAAATTAAACCTTTACCCAGTTTTATTATAAAAAGTTGAAAAAAATAATTTGTAGAATGTTCTAAATTAATTAAATCAATTGAATACCTATCGAGAAGATAGTTTTTAAATGGTTTGAGTTTAAAAACATCATACTTTTTTTAAAAAACACTTTAAGGCTAGCTTACTTATAAACAGTAGGCAAAGACTAGTAGCTTATTTGCTAATTAATTATTGGCATAGTTTTGCCAATCGAACACTGTTAATTAGATAAGTAGGTTCAAGTACCGGCTAAGCCGTAAAAAAAATATTATATGACATCATTTTGTTAGCGTACAAATTTAATTTGCTTCCAACTGAAACCAACAACAAGATCATTTTCTATAGTAACTATGGCTATGTATTACAGAGCAATTGCCTCGCGGTAAGCGTATCGGTTCTTCAGATATAAACACACAAGTTTTCACGTCATAATAGCAAAAGCGGTGATGTGAAGCGGTTTAAACAATTCAATGAGTTCGTAACTTCGAATACGTTGTTAATAGACGCTCGAAAGCTGGTTCAAGAAAGAAAAACCGACAGCTTTTTTTCAGTTAGTGTTGTGAGCTGGATTTGCCCACTAAGTACATATAAAAAAAAAAGTAGAAAAATAGTTTGATTGTGAAAAACTAAGGTTTCGATTCCTAAACTAGCATATATGTTTTTAAGACTTATTGGTTGCTTTCTTAGCTGGAACGTTTGTGGGCAACCTTTTTAGTAAAATACACTTGGCTTAAGAAAATGTATGTATTTTGGGTCGCACCACGGTCATCCCAATTCATGTCACAGGTCTAAACCACCTCTGCCCTAGTTTGAATACAACAGAAAATGTTTTGTTTTGAATAATTTTGTATGAATACGATTTAATTGCAAGGTTTTGTGTTTGCAACACTGCATAGGATTTAAGCTTATAACATTTTTGGAAAGGAACTGAAGCGTTTTCATATGGGTCACTGGCGCTTGAATGTGTTATTAGTTAATTAAGAAAAAAAACGGCTGAAATGAAGAGCAGTGCCATAAAGCAAGATTATTACGCGACTAAATGGGTCTCGTTCACTGTTTACTGTTAGTGACTTCGAGGTCATGAGGATTTTCCCAAAGTTAAAAGTTTACAAAGCTCGGCGAATGGTAAACGAGAACCGACGAAAGGTGGTAACAGCATCAAAAAAAGAAAACGGCTCATTCATCTCAACTTTCCTTACATGAAGGTTTTTCATCATTTCACTCAATTCGCGGTTGTGTAGTGAATATTTTTATTTCATCTCTATATTTATCCTTCTGACTCAGAGGAAAGCGACGGAGCGCAATACATAGGGCAAGCAATTATCCCGACCTGCTTCCGAGATAGCAAGAAATTGATGTCCGGTAGAAAATTTTTATCGGTTTTTTTAAATTTTATGTGATATATACTGAAATATGACTGATATTTATTAAAGACATCTTTTTCTAAATTTTATCGACGGTTGCCTTAATCATGATCTTGTAGCATTTCACGAAAATACCGAAGTATTACATGGATTTAATGTGAAGACTTTTTTTGTCTTCACTAGTTTTTTTAGACTTAGACGGAGAAATATCACACAGATTGAAGTGAAGACTTTTATTATTTTAAAGCTTAAGTAGATTTTGTGGTTGAAAATAAAGTTTCCCTCTATGAAAACTAATGAAGACCAAAAAAATTTTCGCATCAAGTCTTTGTTGTATTTGTTCATTGATCTAAATTGTTCTAAATTGAGCAACTTCATCCTTCCAAATTATGCTTTGTCGCTTCCCGAAAAATTCTGATTTTGCACAAATTTTTGGAGTCTTGGGGGCAATTACTCCCCTGCCCCTCAGTTTGATGTTTTCGTATATTTTATAATACAAATTATGGAAACACAACAAACGTTAAAATTGCGAAACTGGATAGAACGGATGTAGGCAGGGAACATCGAAAAACTTTTTACGATTCAGTTAACTCATCTCTGACATTAAAAAAACTAGTCCGGTTGTTTTCATTTACTTTAGCAACACTACTATGGAAAGGAAGTAAGAAACTGACTAGTAAGTGGATAGCAAGAATTTACGTCATGAACGTAGCATCAACGCGGCTGTTTTATTGATTGCAATACGAGCACAATGACAACCTTATATCGATGCAAATAAAAGGTTGCTGTTTGATTGTTGCTGCAGCTGTTAAGTTTAGAGCCACTGATAAAATTCATTTTCAGACTTTTAATTTACATTATGAGATAACTCGTTTTATAGATAACTAGGCTTTAACTGAGCTTTTTAACAAAGAATTAGTTGTCAGGTTAGAAAAAAATTGGCTTTCATTTAGACCGAATAAGCCAGAGTACAAATTTACGAGTATATACTTTAACAAAAAGTTATCAAAGTTTTGCTTTAAAATAGTTAATAAAAGATAACAAAATTGAAAATCGGATTTGAAATAAGATTGTTACGTTTTACCTGTCAACCCTAATGCTTTAAATCAGTGGTTCTCAAACTTTCAGAATTTTCAGTTCCGTGGGTCCCTTACAGAGATTTTCAAACACCCGTAGCCCCCTGCTTAGAATATTATTCCAAAATTCAAGTGAAGGCCAAAAAAAAGTCATCACTTCGAAATTGCCTCTGATTTTGTCAATTTCGTCGCAAAAGTATATTAAAGTCCAAGATGAAGATTCCTCTCGTTGTCCCAAGGTAAAGGCCTCATGGCCCCTTTGAACCCCTGCTTTAAACATTATTATAGAATAGCTTTAAAATTTTTCCTCAAGCAATCCATGTGTTAAAGGAGAAAGACCAAAAACAAGTGCAGTTCTACACATTAGGCAATGATAAGTAGGCAGTGATGGCTTTAGTTGGATGCGAACGGAGCGGGCGCACCGCCATCCCCCCTAAAAAAACTCAAAAAGTGTCCCCCTAAGCAAGATATTGCTCTATTTCTTTATAGTAGTACCATGACGGTGGCAACGCAAAAAAATGATCTTTTTTAGAGATCACTATGTTTTGGAAAACTAGATTGGCCTTCTTAAAATGATTAACTTTTTTTTAAAAACACTTTGTTCCGGAACATAAAAAGTGGCCCCCTATTTTTCTTGCACCGAGCTCCCTTTTTTGTAAGGCCATCACTGAAGGAAGGCTATGTTAAAAATCAATATTATTAAAATAATATTTCGGTCAAGCCAATTGTTCTTCATTGAATTATTTCTAATATTTGCAATTATATCTGATAAATATAAAGATATATGAATATCTAAAATTAAGTCTTAAGCGAATAATTGAAGAACTTAGTTCTAAATGTATCTAAGTCACAAAATGTCATTTTGAGAAAATGAGTTTAAAGTTTTCAAAAACCCTACTTCTACAATAGAAATACGCTAAGATTTCAAACCTCTATGCTATTCAAAAGTGATTTCCTGAAAAGATTTTTTGTCAGAATATTTCTGGCGAGTAAACAAACAATTTTTTCAGCTTATCTCCTTTTTTCGAAAATGTGACTTAGGTACTTTTAGAAATAGGCCCTTCAATTGACGACGTATGCTTTCAGATAAGTTACAATCATATGTTTTAGTACTTTAGTAAATAATGCTGATCTTTTCAACCTTGTTCGAAATTTCGTTGAAAGAAGATAATCAAAATCAAGGTAACTTAATAATTCAAGCTAGAACAGAAGAGAGTTTTTAAGCTTTAATTGGAGTGTTTTTAAGCTTCATTGTAATTGTTATTTAAAATATGGGATTAATTTTTTGTTATGCCACTAAGATTTTATGTAGTATCGAGATCAAAAATCTGTCAATCACGTACAGGAAGGTGTGACGCTCCCGCGCACGGCAATGCACCACCAATCGAGCCCACCCTGGGTCAAGTCAAGAAGTAGGTCACACATGAAAGGACGTACTTTGCAGTTCAGTTAGTTCATTGCAGATCAGATATTAAAAAATCAAAAGATGTTTTTTAATATTTTACTGTTAACTATTGCACTCATACTCCACGATTATTGAAAACACTTATCTATGAAAACATTTAAAACGACAGCATAATTAACCTTCATTTAATTACTACATCTTTATTTAAACAGTCATAATTCTATTATTGTCATTCAATGTTTTTTGTTGTAAAAAAAAATAACAATAAATAATCAAGTAAAATTATCAACAAACTTTCGGCCGATAGCCAATAAAAAAATCTTTTACCAAGTTCCGTAAAAGTAATTGTGCACGTCGCCACATAAATACTTTCTAGTGTCTACCTTGTTTCCGGGTCGATTGCGATATTATGTGCTACTATCGCTACCCCAACACGCTACAATCTAAGATCCGTTGTTTTCGATTATGAATTAAACTTAAATCGAGGTAGCGTTTTTCGTACAGTTTACAACGTAAAAGCAATAGTTTTGTAAAAAAATTTTTCTATTTTTTTTATTGTTATAAATATTACCCGTTTCTGGTGAAATGTATCTTCATAAATTTCACGGGTAGATTCTTAGAGTATATTCTAATTACTTCTTATACTACTGGTTTAAACGCCAAAGCATGCACTAGCTTATGTTTTTCCAACTTCCAACAACGCGGATGATAGTATGATGCTGTTAAATAATGGAGGGTAAATTCTAAATCTTTTTACGTGTTGGTATTTAAGTTCAGCCATAGAAATTTTTTTACAATTTTTGAACAGATTTTTCAATGGACCTTGTAATAGAAAAAGTTATAAATCAATTGAATCAATTCAATTATCAAAAAGAAACCCAAACCCATTCGAAAACTGGCGAAACTCCATCAACCATCCTCTTTACCAACACTTCGAGGTGAATTTTGAACCTTTCAACCAAGTTTTTGCAGGGTTTTAATTGATACGCCTTGAATTTTAGAAGGAGCACAATCCTTGTCACGATCATTTCTAACTTGATCACACTCGATTTCACAGAAATTATTGAAGATGATGATGGCATTGTTGCCCATAGAGCAGTAGGTTTTATATAACCAATTTTACATGTATAATGTCTGATTTAATTACAAGTTATGATTAGTTCAATCAAGGGTGCGAAAATTTTATGTTTCGGGCAATTCTTTAAATTATAATCAACAGGCTGAACAAGAACCCTCATTGCATTTAGTTTGGTTGAATGTTTGTAATCCAGTCGTTACTATGAAATGACGTCACGGTTGCAAAAAATCTTTGTTGGTCCAGATTAATTAATGAAACGGGACTAGATATGCCCCTTGGACCCGTGAATTTTAGCCCATGTTTCTGGCGCAAAATAATGCATTTATAAATAAAGTTGAATTATTGGCAAGACTCTTACAGCACACTTAAATTCTTGGTTATTAATTTCAAGTCCACTAAAATTTTGGCTTTTGCCATATGTTTACACTTAGCTTTTTCAGGAGGCGAAATGGTGTCAAGAAAAACTGAATGAAGTTTTGACCAAATGCAACATCAAGAGGTTAATGTGCCAACTCGCTGAGTGTCAAATTAAAAATTAAAATAAGTGTTGAAATTATTGAAATAACCACGGCTGTGAAGTCGAAGTCAGGAGTCAGTAAGTCGGTGTTTTTCATGTGCGGAAATTGGTAAATGGAAATTTTTCGTGATTCGGACTTGGGAGTTGGTAAAATATGTACTAAAATTTTTGTATCAATCAGTTTGGCAAACTTTTCAGCCTTTGAGAATATGGTTTGGCAACACAATTTTTTTTAAAAGCCGACAACAAGATAACTATTTTTTTAGAGTTAAGGTAAGAGTCGGACAGATATTTTTTCCGGAGTCGGTAGTTGAGCAAATATTTTTTTCTTAGTCGTTTTAGACCATTTCACAGACCTGGAAATAACTCACAAAAATTTATAACTTAAAGTCTAATTGACCATACACGTTTAAGAACGGCACCTATAATTCGAGGAAGAAAAAATTGGAATTATACCGAGTTCGGAGACGGACGATTTTTAGAAGAACCAAATTGTCCAATTTTGTTCAAGGAGAACAGCAAATATCAAGAAGTTATGATTACTCAATCTAAAGAATTCGGAAATACATTAAGACTTGATGGTCACGAAAGTAGGTTACCTCGAAACTATTGAATTATCTTTTATCAGTTTCAAGCTTATTCTCGCTCACTGCTTTTAAAACGGTTTTACGGTTTTGCTGGGCGAAAATAATAATGTCGAAGAATTAGAAAAAAAGACTTAGCTTGCATAGCACAGGGGCGTCCAACTTTTTTTTTAAGGCAATTTTTGACTTATCAAAATTGTTTTCGAGCCAAATAAATAAAACACTGCACCCAAATTTACAAGTGAAGATTTTTTTTTGCTTTCAATTGGTTTGCAAAGAAAAGAAAAGTTTTATCTTGGATAGAAAAATTTCTGTCTTGGTCATAGGCGTACCAGCCCAAAAAAATTTGGGAGGGCAATGAAGTTTTGCCCAAATCTTATGACGTTTGCCCAAATCATGATTTTCTAGTTCTTCATGGATAGGACAAAAAAGTTGTTTGAGATTCTCGGACCAAGAAAAATTTCGTCCTGAAATCATGGTGATCTCTAAAAAAAAGTCTTCACTTGGATTCAGTCACATATTTTTCAATTTTCGTCCCAAAATCAAGGTGTTCTCTAAAAAAAAACGGTCTTCTCCTAAATTTGGTAACTAATTTTTGCAGTTGTTCAATGTCAATGCCCTAAAACTCCTGACTTTGCCCAAATTTTTCATATTGCTGCTCGAAAAATTATGTTCTTGCCCAAATATTTTCCTGTCACTGCCCGAAAAATTTGAATTTTGCTTAAATCTTGGAAACTTGGGGGGCAATTGCCCCCTGCCCCCCCCCGGCAGGTACGGCTATGGTCTTGGCACAAAAAAAATTTTTGATACATGATTACCTTTAATTTACGTCAATTTTAGAAAAGACCGTGCGAGCCACTACATTATTATACGGTTCACGCGTTGGATATCCGTGCAATATTACATTAAAAAGTTCTTCCATGTCCTGGAATAGTTTAGTTACTATATTACAGCCTACCGAATTTTTGATTTAAAAACATTTTAATCTCTTGGTTGTACACAGGTATATTTTTTATAGAATGACTTTTGACGGTTTGATCAATGTTGTGGTCATATGACATAAGGTACAAAGCGCCGCTTTATGCACGATCCTGACCACTCAACTCATACCCTCAAGTTGTTGTAATCCTTGCTTTTCTTTTCAAGTAATTTGCTTCTTGATACAGGAAAACCGCCAAGTGACGCTAAATCAAATTTAAAGAGAATTGCAGAAAGTAAGCTTAAGTACATTCAGCGGGCCGCAAAATTACATGTGTATGAAATTTTCTCTTTTTGCATTAGATGTCATGACCAAATTAAAAGTATTAAAATATAAATTTAAAATTAAGTAACTAATTAGGAATTTAAGTGAAATATGAAACTATTAAAATCATAATGTAATTAGTATTAAAAATGTCCATTTTGGAGCTGCTTTGAAATGTTGAACCATTCAGCCACACTAGCAAAGTTACTTCCTTTAAAACAGACCAAAAGTTGCAAAGGAGTTTAGGAAGAGCTTAATGCTAATTATCTCATAATTTTACCGTTCAATTGCAATAACTTTAATAGAAAAGAATCTAAAGTTTATCGATTTGTCAACTGGGCTTTCAGATATATCGGAGAAAGGCGATACTTACACCGATGCGTTACTCGGTCTCGATCAAGGTTACGATTACACCGACAAAACTGTCTTGATACTTGGTGGAGGAGACGGAGGTGAGTTTTTAGTAAGGCAACAAAATTCGCATTTCTCGTCAATATGCTGCTTTGCTAATTTTGTTGATTATTATGTTAATAGAATTGATGATGATGATGATGATGATGATATTTTATTCACGCTTAGTAACAATATTTAAGTATATGCAATGTACATTAAGCAAAGCATGAAAAGGAAACGCGACACAACGACGAACGTTAAACATGCAGAAAGTATAGAGAGGGGGTAAGAAAGAGAAAAAAATAAGAAGCACGGCCGCGTTACCTAATTCAAACTAAATATTATTATTTAAAAAGACAAAAAAGACACAAAAAAATGACAAGCCAAAAAAAAAATGACAAAAAAAAATGTGCAGTGCAGGAACGGTTATGTAAATCATTGGGAGGCACAACCGCCCTATATAGCTAACTATAAATTTAGCTCAATTGAAATTGAAATTGAACACAAGCTGCCGTTTAAAGTTTGATTTTTGTTTCAGTGGCTTTGAATCGCTTACGGGAACTTTCTCCCACCATGATAACCATGATCGAAATAGACGAGGTTGTGCTTGAAGCTTGTCGGAAGCATCTTCGAAGTCGCTGTGGGGACAGTCTTGATAACTATGATGGTGATAATTATAAGGTAAGGAAATGATGTTCAATTGAAGTTCTCACTCATTCGTTTTCAAACAACTTGTTTATTTCGAAGATTATTGTTGGTGACTGTATTGAATACCTTAAACAGCAAGTCGAACAAAACAAAAGCTTTGATTACATTGTTTCTGACATATCTGATACACCAATTGATGAACCAAATGTCAAAGAAATACAGGAAAAGGTATGTTTAGAGTACTTTTTTAAATATACCGTTAAATAAGTTATTATGCAAAGCTGAACTTGATAGTTTGTCAGAGGTGTGTAAACGAAATCAATTTTTTTGTACCATTTTAATTGACAACAATCTTTCGTTTATTCACATGCAGGACAAAGCAATATCGACTAAATAATTGTTTAACTTTTACAGTCTCTGTTTTTGCGGCTCAGACTTACACTAATTGCCCTACCTAACAAATAACTCAATTTTGATTAATGTAATGTTTTGAGATTTGCTTTGCACAACTGCAGATGGCGTCCTCAGATGCATTGCCCTACCTAACAAATAACTCAATTTTGATTAATGTAATGTTTTGAGATTTGCTTTGCACAACTGCAGATGGCGTCCTCAGATGAAGCAGTGCTAGCAGTTTAGTACAAAAACCAAGCATAATTGCATTTACTACCTACTTAAGGCTGAGCTGTATGTCAAATGTCTACGTAAATTATTTAGAGAACGGTTTAATTAAGTCAAATACTGCGTAACAAGTTATTGAAAGTACTTCAGTAAAACGATGTCAAACTGTGTCCAAACAGGTAATGAGTGGTTGGTAAATCGTATTTGGGAAAAAATGAGCATTGCTAGAGTTTCAACAGATTGCTTTATGTGTTTTTAAAGGAGCGCAATTCAATCATTGGCATTTTTGAAAAATCTCGGCACCTCAAAAATGTTTATAGAGAAAAACTTTCGACTTATGTCACGTTCCTGGTTTTAGAACAAGTTAAATTTATTTGGAGAGATCTCTTACAATTCCGATTTTTTCTGTGACGTTTTTAATCTGAGTCTGAAAGTTCTGAAACCCAACGGAATCATTCTTACTCACGTGAGTTTTTACATTACGTCATATAATGCAATGATGTCTGCATTTACTTAAATATTTACTTTTAATAAAAGTTTATTTAGGTCGGAGCATCATCGAATGCAGCCTGCATGGAGAGTTTTGAGCGAAAAGTTAACAGCCTCCAACACAAAGTAGAATTGAGTATTACCAGTGAATTCGTTCCGATGTTTCTTGAAAGGTCAAGAGCTTAAAATTAAAAAAATTTTATTTACAAATGTCAAATTTATCACTCTTGATTTTAATAACGACTTAAGACGGGAAGTGAAACTTTTTTAACAAAAGGGACGCTTATCAACAAAAAATGTTATGCCTACTGATCTGCCCAAGCTTTTTCTAGTCTCTAGTAAATAATCTTCACTTTAAATCGAAGACCTTAAAGCAAAACAGCTTTTTGTTTATGAAAGTTAAAGGAAAATTAAAACAGACGTTTGAAGCGAAAGACCTGATTCACCTCCAAACACTTCCACGAAACCGAGTTTTTTAGACGTTGAGTAAAATTGTCGAGGCATAATTTAAATTTGCTTAAAACGTTTCTTGAGCAGAAAGAAGTTATTTCATGCCTGAATAGTTTATTTCAATGTGCAGTACACTAAATCAAAAATAAACATGTATTTTTTTCCGAACACAAACGAGTATAATCAATGCTTAAAACTTGGTTGTAAATTGATTTTAGTGGCAGCCAGAAGATTTTCAGGCCCGTAAAACAGCTACTGTTTTCTGCGTAGTTATATTTGCACTTTGTGAAATTTTACAAAATTATGATTCGTACAATCCTGGCATAAAAGTGGAACAAATTTGTTTTACTCAAAGGCATCAAATATTTGGTCGAGTACGCCTATGGATTAAAATAACAAATGGGAAAAAATTTCTTGAAAGTTGCCCAAAAAGTGACGGAAAGGACGCAAATTGTCGCCTGGGATTAAACAAATTTTTAAACCAATCATACTTTTTTTTAATATTAAAAAAGGGTAATTTTTGTATTAATTGTTGATTAAGTAAAAAAAGTTTTTTCTAGCATTGAATTATTAAATTTACTGGTCTATGAAAATAAACAACCACTGATAATGATTGCCTAATCTTTTTTAGTTGGACATTTTGCAAGATGAAAAGAATCAACTGATTAATCCATTTACTGCCAACAATTTTTCAAGCTACCCGGTAAATCTACTCGAAATGCAATTATACGTGTGTGTTGTCGGAATTAACCAATGAAATGTGATTATTACCAAGAATTTTCAATACCATTCTTCAAATTTTCCGTTCAAAATCTAAATGTGCTATTGTTGGTTTGATATTGACATTATTTTGCATACTATGATTTTTTCATGGTATGGTTTTCGACACATTTGTGCTTACAAAAACTGTCAGTGCCCGATCTAATCACGTGTTTATCGCATCACCGCACACGCAGCTTTGAATTTTTACGCCTACATTTTAGCGGTGCAAATGTTTAGCAGCGTTTCATGGAACCCACTGCAATTATTAAGTAAAGGTTAGTATTTTTGATCCACCCAATACAAGTAAAAAAATCTACAAATTATCCAGCTACATGCTTTAAGTTTAGAAGACACAGAATTTTGTTATTGATTTTGTGATTCAAGGTTTCCTCTTTGAGATTATTTTTGATATTATTTATATCAGTGGTTTTCAACCTTTTTGTAGGAGCGGAACCCGCATGAAACATTCCAGAGGCTCGAGGAACCCAGTGCAATAATTTAGCCTAATTGTCTTGTGCAACAAACATCATTTGATTAATTGAAATGCGTCCAACGTCAAACAGCTGGTGGTTAACTTATTGATTGCTGCGGCAAAAAAGAGTAATAAAGAAGCAAAGCATAATGATCAGTGAAGAAACCAACAAACCCCGAGCGTACGCGCATCCACCAACAACGATAAACAAAACAGAGAACATTTTAATTTAAAAGACACAGCAATCAATCGTACAATTGCAATACAAAGTTTCAAACCAAATTAACTAGTTAAGAAAATTCAAACTGTTCACATTAAAAACTTAAAACAGGACGCAAATTAAAATTTTTCAATTACAATCTAATTTTTTATAAACTAAAGGGAAAGAATTGCCGTCGTTTCTGTTAGTTACACTTGAGTTTGAATTTATAAACCAACTTTCTACAAATAACCTTTTATTGTACTCAGTTTCAACTTTTAACATAAATGTTGTTTGTGGTCCATAATCATTGAGTGGTCACAAAGCGCTGATTGATCCGGTCTTTGATAGTTAATAAACGTTGATGTTCCGTTAACCTAGATTTTATACTTCGTTTCGTTCGACCAATAGATCAAAAATTATTGTATTTTTAAACAATATGCATATAATAATAAACTAGACTCGGCTTTTGAATGTAAACTTGCGGAACCCCTGGACTGTACTGGCGGAACTTTAGGGTTCCGCGGAACCCTGGTTGAAAACCACTGATTTATATACTAGCTTTTTAAGGTACAAGAACATTTATTTAGTTTGTGTTGTTATTGTTTTTCGTACGTTAATAAAAAAAAAGCTCTGACAAATTCTTTTGTAAATCTAACAAAATCAATTTATCAAATTATGATACATTAATTATTTAATTTCTCAAATGAATCATAATCTTAATCTTTGTACATCAAAAACGCGGGGAATAAAAGCAAATAAATGTGGTGTCTCCATCAGCGCAAAAAGATTAGCAGTAAAAAGTTTATTATGACCACATTATTAAAGACTTAGGTTGGTTCGTGTAGAATTGCAAACAAGTCGTCCCAATCCTACATCAATACAGTATAATTGTTTATTTCGCTTTAAAGACGATTTGGGTATTGGCTTACATATGAATGAATCGTGAAGTGATGATCAGTTATTAAATTTTTTTTTCGGGGCAATTGATAAGGGATTGTAAGAACCAATTCATTCAAATTTGCTTTCCCATTGCCTCTGTTTGAAGCTGTGAGCTTGTGGTAGTGAGGTGGCGATGGTATGTAATATGGCGATAGCAATCGGAGGCGAGAGCAATTATTTTACATGGATCCAAAATATAACATTAATACATTCAAGGTAAACTTAAGAATGGATGCGTAAATTAACATAAAAAATTGGGGACATTAAAAATAGAGGCAAAAATTAAGCACACTACATAATATTTGGAAGGCTGTAACCTGTCGTGAATACTAATAGAAGTATCGTCCTGATTACCAACTAAAATTGCCACGGTGTTTAATGGGTTAAATTTATTTACAAAGTCAACAGTATTAATTGGCTTTAACCGATCAATAGAAATTTTTAAAGCTATGCATGCGATATATCGGAGATCAACGCGACGTTTGCACTAATCAGCACGTCAGCAGCCACATTTTCATTGCTTTTGATAAATCGACAACCAGTGCTAAATTAAAAATTTTCCTTATTTTTCATCAAATGTTGTACTACTGCTTGATTGCCACAAGTTATAGTAAAATGACGTGCATCGGGTATAAATCTAAAAAGTTTAACACTTTTGAAGATAACCAAACCTTTTTTGTCGAAAATAGCAAGTTTAAATTGTAGTTTACTTAATTTTTAAGATCCATTCGTGTCTAAGTTGGTAAACAGTAGCAGCAATCAAAGAATCACTCGCTTCTGTGGACAAAAAGATTTCTGCCTAAGAAATTTGATAAGATAAATAGTTTTTGGTAGTCTTTAAAAAGACTGTTTTCTTAAAAAAGTCTGTTATTTCTTAATTAGTAAACAGTCTTTTTAGAAAGACTGTTATTTCTTAAGTAAACTTTTGAAAGACTACCAAAAATTAAAAGAGTTAATGATTCCGTCCATAAAATTGGTTATTTTAAAGTTCTGTACGAGCAAGAATTTATTTAAGATAAAAAGGTTTTTCACGGTATAACAGTTTTTTATCAAAAGAAGGCTTTACTTTCTTGAAAAGAAATTTTTTTAATCCGAAACTTGAATGACTGTGTTTTTCGTCGCTTCTGGTTTAAATTTATTAGCATCTTATACAACGGTCGTAATACAGGGTGGTGGCTAGAAAAGTGAGTAATTTGAGGTTGTAAATTTTATTGTTTAAATTTTATTGTGTTTAATAGGCTGTAAGGATAAATCACCGTTTGAAAAATTTCCTGCTTTTCTACCGAGAACATTTTCAATAATTTTGTGTTAAAAATTAACTGGAACACAAAAACGAGAAAGACTTCTGAATGTTTTAGGAAGACGAAACTCAACTTTTGATCTTTTCATCTGCGCGGAAGAACTACCAGCACTTACTTCGAAACCAAGATAATTGTACGGTGCAGACAAACCGGATTTTCAAGGAAATAAAGGCGGATATGCCAGCTCATTACGAACAAATCATACTGTCAGGATCTATAGTGTAGCTAGCCAGTAGTCGCAATGACATTAAGCTGAAAAAGCTTGAAAGCGTCAATAACAGCAGACAGTATCACTATTTCAGCCTATAGGAGCCTGTGTTGATCAG
Organism: Diplosoma virens; assembly: GCA_963680785.1. NCBI lineage: Eukaryota > Metazoa > Chordata > Ascidiacea > Aplousobranchia > Didemnidae > Diplosoma > Diplosoma virens. The sequence goes on from OY796896.1 coordinate 18,236,732, forward strand.
TACTTGTTTAGAACTATATAACAGTGGCTTGCGGTGACCTCTGAGACTGGTCATGCAATTGGCATGCCAAAAACTGGTCATGCAATCGGGTATTTTTATGGGTAGTTAATGAGTACAATTTACATGCAATATTTTATGGGTTGGAAAAAAAATTCTGTGTGAGATTCTAAATTTTAGTCCTAAGTTCATGGTATGTTAGACCAATTTTCGTCCTACAGTCATGTTATCCTCTAAAAGAAGGTCATCACTTGGAATGAATCTCCTAATTTTCTACTTTTCGTATTAAATCAAGGTTGTTCTCTAAAAAAAAAGGTCTTCAACTCAAAGTATTGCCGGATTTTGCAATTTTGTCCTCATTTTGTAGTGATCTCTAAAAAAAAGATCATCACCTAAAATCAGTTTCCTAATTTTTACTCCACATACTAACAGCACGGTGTTTTCTAAAAAAGAAAAGGTCTTCGTCTCGGATCGGCCTTAAATTTCTCTAATTTCATCCCAAACCAGTACCATTTCTCGTTAAATTAAAAAATATATACCTCATCGCGCAAAAGTTCGTCATGCAATCGCTACAAATTTGGCCATGCGACGCATGACTTGCATGCCCTGACCGCACGCCACTGCTATATAAATACTCTAAGCAAAAATTTAACCTTTAAGATACCTATACTTAGCACAGTCACGTACTGGTCAACACAGCACTTAGGCCTTACGGGCCGAAACAGTAATACTGTCTGCTTTTACAACGACTAGGTTTTAACAAATTTTATCAAATACTGCTTGATGGGATTCTAAACGTTTTGTCTGAATCAACATGTCAAGATAAACTTCGGTGTGTTTTTTCAATTCAAGAGTGGTAGCATATAAAACTTTATGAACAAAACGCATAAAAGTTGCAGGCGCAGATATTAAACCAAAAGGCGTATAATCAAATTCGTAAGCACCAGACGTTGTAATAAATACGGTTTTATGTAAGTCTTTAGCTCTTATCGGTACATCATGTTGGGCGCTGTTAAATCAATCACAAAAAACGCGCGACTGTTGTACAAATTGTCCGACCGAGAACGAATGGGCTAAATTGGATAAGCTCCTGATTGGCTGCTAGCATTTTAACATCTGTAATCAACACAATCACAATGTTTACGAGATTTTTTTGCACCACATGTGAACAACTAGCAAAAAAAGCATTCGGACTAATCACACTATTTCTTAGCAGACCCACGCTGAACATCGGAGTTGGTGGATGCCCTTCCGTTTTGGTAGGTTTGGTTTCGGTCTGTCATCACCAACGAACAGACGTACTCATGGCCCAGGCTGCGAGAAAGCACCTACCACCTGGGCCAAATGGCAAATCACAAATGGAAAGCGGAGTACTGTAAAAATGCTTCCAGGCTCCGTGTTTTTGTGCCCTGGACCAGTGCCAGGCCTTTTGGGATGGCCTTACCCCGATCAGCTTGGATTAAGCTCAACCGCCTGCGGACTAGTGTTGGGAGATTCCATTCGTCCATGCACAAATGGGGTCTCGCTCCTTCACCGAATTGCGAGTGTGGCGCCTCTGAAGAAACCGCAGACCATGTTCTAACAGCATGCCCTATACATCGGGCACCACATGGAGCACGAGGTTTTGGACGACGAAACCAGATGCTGGCTTAATAACATCACTGCCAGCATCTGATTTAGGCAATGCAGCAGCCTGGGGTAGTAAAAGAATAAACCCTCGGCCCCAGTCCTGTTTGTGTCTGACCTGGAATGGATACCTCTCCAAACGACGACGACGACTATTTCTTAGTCAGTTATTAATTTGTTTATCAACAACTTGCATTTCCGGTCACGTACCTCTTAATAATCTAACAATATCACTATTCGTAACAATGGCATGCTGAAGCTCAAACCTAGAAGTTGGAGTTACCGCATTTGGCTATAATCAAAGGTATTGACGCAACCATTAACTCTTTCAATTTTAGGTTGATGGTTTAATCAATACCATTGGTTATTTAAAAGTTCTGTGCAGCAAGAATTTATTTATAGATTTGGATACTTGGCTAAAATACCATGAAATTTACTTAATTTTAGTAAAACGAATCGACCGTGATTGACCAGACAACTGTAGTTCAAGACTCAATACTGGGCCTCACGAAATTCCATTATTTAACATTGAACATGCTTGGCACCGGCAAAACCTACCTCGGTGGCATTATGTGAGGGCTTTTAATCTTGTGACCAGAAATATCTGTATGGTAATTAGTGAGTATGAGGACAAACGTAAACAAATGCTAGATCAGGATTATTGTCAGGCTTCTACGGCTGCCTGTGAGTGTGGCGCAAAAAGCGTACATCGTGGTAACATCTTGCCCCATTTATCACCATCCGAATGAAGCCTGTGCTCTCTCAGATATTGAAAAGACCTAATGACCTGGTTAACGGAAATATGTCCGGCAATTTAGTGGACCATCCAGCTCCAAAGTATTCCAGCAACCAGCAGAGTAAAAGATGGTGGTACTTTTACCATTGCACAAGAATGCAAGATGGTTAATACTCGCCCAAACACTCAATTAAAGTACCACCATAAAAACTGTTGTGGGATTGTAGTCCCAATCAAAATGCAGGCCAAAGTGTATAGACAGTGATAAAAAATTGGGCGGTTCTAGGATCACAGCTGGTTGGTTTTTGTAAATAGGCCTACGTATCAACAAAAACGTTTATTTATTTACCATTACGGCCACACAATCATTCAATCTTGCAATGTTTAGGTGGTAATCAGTCCAGAATAATAGTTTTTAGAAAAATATATCCATTCAGAAAAACTATAGTTATTTCAAAATTAAGAAGTATAATTTTTTTCCGCCCATGTGCACATTAGTGGTGCAGCTGGGTCTTTTGGATAACAATCAGTGCCTTAAAACTATAGAGTGATAGTTATTAGAAACGTTTATTTTGAGGCTTTCGATGTTCAGCCAGATGGTGGACTTTCGGTACTCTTGACAATATGCTTTGATAGGGGCATTTTTCTTTATTGCATCGTTCTAAAAACGATGATTTCCAATTAGCAGGCCCTGGCTAAACATTGGAAGTTCTAGATACAGCTAAGATATTCTAACATTTTGGAAGATTTTTTTCTACTCCTTCATGCAAAATTTCAAGTATAAACCATAACATTTGGCTACAAAAAAGCATTTGCCACCCGAGTCAATTTGTTTGTTTTTACAACTGGTAACTACAGCATTTTTATTGTTTCTGATAAAGGATTTATGAAGGTCCAAAAATGTTTAAACTAAATGTTTTAGTATGTTTGCATTAAGAATTTTTAAAATGAGGGTTCGATTACTTTAGAGCGAAGGCGTGCAGCATACGGCGCGCGGGCTAGAATGCGGCCCCCGGCGCCTCTTTTTACGGCCCGCTTCTGGTGAACAAAGAAACGAGGTTATAAATACAAGTTAAACAAAATGTTAGTAAAAGAAATTTTTTTGTTTTAGAAACAATTTTAAAGTCGAGTAAATAAACCATATTCAATAACTATTTTTTTAACCTACCTATAGTTTTCAATTCGTATTACTATTTTTATCTTTATTTTTTACGTCACATGGTAATTAAATTCAGACTATGAACCATAGCAATTTGCTCTTGTTCAATCATAGTCCTTGTTAAACGGATACGTAAATACAAAATTGATTCTGAAAATTAATAAAAGCTTAAAATATCAACAAGTAAGAGAAGGAAGGTTAATTGTGGAAGAAAACGGTTCAGCAATAAGTGGTGCAAAATGTATTAAAAATCTCTGACACACTTTCCTTGTTTATAGATTAGAAAAGTTAAAACGCAAGATATCAATTGTGAAAAGTATGTTGAAATGGTTGAAAAGTATCACTTTATTTGTAACAAGCTTTGAAGATTTTCGAAACAGGACGCAAGTCGACAAATGGACGAAAACATCGCATAGATTAGCATTAACACCGTAGCTCGTACAGCTGTTGTCTCAAAAAAATCGTGACGACTGCAAAATAGAGCAATTAAGTATTTGGCGAGTTCTTTGTTGATTGTGGCAGTTTTACTTTTTATAGAAACTTTTGTTCTTCATAGAAAAAGCAGTTATTTTTTTGCTTCAAATGAAAAATATATTTTGAAAGATAGAAATTTATAGATGGAGGTTTTTCATAGTTTGTGATTTGCTTTACGTGTAATTAAAAACCGTTTTACTTTGAACCACTGTTTTGGCAAATTTGTTTGTATTTCTGAAAATATTATTTCTACACGCAGTTTGTGTATAGTAACAGGTACTAACAGTGATCACTAGTAAACCAAAAATAAAACTCTTGTTCTTTTGCTAGCAAGTTGGAATGATATTTGGTTGACAATTTAATATTTCGTAGAATTAATTTAGCATTACTTAGTACAGGTTACTTATTTTATTTTTTATTTTATCTCTATATATATCCTCCTGACTCGCAGGAGAGTGACTGAGGCGCTAATAGGTAGGATAACCAATCACTCTGCGCTCTTGTTGACAAATGTTTTTTAGTCTTGGGAGAACGTGCGAATAAATTTTAAAGTCTGCATCAGCTTTTGCTTTAATGCAGCGTCGCTCAATTTGACTTAACAAATTACAGTAGAACCCCGGTTGGTGACCACCCCAATATAAAGACCACCTCGTTATCACGACCATTTCAGTGTGGTCACAAATTTTTTTTATTAAAATGTAGGGTAAGGGTGAGGGTTTCAACAACGCGACCACCTTGCTAAGGTGATCACTTGACTGCGGTCCCGCGGGCGGTCGGGTCGGCGAGGTTCTACTGTATAAATAACCATTTTCTCGCCTTGCAATTATTTTTCAGTGATTGCTCACCACAGTATTTCTATTTAATACCAAAAATATCATCTAAATATAACATTATATGAATTCAAAATTCGATTTGGAATATCCCTATTAAGTTCACTCTTCACGTCGGAACTTTCAAGGATTTTTGACCATAGTCAACTTTATTCTTTCTACAAGATAGCTAAATTTAATCAAAGACGGATTGCCACTCGTCGCTTTGACAAGTCGTTAGTGTAGTAATTTTTTAATTAAATAACCATAACCCATAAAATATAGACGCTACTTTATTAGGAATTTTCAAAATTCTCTAGTTACTTTTTTCGCATTACTTGAACGTTTAACAATTTCATTAACAAAAATTCTATCAGGATTTCCGTATTTTTGCGAATGAACAAGAAGCAACGTTTTAATTTCAATCTTGTCTGATTAAGTTTAATCATGCTGTACATCGATTTGTTAGAAAAAATTGAGCAAATTTGGATCTTCTATAGAAAGCCCCCGCCAGCGCAATCTGCAGTACTTAAAACGTGGCGGGGTTATTTTTCTCAATCTCACATTTTTGCATTAGTCGCGGGGGCTTTCTACAAAAGATCCGTAAATTTTTCATAAAAAATATTAATTCAAAAGCAATAAATAAATTCTAAATCGATAAAAATTTATATACCATTTCATGTAGTGCATACCTACGTACATGTACATAATTGATTAAATGAAGTTTAGTGTCAGTATTTTTTGGTTTTGCAATTAATTAATGGATAACGTGGCCGAAATACAGTGAACACTGTTTCGACGGTTGCATCCTTGAGAAAGATACTTGCCTCAGCTAGACAATTTTAGCTAATATCTTTAAAATGCTGTCAGATCACGGTGTAAAAAATTCAAACAAATAAAAAGTTTTAACCGGGCAGTAGAATCTTGTAAGCAAGTCGGGGTAAACACGTGAGTGTCACTGTATTTATAAAGCTTCGTTGTCCTGTAAGCCTGGCGAATAGTGTTGACAGTGATATGATATGACCAAATAATGCTTTGTTTTTCTCAGTTGCAGAAACATGATTAGAATAATTTTAAGTTCTTTTGTCAGTGTTATTTAACCATATTTTATAGATCCTTACGCCAGACCGTTACAAAAATTTTTTATGCTATAATTTGAGCATAAATTTATATTACTGATTAACCTAATAAATATTTGTTGAACCGTTCTTTTAGACCGAATTCTAACTTTGTTGCTTCTTCGTCTGAAAACGATAGTGATATTGTTCCTCCCTCCCCACCAACGAAGTTATTGAGATCAAATCAAAAACCCATTAATGACGTGCTCTCCAGATTAAACTCTTCCTCGCCTTTGATATATGAAAAGTCTTCCCCTGTTGCTAGCACACCGTTGTCAACATCAGCTTTGGATTTACCATCGAACATATCAAACCAAGACTCAGGTAAACTCTTAACACTTTCTAAAACTGCACTGCGATTACATTGCTAATGTTATTTTCCAATTTTTAATTGTTTCTAATCGAATTTTTTAACTGAAATTACTTTACAAGAGCGGCTAAATTATGGTGTCAACTGTCAAATATTACATCAGTCGAGCATCTTTTAGAATATTTCTTTTCTCATTTACGCAACCTTTCCAAAATTACCAATTCGTACATGTATATTATGCAATTCTCTACGCGATCATTTTTTAAATGCTATTAAAACATTGTGTAAACTGCATTTGAAGTATATTAAGAGCTTAAAACTTTTTTAGAATAAACTTTGCCTCATAATTGTTACTCAAAAAGTACAAAAATAATGCAAGTTTACAAAAGTGTAAAAAGTTTGACAAATTAAAAATTAATCTTTATTTAAACTAACTAGAATATAGCCAGTGATGACTTTATTAGGGTGCGTACGAAGCGCCCCACAGCCCTCCTAAAAAACATCAAAAAGTAGCTCTCCAAACCAAAATATTGCCATATTTCTTTATAATCGCACCAGGATGTTTGCATCTGTAAAATAAAGACTTGTTTTAAAGATTATTTTATTTTGATGCACTAAAAAGTGGCCCCTTATTTTTCTTGCACCGGGCCCTTTTTTGTAAGGCCATCACTGGATATAGCTTGCATGTTCTTAGTTCTAATAAGCCTACTACTAATTTCGTCAATCTGTTGTCTCTGCTAGACGTTCTTAAGAAGTATTTCTAATTTTCCATCATATTACAATATGTAGGCCTAAAATAAAAACCAAACACTAAATTTTCAACTGGAGGACAATATCTGTGCATCTTTAATGGCGGTCAATTTAATCATTGAATAAGTTCTATAAGCATTCCAGCAAGGAAATAATATGAATGAATAAATACAAGTAACTTCAGATATAGATGAAAAATGATGAATTAGAGTAGACCTTGACATATTGTTGTTTGACATTTTTTATATTCAAAACTTAATTAAACTCAGTTAATTTTTAGGCTGTGCAACTTTATGTAACTGCGAAGGCAGAATCAGGGTATGATGATTTTTTTTAGGCTTCAAAAATTCTCATACCCTGATTGTGAAGCCAAAAAAAAATTATCATACCCTGATTCTGCCTCGCCAACTAACAAAGACTTTTTTCATCTTCACTTTCATTTTACATATGCCCGCGGCCCGCGATAAACTTGCCAATAATAAAGGACCCACAATGGGTAAAAAGTAAAACAGGCCTGCTGTAAAAGAAAGATTTAAAAAATTGCATAAAGTATCGTGGCAACTTTCCAAAATAGACTTGGCAACTCTTACGAGTCGCGATCCTAGGTTGAGAAACGCCGGTCAACTGGTCGAGTCTTTCAACCAATCAGGCGTTTTGTCGAAGAATTAAAATAACGAAAAATTTTAATTTGTCGTATTTTTCTCATGATTGTCGAACGAAAATTCAATAGAATGTTAATATTTTGTTCTAACCTTTCAATAATTTAACCTTTGATGCACTTTTGTATAACAAAAAATTTATAGAAGTCCAATATTAAAAATTTTAAAACAATAAATTCTAATTTGGATTTGTTGTTATTTTTTATAGAAGCTGTAAAGAAGCATCGTATTTCGAAAAATGCTAAATGGAACGAAATTGAAAAATGCGCTGCAAAGTGGCTTCGCGACAGCCGTGACTGCAACGACAGAAGAATAAAAAGATCAAAAGCAAATTCCGACTGTTGATATTTTGTCATAATTTTTGTATGTTTAAATTTAAAATTGTGATTTGTCAAAAATTTTAAAAACAAAAATATCAAAAAATTGTATTATTAAAATGAACTAGTTTTAATAAAAAATAAGTAATCCACTAAACAAAGCATGGTTTTATAGTTTTTTAGTCTTGTCTTTAACATTGTGTAAAATGTTGTAATTTTCCAAGCAATATTATTTAAAATCACTATAAAATCCGCGCAGGAAGTTGCATTAAGCCACCGTGAAAACCTTTACAGGAAATCGGCATTAAACCATCATGAAAACCGTGCAGGAAATCGGCATTAAGCCACCGCGAAAACCGTACAGAAAGTCGGTGTTAAACCACAGTGAAACCCGTACAGGAAATTGGCATCAGCCACCATAAAAACCGTGTAGAAAATCGGCGTTAAACCATCATAAAAACCATGCAGGAAGTCGGCATTAAGCCACCGCGAATCCCTTACAGGAAATTGGCATCAGCCACCATAAAAACCGTGTAGGAAATCGGTGTTAAACCACCATAAAAACCGTGCAGGAAGTCGGCATTAAACCATCATGAAAACGGTGCAGGAAATCGGCATTACACCACCGTGAAAACCGTACAGAAAGCTGGTGTTAAACCACCATGAAACCCGTGCAGGAAATCGGCATTAAACCATCATAAAAACCGTGCAGGAAATCGGCATTAAACCATCATGAAAACGGTGCAGGAAATCGGCATTACACCACCGTGAAAACCGTACAGAAAGCTGGTGTTAAACCACCATGAAACCCGTGCAGGAAATCGGCATTAAACCATCATGAAAACCGGCATTACACCGCCAAAAAACGTCGTGCAGGAAATCGGCATTAAGTCGCCACGAAACCCGTGCGGTTAAACCCATGTGGGGCCACTTCGGGGCCCGCGGCCAAATTGATACGGGTCCTGTACGGGCTGCCCTCACAGGGCCCGCACAGTTGCCCGTACAGGGCCCTTGCGGGCCCTGCATTGCATTGTTGGCTGGGTATTGGCACCACCCAGCCAACATGCCTGTGCAGGGCCCTTGAGGGTAATATGTGGGCAATGCGGGCTTATGCGGGCAAATCAAAACCGTAAGGGCCCGGTACAGGTCCGGTGCAGTTTTCACGAGGGTAAAGTACAGTTTTCAAGTGGGCTATCGTTAATAGCAGACGTGTGTAGTGATCCTATATAGATCACTACAAGTTCCTATAGAATAATGATAAATGGAAGGGCAACACTGCAAACGAGGAAGTAATAACTTGTGGATATAAAAACAATAATAAAGATATAACTGTAATGAAGTGTGTTATATTGATTGTAAATATATGTTCTTTCAATTTCTGTTAAATAAGAATAAACAAATCAAAGAAAGTGTTCAATTATTTGTGGAATAACTATCTACAATTGGTGACCCCGACAACTAACAAGACATCTACAATTGATGACAACTGACAACTAACAACTAACAAAGTGACTTGGATCATATTAATCTATACCAATTATTTTAAAAGACTATCTTATCTCAAGCATTGTATTCAATCTATAAAGAACATTATTTACAAATTTTTAAACAATTTTACTAATTACTTGTATGAACATTATAATTATTACCTTATTGCTTAAAATTATTATTGTTGTCTATAAAATTATTTGCTATTATTATTATTTATGCATTCAAATCAATATTTTTTACGAAGTGTTAAATCTAATATGAATGATAATCTTATAGCCTTGGCTGAAAATAATTCTTCAACACAAACCCATTTGCAAGCACAAAGTGCTGATGAAATTCCAGTTAGTTCAGCTTCAATTCTACCTACTACTACTTCTCAAGTCTTTTCTACACCTTTATCATCATCTACTTCTGTACATCAATCTTTATTGCAAAATACTCAACCACCTACTATAATAATTCAAAATTCTCCACAACTCCAATTTGATCCTTCTCACATTGACATGTTTTTTCACACATTTGATGCACATTATTTTGGAAAGCATCTAACTGAAGAACAATTGTATTTTGAATTGATTAAATGTTTATCTTCTGAACATTTTCACAAAGCATCACTTTGCATGTCAAGAGATAGTGTCAACAGCTATACTACACTCAAGGCTGCCTTAATAAAAGCATACAGTCTTCCTTTACACAAAAGATTAACCCAGCTTCGCACTGCTCCTCCTTTGGGAGACCGTTCTCCCACACAATTATTATATGAATTAAAAAACATTTTAGGAACAATTGACCCTCAAGATGAAACATTAAATTGGTTCTTACAAACTGAATTTATGAATAGGCTTCCTAACAATATACAATTCATTTTAGCTGCATTCCCTTTCAAATCTGTTGAAGAACTAGCTCCCATTGCTGATTCTCTAATACAAAATGATAAATCATTAAACTCACCTAAAGTTAATTCCACTGATGATGTTTTTTCTGCTATGTTCAAAGAATTTTCCTCTCTTAAAGCTGAAGTTTTGGCTCTGCACAAAATTCTTTCTCACCAAACTACCACACCTCATTTCACTTACCCATCACACAATAGATCTCACTCCAAGTCTTTTAATCAAAACCCTCAAAATCATCCCCCAACTTCATCCCAACTATTGTCATTTTCTTCTACTTTACGACCATCACCAGGTCCGAATCTCACTATTCCAGGTAGAGATAAGATTTTTAATGGTCTGTGTTTTTACCACCAAAAATATGGAACTACTGCCAGATACTGTGTCCAAGGCTGCACTCATTTTGATAGCTATATGAAGAATAAACATTTAAACTCACAAGGCAATGCTCCAATAAATCATGACTTGCAAATAAATACTATCAATGTCAGCAATGCGTTGCCTGAATCTGCTGACAAATATATTCACTTAACTGACACACACAATAACATTGTTTTTATTATTGATACAGCTAGCCCTAAGTCACTGATTCCCTCTAACAGATATACTTGTGTGACAAATCCAGATCCCTGTAGATTATTTGCTGCTGATGGTCATCCTATACAACAATCAGGTGTCATTGAACTAACACTACATTTTCAGGAATTTCCTAATAAAAAGTTTACTCATTTTTTTATTGTTGCAAACATTAAACATGCTATTCTTGGTTTGGATTTTTTGAAATTGCACAATTTTGTAATTGACACAGCTGCAAGCACAATTGACATTTCAAATTCTACAAAGGAAAATATTTTAACTCCATTGCCCAGCATTGACTACAATATACATTCATATGAGGATATTTTAAACATGTTTCCTCATCTTGTATCTGGACAAATTAAAGTGGGAAAAAAGAAACATCCTTTTGAACATGTATTAGAAGTTGATGGACCCCCAGTAGCCTTTCGACCAAGAAGACTAAATTTAGAAAAAACCAATGCTCTCAATAAAATATTAGATGACATGCTTGAAAAAAATATTATTAGTTCAACTACCAGCCCTTGGGCCTCACCAGTACATTTAGTTAAAAAGAAGAATGGTTCCTTTAGGTTGGTACATGATTACAGACTTATCAATAAACATTGCAAAAAACAAAATTATCCATTACCAAGGCTAACAGATTTTACTCAACACATTCATGGCGCAACCATTTTTTCTTCATTAGATTTAAAAAGTGCTTTTTGGCAACTGGATGTCCGCCCCACTGATAGACAATTTACGGCTTTTTGCACTCATCGTGGTAACTTCATGTACAATAAACTTCCACAAGGTTTAACTTATGCGAGCAGCAGCTTCCAACGTTTTATCAATCATGTGCTACAAAATACTGATACTTTTTGTTTTGCTTACATTGATGACATTATTATATTTTCCAAAAATGAGCTTGAACACAAAAAACATCTTTTAGAAATTGCTAATAGACTCAATTCTTATGGATTAACATTAAACATGAACAAATGTGTACTTGGTGCTTCTCAACTTAATGTACTTGGATACAAATTAAATGCCAGTGGCATAACTGCATCTGATGAAAAAATTGCAGCTGTAAAAAACTTTCCTGCACCGGTAACCATCAAAGAATTACGTCAATTTCTTGGTCTAGTTAATTATCAACGTCGTTTCATTGAAAATGCAGCTGAATTACTTTCTCCATTACAAGATTATCTCAAAGGTAAAGTAAAAAATGAAACAAAAATATCATTGAATTGCAATGCACTGCAGGCCTTTAAGAAAGTAAAAGAAATTATTGCCAATCTTGCTTATTTGGCTCATCCTAAAGCTTATGCTAAATTGCAATTAAAAACAGATGCATCTGCTACCTCTCTTGGTGGTGTACTTGAACAAATTTATGACGACAAAATTGAAGTTTTAGGTTACTATTCCAAATCACTAACAGATGCTCAAAAACATTACTCAACCTATGACCTCGAACTTCTTAGTGTTTACTCTAACGTTAAAAATTTTGAATATATGCTACTTGATAAACCCTTTGTAATCTTCACAAATAATAAACCTTTAGTTAACAGTTTTGCAAAACCTTCTGAAAATCACTCTCCTCGGCAAGTGCGTCAATTGTCTTATCTCAGTCAATTTGATTGTAATATTCAACATTTGCCAGGCAGAAACAATATTGTGGCTGATTGCCTATCCCGAGTTATTGTAGCCAATATTCTTGAAGAACCTATGCCTATTTCTCTGGAATCAATTGCTGACGCACAGCAACATGAGTCTCAATCAGATGCCTTTTCATTTCCTACTGACTCATCCATCAATATCAAATCTGTGCCAGTACCTAAAACTAATTTCTGCATTTTAATTGATACCAGTTTACCACATGACCGCATACTAATTCCCCCTAGTTTGGAACAGACGATAATATCTTATTACCATAATATGAATCATTTAGGCATAAAGGCCACTCAACGTTTTATATGTGCCAGATTTCTTTTTAAGAATATGAAATCGAAAATTCGTGATTTTGTTCATGCTTGTATCAATTGTCAACGAACGAAAACAAACCGACACATTGTTAAACAAATCACATCAATACCTATGCCTAATGCTCGTTTTGAACGCATTAACATTGACATAGCTGGACCTTTTCCCAGCTCAAATGGCTATACACATGTTTTGGTTTGTATTGATCCATTTACAAGATGGACTGAAGCTTTTCCAATGCCAGACATGTCTACTGCCTCAGTCATTCAAAATTTAAATCTTCATGTTCAAACATTTGGTGCACCTGTAGAAATTCACTCTGATGCAGGAAGCCAATTTACATCACATACCTTTAAAGATTATTGTAAATTTCTCGGAGCAACTCACAGAATCAGCAGTGTACGTTATCCAGAATCAAATGGACTTGTTGAAAGAGCTATCAGAACTATTAAAACGGCACTAACTGCAAAACTAGATTCAGCTAATTGGGCTTTTCATTTATCTTCCATCATTCTTTCACTTAATACCATGTTTAAAGAAGATTTACAAGGCAGTTCTGCAGAATTATTATTCGGACAATGTTTACGACTCCCCGGTGATCTTATTTCTCCCACACATGAAAACCAGAATGTTTCCTCCTCAGATATAATCAACAGCATGCGCGCTTTCACAGAATCATTATATCCCACCTCAACGAGAGTGGAACAGAAAAAATTAATTTTTCTTCCAAAAACATTAAATGATTGTACCCACATATTCATTAAAGACGATCCAATTCACCCAAATTTATGCCCCGCCTACTCCGGCCCATACCTGGTTATAGACCGCAATAATGACGTTTTCAAAGTTATTAAGCGTGGCAAATTAATCTCAGTTGGCATTAACAATGTAAAACCCGGCTTTATTCATAATATTTCTAACTTAACACCTGAAACTGAACCTATTCCAGACACTACTCAAAGCTCCATCTTGTCGCCACCACAGCCACGTCCTCGCAGAAAAACTGTTTTTCCCCAAAGGCTGCGGGACTGTGTTGTTAACATAGAATAAGTTCATTATATTGCATCAATGCTAATTGCTGTATGATATTTTGTAAATATTGTTATAACACATCCTATGTTACACGTCTATTTTTTTAAAAATTGCAAAATTTTGTCAGGAGGGGAAGTCTGTAGTGATCCTATATAGATCACTACAAGTTCCTATAGAATAATGATAAATGGAAGGGCAACACTGCAAACGAGGAAGTAATAACTTGTGGATATAAAAACAATAATAAAGATATAACTGTAATGAAGTGTGTTATTTTGATTGTAAATATATGTTCTTTCAATTTCTGTTAAATAAGAATAAACAAATCAAAGAAAGTGTTCAATTATTTGTGGAATAACTATCTACACGTGTACAGGAGCCGTGCGGTTCCGGTACAGTTTGGTAGACAGCAAGTGCCAAAATTTTTAGATGAATTTTGGTGTAGTAATTATGTGCAGGAACTGTGCGGGTCCTGTGCAGTTTTGCTGTGCGGGTGTTATGCGGGTTTTGAGTGGGCAATTAAAACCAAAAACCTGTACAGGTTTTGTGCGGGTCCCGTTCGGTTTGTCGTATTGTCCGAATAAGGTTTTTAAAACGTAATGCGTGTGCAAAGCCCGTGCCCGAACTGTGCAAGTCCTTCATAGTTTATCACATAAAATTTTTAAACATTATTTGAAGTTTGCATGTAGAAATCACGTTCAGGAACTGTGCGGGTCCTGTGCAGTTTTCCATTCAGGAGTTATGCGGGTATCAGGTGGGCAATCCAAGTAGGACAACTGTACAGGTTCTATGCGGGTCCCATGCAGTTTATTAAGTACATTTTTTAATATTTTCAAGAATGCAAAGCAATATAACAAAGACTTGTTAATTCTGTGCACGTCCTTCACAGTTTCTAAGATAAAGTTTAAAAATATTATTTAAAGTCTGCATCTAGAAATCACGTGCAGGAACTGTGCAGGTACTGTATAGTTTGGTATACAGGTGTTATGCGAGTATCAGGTGGGCAATCCGAGTAGGATAACTGTACAGGTCCTGTGCGGGTTCCATACAGTTTATTAAGTGTATTTTTTATATTTTCAAGAATGCAAAGCAATATAACAAAGACTTGTTGGTCCTGTGCAGGCCCTTCACAGTTTATCACATAAAATTTTTAAACATTATTTGAAGTTTGCATGTAGAAATCATGTGCAGGAACTGTGCGGGTGCTGTGCAGTTTTCTATGCAGGAGTTATGCGGGTATCAGGTGGGCAATCCGAGTAGGATAACTGTACAGGTCCTGTGCGGGTCCCATGCAGTTTATTAAGTGTATTTTTTTATATTTTTAAGAATGCAAAGCAAGTAACAGACTTGTTGGTCCTGTGCAGGTCCTTCACAGTTTATCGCATAAAATTTTTAAACATTATTTGAAGTTTGCATGTAGAAATCATGTGCAGGAACTGTGCGGGTGCTGTACAGTTTTCTATGCAGGAGTTATGCGGGTATCAGGTGGGCAATCCGAGTAGGATAACTGTACAGGTCCTGTGCGGGTCCCATGCAGTTTATTAAGTGTATTTTTTTATATTTTTAAGAATGCAAAGCAAGTAACAGACTTGTTGGTCCTGTGCAGGTCCTTCACAGTTTCTCAGATAAAATTTTAAAATATTAGTTGAGGTTTACATGTAGAAATCATGCGCAGGAACTGTGCGGGTCCTGTGCAGTTTTTTATGCAGGATTTATGCCGCTTTCAAGTGGGCACTTAAAGTAAGAAACCTGTACAGATCCTGTGCGTGTCCCATGCAGCTAGTCGTGTTGTCTGAATAAGGTTTTTGAAAACATCAATGCAAGTGCAAAGCCCGCGCTAGAACTGTGCAGGTCCTTTACAGTTTATCAAACAAAGTTTTTATATATTTTTAGAAGTTTGCAAGTAGAAATCATGTGCCGGAACTGTGCGGGTCCCATGCAGACTTGCTATGCAGGAGTTATGCGGGTTTCTAGTGGGCCATTTAGGTAGAAAAACTGTACAGGTTCTGTGCGGGTTCCATGCTGATTATTAAATATATTTTTTTGATATTTTAAAGATTAGAGTCAATTTTTTCTTTTTTTATATTTAAATCAGACTCACGGTCCATAACAGAAAACAAAACAAAACATCAAAAACTATACGGAATAAGAGACACATACAAAAAAACAACACTTTAAAAAAAAAAATTAATAAAAAACTTGAAAACTATGGTAAGGGTTTGGAATGTCTGCAAACGTTAAAAACTGGTGAACTAAATTAACAGAAAGACAAAGTGCTTTGCAAGAGTTATTTTCTCTAAAGTTGTTTTATAGTGGTGTTGAAGCTATAAACAGTTCAAAGCTGTTTTCACTCCGTTCTGCAAGCAGCCATCAGAGAGCGGCGCTAAATTTATTAAAACAAAAAGCAGGATCGAAAAATCTGTAAAAGATCACGAAGTGTGCGAGTTGCGTTAATGTAGATCAAACAAAAGTTATATTTTGCTATTGTTATTTGGTTTAAGTACTTTTTGATGGCACCGGGTTCTTTTGAATGTTAAAATTAAAAGCGAAAATTAATTGTTTTCGGTTGGACAATTATAAGCTATTGTTTCAAAGGAAAATTACAAAACAGTTTGATTTTAGGCTTGATTTTAAAAAAGTAAGAAGTAGGGATAGCTTCATTTATAAAATGTAGCAACACTGCCACAGCACTTACATCGCACGAAAACGAAAGAAACGACATTACAGGATCTGCCGATACTCACCTCTGCAATCTCGATTGTTTGTGCAAGATCAGAACTTTTTTTAACTGTTGAAAAGTTCTTGGAATTTAAATCCAGCACTATTTTACCGCGTTTTGTTTTGTAGCGTGCTAAACGGTTGTTGGTGAATACGCAGTTTGAACAACGCCCACTTATATAAAGATTAACGTCCTTTCGATGACGCCGTTTCTCAAATTAAGATCATTTACGAGGGTCAGTCAATAAGTAATGAGACTTTCTCAATTACTTTGGTGTTCTTGGAGTTATGCAACTGAAATTTTATGTGATGATTATGAATGGAGTTGTCATCTTATTTACAACAAAACTTGTTTATTTTCAGATTACTGTAGGTGTGACGATAAATTGAAATGACTACTAGGCTAGGAAACAGCTCATGCTTGGAACAAAGAGGAGTCATCAGATTTCTGTTGGCAGAGAGTGTAAAATCATGTGAGATTCTGTCTAGAATGCAAAGACAATATGGTCCTTCCTGTATGTCTAGAGCAAACTTCTACAAATGGGTGCAAGCATTCAAAGATGGACGCGAAAGCATTACTGATGATCTGAGAAGTGGAAGACCTGTGGATGTCTCTACCCCAGAAGCAGTACAGGCAGTTGAAGACCTGATCAAATCTGATAGAAGGGTCACTTTAGATGAAATTGCTACAAACTTGGACATCTCCCATGGCACAGTGTACGCAATTGTGCGTGAGAAGCTGCGTTTTTCAAAAGTCAGCTGTCGCTGGGTTCCAAAGATGTTAACGGATGATCACAAAATGCAGCGCCTGATGGCTTCCAGAGCATCACTACGCAGATACAGAAAGGAGGGAGATGTATTTCTATCGAGAATAGTGACAACTGATGAGACCTGGGTCTTTCATTATGAACCTGAATCGAAACGACGATCAATGGAGTGGAAGCATGTTTCTTCCCCAGTGAAGAAAAAATTCAAATCTCAGAAAAGTTTAAGGAAAGTCATGCTCACTGTGTTCTGGGACAGAAATGGGCCGATCACTATCAGTTTCTTGGAAAGGGGCAATACTGTGAACTCAGAGAACTACTGTGAGCTGCTAACTCAAGTGAAAAAAGACATTAAGAACAAACGGAGAGGACTTCAATCAAGAGGTGTGATTCTCCTTCAGGATAATGCAAGGCCCCACACAGCAGCAAGAACCCTAGCCAAAATTGAAGATTTAGGCTGGAAACTTCTAACACACCCACCCTACAGCCCAGACCTTGCACCATCTGATTTTCACCTCTTCGGCCCACTCAAAGAGAGTATGAAGGGAATTCACTTCCAGACTGATGAAGAAGTGAAGGCTGCTGTGAGCAACTGGCTAAGGACCCAGTCCACGGAATTCTATGCCAAAGGAATAGACAATCTAATATCAAGATGGAACAAGTGTGTTGCAAAGGAGGGAGACTATGTTGAAAAATAAAAAAGCATTTTTTGATTACCAGTCATTGCAAACTTGAGTTATTAAAAAAGTCTCATTACTTATTGACTGACCCTCGTATAACGCCCTGTCACAAGCAAAGTGTAAAAGCTTGCCTGATAGTATTTACGTTTGTTAAAGTTTTATAAAATCTATATTTTTAGATTGGGTGTTAAAGTACTTTTTGCTTGAAATTGTTCAAATTTTCGAAACTTAAAATTTTAGGCTTTTAACTTTGCTTTCTATTAAGTCGTGTTTAACGAAGAAAAATCGAACAAAAAAATGTTTCGTTAGAATAACAGTTATCATCAAGCCTCAATCAATTCAATAAATCATACTAAATTATCAGATCTTGCGTTTTTTGGTGTCCGATCTATGGGGCGCGCCGGTACAACGCAATATACCTGGTTGGTCCACCGAGCCCCGTCATTCAATTGTATGCAATCTAACAATTTTGAACTTTTTCAGCAAGATTTTGTAGTAGCTTTATAACAATCCAAGCAAACAATTTTTGAGGTTGCCTAAATGTTTTTTTAACTTTTACAGGTTCAGACTTTTAATAAAAATAATTTCGCTTAGAGCTCAAAAATTTATTTATTGTAAGGTAAACATTTTAATGCATTATATATACTACTTCTTTATGAAAGTGTTATCACAATAAAACAAACGCTAAGTGACGCCAACTGCAATTTTTTGGAAAATTTCTTACATTTAATAATGGCTTTAGTATGGTGCAAACAGAGCGGTTGCACCAGCCGGACCCCCTGAAAAACGTCAAAAAGTGGCCGCCCTAACCCAAATATTGCTTTATTTTTTCATAGTAGCACCATGACGATGGCTCCCATGTCTTCACCTTAACTTTTAAGACGAAAGTATAGATTCGATTGAAAGTGTTGACTTTTTTTAGACGTTTTTGGAACAAAAAAAATTTACCCACTAAAAAGAGGCTCCCTTTTTTTCTTGCACCAGGCCTTCCTTTCGTAAAGCCTTCACTGCTTACATTCTTTTAAGGGTTCACATTTTGTGCTACTGAGTAGTACCAAAACTCCATAATAAAAGTAATCTAATTTCTGTACCACTGAGCCATAAATTTGATTTTTTTGGTAATTTGAATGCACTCAAATATCACATGAAAGCTAAAAAATTCTCACTTACCAATCCAAACCTTTTTTGATCCTTACATAACGCTTACAAATGTAAATAACTACACTTTATAATCTTTTATAGGAACAGTTTCAAAACAAATGCAACC
Organism: Diplosoma virens; assembly: GCA_963680785.1. Lineage (NCBI taxonomy): Eukaryota > Metazoa > Chordata > Ascidiacea > Aplousobranchia > Didemnidae > Diplosoma > Diplosoma virens. Next base: position 18,256,067 of record OY796896.1, read on the forward strand.
CAAAAATTGTAACAAATTTAAAAGCAACCTCCAGGAGCCAAGAACTTGGATTGGTTGATAGTGAAATAAAGATGACTAATAAAGGTTTAAATTAAGTTTATTTAAACTGATATGCAGTATGCGCAGTGACCAAGTTGTCAACATTAGCATATTTTCCATTGGTTATAAAAGACAGATTGTACGAGTATGTATAAAAGTAAAACAGAAGAGATTCAAAAATGATCTATAGAAAATTTTTCAAAAAGTGGAGCTTGCTTTGCTTGTTGTGGCTGGTAGCAAAGGCAAAACTTCTTTTCCAGACAAGATTCATTATCATTTGGAACCAAAGGCGTACCGAGAATTTTTGAAAGGGATAAAGGTATAACAGCAAAAATCAAATTTACTTAGCGTAAAATCACTTTTTCAAATGGTAGAAAATGGCCTTCACTTTGTATCTGTCTCGGTTTTGTTGGTTTTTTGTCCAAAACACGTAGTGATGTATAAAAAAAGTCTTTACTTCAAAGCTATCTCTGATTTCTCATATTACTGATCTCCATGGCGTAATACCCCCCTCCCCTAAATACGCTACGGTTTGGAACATGTGCTAATGCTGTAGAAGTACTGTAAAAGCATATGTTGGTAAAGCAACGACAACAGATAATGTTATATAGAACTGTCAGATTAAAAAAGAGAGCACTGGGCTTTTTTTCAATCCTCGATGTTGTTTGCGCAAAACCACTCGGTGCTTGTCTTGAGGAAGCAGAGAGCCAATAAAAGAGGTTTATTGCGGGGTTAAATAGGCTCCTCTGGTATAGGGAACACCAACTAGAGATATCGGCTCATAACTTTTTGTGCTCTCCTCAGGGTTTAATTGTGTGATCGCGACTGCAAGCGCTCTTCTCTAGATTTTGAAAACTTTGAAGCAATGACGTAACCAAAAAAGTCACGTACAACAGCTCCACAATAGATTATAATGCATGTTCAAAGCAGATGAAATCTAGGCTAAGAGTTTTACCTGGTATAAAAGTGTTGTAAAACAGCATTAAATTCTCTGAGCTAAATTTCAATTACATGTATTATATATGTTTACTGAGTTTAATAAGGTAGTCCTGCAAGGGTACTTCTTGAAAGGCGAGTCGAGATGACGTGGGTCAACCTTGTATCTTTCGTTTTCTAAATAGATAATCTACAATAGCATCATGCATCTAAAAGGAAATAGTTTGCCGTCGCGGGATTGTCTTGACTCTTGATTTACCTGTAAAAAAGATTTGCTAAGGTACTCCATGTTTTTAATTAGAGTGTGAAAAGTTGATGATCCGAGAATTGCTTCAGACCAGCGATGTTCTTTTCTTTCGTTTCAAGTCTGGCCTGCAAGGTTTTACAGCAGCCATCCTTGACCCGTATCACTCCAGAAAACTTCTTAATTATTTTGCAGTGGGTTGGATATCTAAAAATGATATAAAAACGGTCTAGGTCACCTGGAAGAATAATCTTTTTGGCTGCTTTTCTGATGATGTTGAAAACATTCTGATAAGTCTGGTTCCCGTCTTACGAATTTGGTGCCAATAAAGTAGTTCAAGACTCAATACTGGGCCTCACGAAATTCCATTATTTAACATTGAACATGCTTGGCACCGGCAAAACGTACCTCGGTGGCATTATGTGAGGGTTTTTAATCTTGTGACCAGAAATATCTGTATGGTAATTAGTGAGTATGAGGACAAACGTAAACAAATGTCAGATCAGAATTATTGCCAGGCTTCTACGGCGGCCTGTGAGTGTGGCGCAAAAAAGAGTACATTGTGGTAACATCTTGCCCCATTTATCACCATCCGAATGAAGCCTGTGCTCTCTGATATCGAAAAGACCTAATGACCTGGTTAACGGAAATATGTCCGGCAATTTAGTGGACCATCCAGCTCCAAAGTATTCCAGCGACCAGCAGAGTAAAAGATGGTGGTACTTTCACCATTGCACAAGAATGCAAGATGGTTAATACTCGTACTCACCCAAACACTCAATTAAAATACCACCATAAAAACTGTTATGAATTTGTAGTCCTAATCAAAATGCAGGCCAAAGCGTATAGACAGTGATAAAAAAATTGGGCGGTTCTAGGATCACAGCTGGTTGGTTTTTGTAGATAGGCCTACGTATCAACAAAAACGTTTATTTATTTATTATTAACGGCCACACAATCATTTAATCTTGCAATGTTTAGGTGGTAATCAGTCCAGAATAATAGTTTTTAGAAAAATATATCCATTCAGAAAAACTATAGTTATTTCAAAATTAAGAAGTATAATTTTTTTCCGCCCATGTGCACATTAGTGGTGCAGCTGGGTCTTTTGGATAACAATCAGTGCCTTAAAACTATAGAGTGATAGTTATTAGAAACGTTTATTTTGAGGCTTTCGATGTTCAGCCAGATGGTGGACTTTCGGTACTCTTGACAATATGCTTTGATAGGGGCATTTTTCTTTATTGCATCGTTCTAAAAACGATGATTTCCAATTAGCAGGCCCTGGCTAAACATTGGAAGTTCTAGATACAGCTAAGATATTCTAACATTTTGGAAGATTTTTTTCTACTCCTTTATGCAAAATTTCAAGTATAAACCTTATTTGGCTGCAAAAAAGCATTTGCCACCCGAGTCAATTTGTTTGTTTTTACAGCTGGCAACTACAGCATTTTTATTGTTTCTGATAAAGGATTTATGAAGGTCCAAAAATGTTTAAACTGAATGCTTTAGTATGTTTGCATTAAGAATTTTTAAAATGAGGGTTCGATTACTTTAGAGCGAAGGCGTGCAGCATACGGCGCGCGGGCTAGAATGCGGCCCCCGGTGCTTCTTTTTATGGCCCGCTTCTGGTGAACAAAGAAACGAGGTTATAAATACAAGTTAAACAAAATGTTAATAAGAGAAATTTTTTTGTGTTTAAATAAGAAACAATTTTAAAGTCGAGTAAATAAACCATATTTAATAACTATTTTTTTAACCTACCTATAGTTTTCAATTCGTATTACTATTTTTATCTTTATTTTTTACGTCACATGGTAATTAAATTCAGACTATGAACCATAGCAATTTGCTCTTGTTCAATCATAGTTCTTATTGAACGGATATTTAAATATAAAATTGATTCTGAAAATTAGCAAAAGCTTAAAATATCAACAAGTAAGAGAAGGAAGGTTAGTTGTGGAAGAAAACGGTTCAGCAATAAGTGGTGCAAAATGTATTAAAAATCTCTGACACACTTTCCTTGTTTATAGATTAGAAAAGTCAAAACACAAGATATCAATTGTGAAAAGTATGTTGAAATGGTTGAAAAGTATCACTTTATTTGTAACAAGCTTTGAAGATTTTCGAAACAGGACGCAAGCCGACAAATGGACGAAAACATCGCATAGATTAGCATTAACACCATAGCTCGTACAGCTGTTGTCTCAAAAAATCGTGACGACTGCAAAATAGAGCGATTAAGTATTTGGCGAGTTCTTTGTTGATTGTGGCAGTTTTGCTCTTTATAGAAACTTTTGTTCTTCATAGAAAAAGCAGTTATTTTTTGCTTCTAATGAAAAATATATTTTGAAAGATAGAAATTTATAGATGGAGGTTTTTCATAGTTTGTGATTTGCTTTACGTGTAATTAAAAACCGTTTTACTTTGAACCACTGTTTTGGCAAATTTGTTTGTATTTCTGAAAATATTATTTCTACACGCAGTTTGTGTATAGTAACAGGTACTAACAGTGATCACTAGTAAACCAAAAATAAAACCTTGTTCTTTTGCTAGCAAGTTAGGATCATATTTGGTTGACAATTTAATATTTCGTAGAATTAATTTAGCATTACTTAGTACAGGTTACTTATTTTATTTTTTATTTTATCTCTATATATATCCTCCTGGCTCGCAGGAGAGTGACTGAGGCGCTAATAGGTAGGATAACCAATCACTCTGCGCTCTTGTTGACAAATGTTTTTTAGTCTTGGGAGAACGTGCGAATAAATTTTAAAGTCTGCATCAGCTTTTGCTTTAATGCAGCGTCGCTCAATTTGATTTAACAAACTATAAATAACCATTTTCTTGCTACCTTTCAATTATTTTTCAGTGATTGCTCACCACAGTATTTCTATTTAATACCAAAAATATCATCTAAATATAACATTATATGAATTCAAAATTCGATTTGGAATATCCCTATTAAGTTCACGCTTCACGTCGGAACTTTCAAGGATTTTTGACCATGGTCAACTTTATCCTTTCTACAAGATAGCTAAATTTAATCAAAGACGGATTGCCACTCGTCGCTTTGACAAGTCGTTAGTATAGTAATTTTTTAATTAAATAACCATAACCCATAAAATATAGACGCTATTTTATTAGGAATTTTCAAAATTCTCTAGTTACTTTTTTCGCATTACTTGAACGTTTAACAATTTCGTTAACAAAAATTCTATCAGGATTTCCGTATTTTTGCGAATGAACAAGAAGCAACGTTTTAATTCCATTCTTGTCTGATTAAGTTTAATCATGCTGTACATCGATTTGTTAGAAAAAATTGAGCAAATTTGGATCTTCTATAGAAAGCCCCCGCCAGCGCAATCTGCAGTACTTAAAACGTGGCGGGGCTGTTTTTCTCAATCTCACATTTTTGCATTAGTGGCGGATGCTTTCTACAAAAGATCCGCAAATTTTTCGTACAAAAATATTAATTCAAAAGCAATAAATAAATTCTTAGTTGATAAAAATTTATATACCATTCTATGTAGTGCATACATACATAATTGATTAAATGAAGTTTAGTGTCAGTATTTTTTGGTTTCGCAATTAATTGATGGATAACGTGGCCGAAATACAGTGAACACTGTTTCGACGGTTGCATCCTTGAGAAAGATACTTGCCTCAGCTAGACAATTTTAGCTAATATCTTTAAAATGTTGTCAGATCACGCTGTAAGCAATTCAAACAAATAAAAAGTTTTAACCGGGCAGTAGAATCTTGTAAGCAAGTCGGGGTAAACACGTGAGTGTCACTGTATTTATAAAGCTTCGTTGTCCTGTAAGCCTGGCGAATAGTGTTGACAGTGATATGATATGACCAAATAATGCTTTGTTTTTCTCAGTTGCAGAAACATGATTAGAATAATTTTAAGTTCTTTTGTCAGTGTTATTTAACCATATTTTATAGATCCTTACGCCAGACCGTTACAAAAATTTTTTATGCTATAATTTGAGCATAAATTTATATTACTGATTAACCTAATAAATATTTGTTGAACTGTTCTTTTAGACCGAATTCTAACTTTGTTGCTTCTTCGTCTGAAAACGATAGTGATATTGTTCCTCCCTCCCCACCAACGAAGTTATTGAGATCAAATCAAAAACCCATTAATGACGTGCCCTCAAGATTAAACTTTTCCTCGCCTTTGATATATGAAGGTCTTCCCCTGTTGCTAGCACACCGTTGTCAACATCAGCTTTGGATTTACCATCGAACATATCAAACCAAGACTCAGGTAAGCCCTTAACACTTTCTAAAACTGCACTGCGATTACATTGCTAATGTTATTTTCCAATTTTTAATTGTTTCTGGTTGAATTTTTTAACTGTAATTACTTTACAAGAGCGGCTAAATTATGGAGTCAACTGTCAAATATTGCATCAGTCGAGCATCTTTTAGAATATTTCTTTTCTCATTCACGCAACCTTTCCAAAATTACCAATTCGTACATGTATATTATGCAATTCTCTACGGGATCATTTTTTAAATGCTATTAAAACATTGTGTAAACTGCATTTGAAGTATATTAAGAGCTCAAAACTTTTTTAGAATAAACTTTGCCTCATAATTGTTACTCAAAAAGTACAAAAATAATGCAAGTTTACAAAAGTGTAAAAAGTTTGACAAATTAAAAATTAATCTTTATTTAAACTAATTAGGATATAGCCACTTGATGACTTTATTAGGGTGCGTACGGAGCGCCCCACGGCCTTCCTAAAAAACATCAAAAAGTAGCCCTCCAAACCAAAATATTGCCATATTTCTTTATAATCGCACCAGGATGTTTGCATCTGTAAAATAAAGACTTGTTTTAAAGATTATTTTATTTTGATGCACTAAAAAGTGGCCCCTTATTTTTCTTGCACCGGGCCCTTTTTTGTAAGGCCATCACTGGATATAGCTTGCATGTTCTTAGTTCTAATAAGCCTACTACTAATTTCGTCAATCTGTTGTCTCTGCTAGACGTTCTTAAGAAGTATTTCTAATTTTCCATCATATTACAATATGTAGGCCTAAAATAAAAACCAAACACTAAATTTTCAACTGGAGGACAATATCTGTGCATCTTTAATGGCGGTCAATTTAATCATTGAATAAGTTCTATAAGCATTCCAGCAAGGAAATAATATGAATGAATAAATACAAGTAACTTCAGATATAGATGAAAAATGATGAATTAGAGTAGACCTTGACATATTGTTGTTTGACATTTTTTATATTCAAAACTTAATTAAACTCAGTTAATTTTTTTAGGCTGTGCAACTTTATGTAACTGCGAAGGCAGAATCAGGGTATGATGATTTTTTTTGGCATTTTTTTTGGAAACCTAAAAAAATTATCATACCCTGATTCTGCCTCGCCAACTAACAAAGACTTTTTTTCATCTTCACTTTCATTTTACATGTGCCCGCGGCCCGCGATAAACTTGCCAATAAAAAAGGGTCCACAATGGGTAAAAAGTAAAACAGGCCTGCTGTAAAAGAAAGATTTAAAAAATTGCACAAACTATTGTGGCAACTTTCCAAAACAGACTTGGCAACTCTTACGAGTCGCGATCCTAGGTTGAGAAACACCGGTCAACGGGTCGAGTCTTTCAACCAATCAGGCGTCTTGTCGAAGAATTAAAATAACGAAAAATTTTAATTTGTCGTATTTTTCTCATGATTGTCGAACGAAAATTCAATAGAATGTTAATATTTTGTTCTAACCTTCAAATTAATTTAACCTTTGATGCACTTTTGTATAACAAAAAATTATAAAAGTCAAATATTACAAATTTTAAAACAATAAATTCTAATTTAGATTGTTGTTATTTTTTATAGAAGCTGTAAAGAAGCATCGTATTTCGAAAAATGCTAAACGGAACGAAATTGAAAAATGCGTTGCAAAGTGGCTTCGCGACAGCCGTGACTGCAACGACAGAAGAATAAAAAGATCAAAAGCAAATTCCGACTGTTGATATTTTGTCATAATTTTTGTATGTTTAAATATAAAAATAAAGTTTAAATTTAAAATTGTGATTTGTCAAAAATTTTAAAAACAAAAATATCAAAAAATTGGATTATTAAAATAAACTAGTTTTAATAAAAAATAAGTAATCCACTAAACAAAGCATGGTTTTATAGTTTTTTAGTCTTGTCTTTAACATTGTGTAAAATGTTGTAATTTTCCAAGCAATATTATTTAAAATCACTATAAAATCCGCGCAGGAAGTTGCATTAAGCCACCGTGAAAACCTTTACAGGAAATCGGCATTAAACCATCATGAAAACCGTGCAGAAAATCGGCATTAAGCCACCGCGAAAACCGTACAGAAAGTCGGCATTAAGCCACCGCGAATCCCGTACAGGAAATTGGCATCAGCCACCATAAAAACCGTGTAGAAAATCGGTGTTAAACCACCATAAAAACCGTGCAGGAAGTCGGCATTAAACCACCATGAAACCCGTGCAGGAAATCGGCATTAAACCATCATGAAAACCGTGCAGAAAATCGGCATTACACCACCGTGAAAACCGTACAGAAAGTTGGTGTTAAACCACCATGAAACCCGTGCAGGAAATCGGCATCAAACCATCACGAAAACCATACAGAAAATCGGCATTACACCGCCAAAAAACGTCGTGCAGGAAATCGGCATTAAGTCGCCACGAAACCCGTGCGGTTAAACCCATGTGGGGCCACTTCGGGGCCCGCGGCGAAATCGATACGGGTCCTGTACGGGCTGCCCTCGCAGGGCCCGCACAGTTTCCCGTACAGGGCCCTTGCGGGCCCTGCATTGCATTGTTGGCTGGGCAAATACACAAGACTGGGACCAGACTTATCAGAATGTTTTCAACATCATCAGAAAAGCAGCCAAAAAGACTATTCTTCTAGGTGACCTAGACCGTTTTTATATCATTGCAAAATAATTAAGTTTTTTGGAGTGACACGGGTCAAGGATGGCTGCTGTAAAACTATGCTGGCCAGACTTGAAACGAAAGAAAAGAACATCGCTGCTCTGAAGCAATTCTCGGATCATCAACTTTTCACACTCTAATTAAAAACGTGGAGTTCCTTAGCAAATCTTTTTTACAGGTAAGTCAAGAGTCAAGACAATCCTGCGACGGCAAACTATTTCCTTTTAGATGCATGATGCTATTGTAGATTATCTATTTAGAAAACGAAAGATACAAGGTTGACCCACGTCATCTCAACTCGCCTTTCAAGAAGTACCCTTGCAGGACTACCTTATTAAACTCAGTGAACATATGTAATTGAAATTTAGCTCAGAGAATTTAATGCTGTTTTGCAACACTTTTATACCAGGTAAAACTCTTAGCCTAGATTTCATCTGCTTTGAACATGCATTATAATCTATTGTGGAGCTGTTGTACGTGACTTTTTTGGTTACGTCATTGCTTCAAAGTTTTCAAAATCTAGAGAAGAGCGCTTGCAGTCGCGATCACACAATTAAACCCTGAGGAGAGCACAAAAAGTTATGAGCCGATATCTCTAGTTGGTGTTTCCTATACCAGAGGAGCCTGTCTAACCCCGCAATAAACCTCTTTTATTGGCTCTCTGCTTCCTCAAGACAAGCACCGAGTGGTTTTGCGCAAACAACATCGAGGATTGAAAAAAAGCCCAGTGCTCTCTTTTTTAATCTGACAGTTCTATATAACATTTATCTGTTATCGTTGCTTTACCAACATATGCTTTTACAGTACTTCTACAGCATTAGCACATGTTCCAAACCGTAGCGTATTTAGGGGAGGGGGTTATTACGCCATGCCTTCCTTTGGAGATCAGTAGTATGAGAAATCAGAGATAGCTTTGAAATAAAGACTTTTTTTATACATCACTACGTTTTTTGGACGAAAAACCAACAAAACCGAGACAGATACAAAGCGAAGGCCATTTGCTACCATTTGAAAAAGTGATTTTACGCTAAGTAAATTTGATTTTTGCTGTTATACCTTCATCCCTTTCAAAAATTCTCGGTACGCCTTTGGTTCCAAATGATAATAAATCTTGTCTGGAAAAGAAGTTTTGCCTTTACTACCAGCCACAACAAGCAAAGCAAGCTCCACTTTTTGAAAAATTTTCTATAGATCTGTTTTGAATCTCTTCTGTTTTACTTTTATACATACTCGTACAATCTGTCTTTTATAACCAATGGAAAATATGCTAATGTTGACAACTTGGTCACTGCGCATACTGCATATCAGTTTAAATAAACTTAATTTAAACCTTTATTAGTCATCTTTATTTCACTACCATCCAATCCAAGTTCTTGGCTCCTGGAGGTTGCTTTTAAATTTGTTACAATTTTTGGGTTGCATTTGCTTTGAAACTGTTCCTATAAAAGATTATAAAGTGTAGTTATTTACATTTGTAAGCGTTATGTAAGGATCAAAAAAGGTTTGGATTGGTAAGTGAGAATTTTTTAGCTTTCATGTGATATTTGAGTGCATTCAAATTACCAAAAAATCAAATTTATGGCTCAATGGTACAGAAATTAGATTACTTTTATTATGGAGTTTTGGTACTACTCAGTAGCACAAAATGTGAACCCTTAAAAGAATGTAAGCAGTGAAGGTTTTACGAAAGGAAGGCCTGGTGCAAGAAAAAAAAGGGAGCCTCTTTTTAGTGGGTAAATTTTTTTTGTTCCAAAAACGTCTAAAAAAAGTCAACACTTTCAATCGAATCTATACTTTCGTCTTAAAAGTTAAGGTAAAGACAGGGGAGCCACCGTCATGGTGCTACTATGAAAAAATAAAGCAATATTTGGGTTAGGGCGGCCACTTTTTGACGTTTTTCAGGGGGTCCGGCTGGTGCAACCGCTCTGTTTGCACCATACTAAAGCCATTATTAAATGTAAGAAATTTTCCAAAAAATTGCAGTTGGCGTCACTTAGCGTTTGTTTTATTGTGATAACACTTTCATAAAGAAGTAGTATATATAATGCATTAAAATGTTTACCCTACAATAAATAAATTTTTGACTCTAAGCGAAATTATTTTTATTAAAAGTCTGAACCTATAAGAGTTAAAAAAACATTTAGGCAACCTCAAAAATTGTTTGCTTGGATTGTTATAAAGCTACTACAAAATCTTGCTTAAAAAGTTCAAAATTGTTAGATTGCATACAATTGAATGACGGGGCTCGGTTGGATCAACCAGGTATATTGCGTTATACTGGCGCGCCCCATAGATCGGACACCAAAAAACGCAAGATCTGATAATTTAGTATGATTTATTGAATTGATTGAGGCTTGATGATAACTGTTATTCTAACGAAACATTTTTTTGTTCGATTTTTCTTCGTTAAACACGACTTAATAGAAAGCAAAGTTAAAAGCCGTAAAATTTTAAGTTTCGAAAATTTGAACAATTTCAAGCAAAAAGTACTTTAACACCCACTCTAAAAATATAGATTTGATAAAACTTTAACAAACGTACATAAATACTATTAGGCAAGCTTTTACACTTTGCTTGTGACAGGGCGTTATAAATGATCTTAATTTGAGAAACGGCGTCATCGAAAGGACGTTAATCTTTATATAAGTGGGCGTTGTTCAAACTGTATATTCACCAACAACCGTTTAGCACGCTACAAAACAAAACGCGGTAAAATAGTGCTGGATTTAAATCCCAACAACTTTTCAACAGTTAAAAAAAGTTCTGATCTCGCACAAACAATCGAGATTGCAGAGGTGAGTATTGGCAGATGCTGTAGCGTCGTTTCTTTTGTTTTCATGCGATGTAGGTGCTGTGGCAGTGTTGCTACATTTTATAAATGAAGTTATCCCTACTTCTTACTTTTTTAAAATTAAGCCTAAAATCAAACTGTTTTGTAATTTTCCTTTGAAACAATAGCTTATAATTGTCCAACCGAAAACAATTAATTTTCGCTTTTAATTTTAACATTCAAAAGAACCCGGTGCCATCAAAAAATACTTAAACCAAATAACGATAGCAAAATATAACTTTTGTTTGATCTACATTAACGCAATTCGCACACTACATGATCTTTTACAGATTTTTCGATCCTGCTTTTTGTTTTAATAAATTTAGCGCCGCTCTCTGATGGCTGCTTGCAGAGACGGAGTGAAAAACAGCTTTGAACTGTTTATAGCTTCAACACCACTATAAAACCAACTTTAGAGAAAATAACTCTTGCAAAGCACTTTGTCTTTCTGTTAATTTAGTTCACCAGTTTTTAACGTTTGCAGGCATTCCAAACCCTTACCATAGTTTTCAAGTTTTTTATTAATTTTTTTTTTTAAAGTGTTGTTTTTTTGTATGTGTCTCTTATTCCGTGTAGCTTTTGATGTTTTGTTTTGTTTTCTGTTATGGACCGTGAGTCTGATTTAAATAAAAAAAAAATTAACTCTATTCTTTAAAATATCAAAAAAATATATTTAATAATCAGCATGGAACCCGCACAGAACCTGTACAGTTTTTCTACCTAAATGGCCCACTAGAAACCCGCATAACTCCTGCATAGCAAGTCTGCATGGGACCCGCACAGTTCCGGCACATGATTTCCACTCGCAAACTTCTAAAAATATATAAAAACTTTGTTTGATAAACTGTAAAGAACCTGCATAGTTCTGGCGCGGGCTTTGCACTTGCACTGGTGTTTTCAAAAACCTTATTCAGACAACACGACTAGCTGCACGGGATACGCACAGGATCTGTACGGGTTTCCCACTTTAATTGCCCACTTGAAAGCGGCATAAATCCTGCATAAAAAACTGCACAGGACCCGCACAGTTCCTGCGCATAATTTCTACATGTAAACCTCAACTAATATTTTAAAATTTTATCTGAGAAACTGTAAAAGACCTGCACAGTTCGGGCGCAGCGGCTTTGCACTCGCAATGGTGTTTTCAGAAACCTTGAATCTGTACAAGAACGTGAGCAGGACCAACATAAAGTTTTAATTATTTTTTTTTGTATTCTTGAAAATATCCAAAAATATATGTTAAAAACTGCATGGAATCCGCACAGGACTTGTGCAGGTTTCCTACTTAAATTGCTCGCTTGAAATCTGCATAACTCCTGCATAGAAAATTGTACAGCACCCGCACAGTTCTTAAACAGGATTTCTCCATACGAACTTCAAATAATGTTTTAAAACTTTATCTGGGAAACTGTGAAGGACCTGTACAGGACCAACAAGTTTTTGTTATATTGCTTTGCATTCTTGAAAATATAAAAAAATACACTTAATAAACTGCATGGGACCCGCACAGGACCTGTACAGTTATCCTACTTGGATTGCCCACCTGATACCCGCATAACTCCTGCATGGAAAACTGCACAGGACCCGCACAGTTCCTGCATATGATTTCTACATGCAAACTTCAAATAATGTTTAAAAATTTTATGTGATAAACTGTGAAGGGCCTGCACAGGACCAACAAGTCTTTGTTACTTGCTTTGCATTCTTGAAAATATAAAAAAATACACTTAATAAACTGTATGGGACCCGCACAGGACCTATACAGTTATCCTACTTGGATTGCCCACCTGAGACCCGCATAACTCCTGCATAGAAAATTGTACAGTACCCGCACAGTTCCTGCATATGATTTCTACATGCAAACTTCAAATAATGTTTAAAAATTTTATGTGATAAACTGTGAAGGACCTGCACAAAACCAACAAGTCTTTGTTACTTGCTTTACATTCTTGAAAATATAAAAAATACACTTAATAAACTGTATGGGACCCGCACAGGATCTGTACAGTTATCCTACTTGGATTGCCTACCTGATACTCGCATAACACCTGTATACCAAACTATACAGTACCTGCACAGTTCCTGCACGTGATTTCTAGATGCAGACTTTAAATAATATTTTTAAACTTTATCTTAGAAACTGTGAAAGACATGCACAGGACCAACAAGTTTTTGTTACTTGCTTTGCATTCTTAAAAATATAAAAAAATACACTTAATAAACTGCATGGAATCCGCACAGGACCTGTACAGTTATCCTACTTGGATTGCCCACCTGATACCCGCATAACTCCTGTATAGAAAACTGCACAGCACCCGCACAGTTCCTGCACATGATTTCTACATGCAAACTTCAAATAATGTTTTAAAACTTTATCTTAGAAACTGTGAAGGACCTGTACAGGACCAACAAATCTTTGTTACTTGCTTTGCATTCTTGAAAATATAAAAAAATACACTTAATAAACTGCATGGGACCCGCATAGGACCTGTACAGTTATCATACTTGGATTGCCCACCTGATACCCGCATAACTCCTGAATGGAAAATTGCACAGCACCCGCACAGTTCCTGCACGTGATTTCTACATGCAAACTTCAAATAATGTTTAAAAATTTTATGTGATAAACTGTGAAGGACTTGCACAGTTCGGGCACGGGCTTTGCACACGCATTACGTTTTAAAAACATTATTCGGAAAATACGACAAACTGAACGGGACCCGCACAAAACCTGTACAGGTTTTTGGTTTTAATTGCCCACTCAAAACCTGCATAACACCCGCACAGCAAAACTGCACAGGAACCGCACAGTTCCTGCACATAATTACTACACCAAAATTTACCTAAAAATTTTGGCACTTGCTGTCTACCAAACTGTACCGGAACCGCACGGTTCCTGTACACGTCTGCTATTGACGATAGCCCACTTGAAAACTGCATTTTACCCTCCTGAAAACTGCACCGGACCTGTACCGGGCCCTTACGGTTTTGGCTTGCCCGCACTTGCCCGCATTGCCCACATATTACCCTCAAGGGCCCTGCACGGACATGTTGGCTGGGCATTGAATAACAAGCATGAAAGGTGCTGAGCAGAAAACGTTGATTAACTATTAATGTACATTGAAGAAAAAAAAGTCATGATCGAATTTCAAGAAGATTTTTGACGACTAGTCCATCCACATTCCTTGAGTGCAAACAACACAGCCCTAATGTCTTTTTCCTTTACTGAAACCAAATCACTGACCTCAGGAAAGAAAAACTCTGTAACATTGCGTTTCTTCCACATAAAAATAAATTTTACGATCGCCATCAAAATCCTTGTTTTTGGTGATCTGACCAACATAATATTTTCTGGGAAATGTTTTAAATTCAACTAGCACATAGTCACCTATTGCAGGCTCATTAGTGCAGTCTGGGACAAGGAGACTTTTTTCAACATTGCAAGGGTCTGAAAAGTTGTCAGATGAATGATCTGACAGAAGAATCTGTATCTCATCAACGTTTGAACTTTCGTTGCTATACAGACGTTTTCTAGAGTTTTTAACTTTCCGTTTTGGTGCTTTCTAAACTTTTTTACAACTTTTTAAAAGCTTTTTTTGGGGTGTGTCAGTGAAAATCATGCTACAACCTTTTTTTCTTCTAGGAGCTTTTGGATAACCAATTACCTGTTCTGGAGATAAAAAATTATTCTGGAATGTTTCCAGATTTTGGATCTCAACGTCATTAAGCGACCCTAAATCTTTTCGCTAAAAATCAACATTGTGGAAGCTTTCGTTTTCTTCCAAATGTCTGATGCTTGGTGATGCATCTGTGGCGATCGCCGCATTTTTACGCTTGTGTATTTTTTTTGTTTGTTTATTCATTTTTTCTTTTTGGATAATATACGAGAGAGTCTTTGAGAAGCGAAAAAGCACATGTAGAAAAGTTAATGTACTGTGAGTTTTAATAAAAGAAGATCTGTAAAAGTTGTGGAATTTACATGTAGCTAGACTTTATATAAACCCCTATCTGCTACACATCATTAGGTTGATTAGTGACCAGACTGGGTAAAAAATCGCATTCATCAAAAATGTGTTTATCTAAGGGGAATATGCCAGGTTTTTTAAACCCAACTATGATATTGGTTTGAGTAATAGCTTTTTCTTTGGTAAACATACCAATGGTAGATTTCCTTTGTCTATTTCTTACCATAATTTTCATAAATTATTATAAAATAATAAATATTATCAAAACTAAGAAAACATTTTTGCAATTTATGGATTATATTTAACTTAAAAATTGTAGTTATAAACTTTAGTAAAATTAGTTGTAATCTTAAGCCTAATTACTAGTTGCTGATAAATCAAACGAAATAGGCTATTGTGCAAAATAGATCTATATAATCATCAAAGGGCACAGTCGGACAGTGTCTGGTTGTTCCCCCAAAAAAATGTCCGATTGTGCCCAAACCAAAAATTTTTTTTTCAAGGTGGAGCCGAAAACTTAAAAGTTAATTCAAATTATTTTATGGTATAAGATAGCAAATAAACCAAGTTCTAAAATGTATCAACAATGAGAAGAATTCAAATTAAAGCTAAGGCAAAAATTCAATTCAATTCAATTCAATTCAGTTTATTCCCATAAGCATGAAAAGATCAGCTACAATAACAATAAAATATAAAAGTGTGAAATCTATATTTGCTCATGGAGGAGACAGCGAAAAGACCAAAAGGTCATCGAAGTCAGCTGCCACCGCATTAATTAAATTTGAGAGTAACCACAGTCACAAGTAATGTTAAATATGAGATGTAGGCATAATGAAACCAAAGTGGCAACAATAACAGCAAAAAAAACAGAAATAGTAATACACAAAAAAAAAAAAAAACACATAGACACACATAACAGAACAAAACAAAAAAAAAATATATATATATAATAATAAAAAAAAAAAAAAAAAAAAAATAATAATAATAATAAATTAGTTGTATGATTTCAGTAAAAGTTTTTTATATTCTTTTTTAAATTGATGTTTAGGAAGTATTTTTATATGTTGTGGAATTTCACTCCATATTTTAGGTCCTGCAAATGTAATCATGCTTTTACCTAAGTTTGTTTTTATTGAGTGTAAATGGTAATTATTATTTTTTACTAATCTAGTTTGATGTTTATGGATTGTATTAATGCTGGTGATTGGTTGCGTTTTACTATCAATGTTCCAGATTTTATTACTTATGTTGTACATTGCAATTGCAACCTGCAATTTATAAATATCATTAAGTTTTAGTAGTTGCAGTTTCATATATAATGGGTCAGACCTGGTTCTGTTAGTGCTGTTTGTCATAATTCGAAGGACTCTTTTCTGTGTAGTTATTAGTGGTTGGAGAGTTTTTAAGTAAGCCTTTCCCCAGCTGGTGATGCAGTACTTCAAGTGAGGATATATTAGACTATAGTACACCATTTTTAGAATTTTAGTATCAGTGTACTTTTTCAATTGAGATATGGCCCATGCCCCTCTGCATATTTTATTATTTAAGTAGTTGATTTGGTTTGCCCAACTCATTTTTTCATCAATCATTATTCCTAAATATTTAACACATTGTTGACGATCAATTACATTTTCACCAATTTTTATCACAAAAGGGAAGTTATTTAACTTTTTTTTTGTTAGTATCATGTAGTTTGTCTTTTTGTAATTAATAGTAAGCTTATTTATTCTCATCCAGTTTTCAACTTTGAGCAGTTCTAAATTAATATCGAATTGTAAAGAATTTGGACTTTTGTTAGAAAGAGATAGAACTGCATCATCAGCAAAAAGTTTTACATTTAATTTAGTTGCTTGGTGCAGGTCATTAATGTATATGAGGAAAAGAAGTGGTCCTAATGTTGAACCTTGAGGAACTCCGCATTTTACTGTACGCCATTCTGATTTTACATTATTAACCACAGTACATTGTTTTCTGTTTAGAAGGTAGCTTTTAAATAATTTGAGGGGTTCACCACGAATACCATATTTAGATAATTTTTTAAGTAAAATTTGATGGTTTACAGTATCAAAAGCTTTAGCTAAATGTATCAAAGTATCAAAAGCTTTAGCAAAAACCCCAGTAAACATTCATCATCGGGCCAACGTTGGCTTTAGCGCGGCTGGGTTGGGAGAAAGTTGGCAAAATTGCCAACATTTAACCAACAATACCAACTTTCTGCCGAAGATTTATTTTTGAGTCCTGGTTTGTTCTATTTGTTGTGTTAAGTACAAAAGTGGAAAAAAATTTAAATTTACGCTGAAAAAAGCTTTTTTGTCACTGTTTCTTTGCTTAGTAAAATTCGTGTTCACAGCTGCTGGTAATGCGTTGGGCCAACGTTGAAGGCAGCATTGGCTGTCTCCCCTGTGACTAAGTTGGTGATACGCTGGTAAGAAGTTGGCCAAAATTTTTATTCAAAGACATTACCAGTTGTTTGTGTTAAATATTGATGCAAGCTTTTTAGAAAACAGCGACAATAAGTAATGTACTTCTGCTACAGTTCTTTGCTTGATGAAATTTCAATTGCTTTGATTGTTAAATAATAAATATTTTCTGATGAGGGTAGCCTATATGTTTTTGTTATGCCACAACCTTTAAAAAGAATAGAAAAAAATGTTAGTCTCTATGGTCTGATAGTTGAAAAAACATTCGAACAGTTTTTGGATGACAGTAAAAAGTCGGAAAAACTGCCAACTATTTTCCAACTCTGCCAACAAAATGCCATTGTAACTTTGTTCTCCTTTGTTCAAGTCTATATGAATCTATTTTATTTGAGCGGCATGAGCCCGGTGCGTGTTGCATAATGCTCCATTTGATATGCACATAATTTTATTTGAAATAGTTAAAATTTTTATTAATAATTTGCTTTTTAAGCGTTTCTATTTTCTGAATTAAAAATAATTCTTAGTTAATTACTTATGCTGGCATGGGCGTCCGCTGGGGGGCAAAGCAGGCATATGCTTCCTGCAAATTGACTTTTTGTTACGAAATACTTTAATTTCACTATATAAACTGCATTTTCGCAAAATTTTGCCCCTCCCCCCTGGAAATTGATTACGGGATGCTCATGTATGCTAGCTTCATCACCAACGATAATCGTCGCTCAAACAACGTCAACTGACACGCAATCAACGCATTGGAAAGCATGGAGGAAGAGAACGAATATAGCAACTACATCGCTAATAAAACCACAAATAAAAGATTTCTATGCAGTCTACATAAATATACGAATCTCAACTAATATCATTCGGGAGTCAACTTCAACAAGTTATAAAGTTACAAAGTTCTGACAGTCAGTCAGTCAGGTCATTGTTTTCAGAAATAAGGAGGTTTTTAGTCAGTCAGTTTGCGAGGTTTTGATTTTATTGAATGATCTATTGCTTAAGTTGTCTATTGACGGTCTAGTATACAAACTGCCGTTACTGGAAACCACAAGTGTGACGCTTCTTATTAATCTACTAAAACCTTCGGAATTCGCATTGGATTATTGTTTATTGAATTTATCTTATATTCTCCTACAATTGGATTAATTTCAGTGTTTCTAAACTAGCTGAAAGAAGATAAAGTAAGAGAAACATTTGTTTTTTTCTACCCAATTTGCAATCATGTCAACGAGAAAAAATTCACTGCTATTTAAAATTAAACTCCTCAATGAAAACGTGGAATACAACGTTTATAACTTTATTGATTTGTTTTTAGAAGGTGGCATTTTTGAATCCTATTTGGATGAAATTTATGGCATTGCCACCCATAATTATGTCCTTAAAATCTACAATGTAACATTTAAGGAAAATACCCCCAAATCTATCATAGAAGACATCTATGACACATTCAAAGACCCAAAAGTAATTACAAACAATGACAACATGGATCTCACCATCCAAGTAAATAGACCACCAGGATACAAACAACTAATTACATTATATCCCATGCCTTTTGACATCAACACCGAAACCCTCAAAGAAATTACTCGAAATTGGGGAAACCTAAAACACCACGAATTTGGAAAACACAAAAAAATGTCCCCTTATCCATAACCCATATCTCCATTTATACCTTGAAAATTTCAAAAGAAAATCAACACCAGATTCCATAAACTTTAGAGGTAGATTCATCTCAGTAAATAATGACGGTGAAACCCCCAAATTACGCTGCAATTACTGCAAGGAAACGAGCCACCTATTAGAAGATTGCCCAAAGAAAACTTCTTACAATAACCAAGTAAAAGAAAATACAATACTAAATAACAACAAACCCCCCAAACAATCATATGCGAAGACGGTAACTTCCACCCCCAAAACGGTCGAAACACCCCTTCTCCACCCTATGACTAAATTAAAACTTACAAAGAAAAATATAGAAAAAACTATACAAAACTTTCCATCCCTAGAACAAGTAATTCCATCCCCAGACTGTACCAAAGCTCAAAACCCCAAATTAAACTCCTCATCCCTAAACACCAGCCAGGAAGGGAAAATAGTTTATAACCTCCCTCAGTAATTGTATGTAATTTTAACTTTTTTATGCTAATCAGTATCTCCTATATTTTATATCCTTTGTCTGTAACTACTGTAAAATAGATGTTTAACTATTTCTTTTATTATCATATCTACGAGAAAGAAACAAATTTAAATTTTGTACATTTTGCAAATACAAAACCAACACTCTCTCTAACGTCTAGACAAAATATAACCTCACATGCATACACGACACGATTTCGAACTCTACAACTCACAAATAACACCTTTTCTATCCCACAAAAATTTAAACACTTCCTTCTTCCTTTGTTCGAGACAATGCTAATAAAACTCAACTCTTTAAACATAAACGGATTCAACAAATCAGCAGACAAACTCGCACAATTTATCAATCAACATAACATCCACATTACATTTATACAAGAAACACACACGATACAACAACAACAACTTTCACACTTTGCACACCAATACAACTTTTTAGTTTATCCCAACACAGATCACTCTTTAACCCTTTGCGGTCGAAAGGCGAATATAAGTCGCCTATCAAAAAAGTCGCAAGCCGGTCGTAAGGCGAATATAACTTGCCTTTTTTTGTTACAAGTTTCTACTGCGATTGTAAGGCAACCGCTCTTTGCCATTGTTTACGTTACATGTTATAACTCAATCGTAAGGCATGCGCTATGTGCCATAATTGTTTTGGCGCCATTTTATGGTTGTCTTGGCAGCAATTTGTTGCAATGTTCAATCAGCACGTGTTTATTACGGCATCTTCGTGATACAGAGAAAGCTGTTGTATTGTACAGGTTTTATTTTGCTATGTTATAGGTTTAGTCATTGCTGGTTAAAAATTGGTCATGGGTGAGGATGTATTTTGTATGTACCCATCACGAAACAGGTTCAGTTTAATGGGGGGGGAGGTGGGGATGACAGGGCAAATTATGACGTCATAACAAACAAATTTGTAATTACGTCATCAATTTAGAAAGCATACTTCAATACAAGTTGCATCGACCCACTAAAAATTATTATATTGTCAGTTCACCAGTTTTCAGGCTTAAAATTTCAAAAAACAAACAAAATTCTACTAATAATGATGACGTTATGATCTCAAAATGACGTCATTACTTTTAAAAATCAAAATTTAAAATCTGCAATAGTCGATCTATTCACATGCAAAAAATCAAAGTGCTTTGTGCTTCCTAACCAGAGATATTAAAAATACACGAAAAAGTGTAAAAAACAACGCAAAAACGCCATTTTTAATACGACTAACGGGCAACAATTTTGCGCCAGTTAGGTTGACCGCAAAAGGTTAACACCACAAATCTCACACCGACAAGGAACACTCACAATCATCAATTCTAATCACTTACACCTTAAGCCACAAATGATTTCATCCAACATAATCCTCCCAACTATATTCAATTACTCTCCTTTACCCTATCTGACATGAACTATACCCTTATAAACTGCTACCTCCCCTCTGGAAATTCATCACCCCAAACCTCTCACCGCACCAAAGCCATTAAAACACTCACCTCTTACCTTCAAAAACTAGATTACAAAAAATAACAAAGTAATAATAGCTGGAGATTTTAACTTAGTGACAAATCCAATCGACAGAACAGGACATTTTACACCTAACACCATTGATAAAATCTTATTCCAAAAACTACTCTCAAACTTTGACCTTATTGACTCCTACCGCAATCTATACCCCTATTCCAAAACCTTCTCTTTTTCCCGCTCCTATCCAACATCCAGACTTGATCGCATTTATATTTCTTCATCCTTAACACCCAAAATAATCCAATCTTCATACTGCAACATAACCTTCTCCGACCACAACAAAAGCCCAACTCTCACCCTGAAAATACCCTCCAAAATAAACTTCAAATCATCACACTGGAAATTAAATAACTCTATCCTTGCCATTCCTTTAATCCACCTCTACATCAAATCCTTCATTAAAAACCTTTCTGAGCCCCTCAATCCCATCCAACAACCTCTAAATTGGTGGGATTTAATTAAACTAAAAATCAAACAACGACTAATCTTCTACTCCAAATCACAACATAATAAGAACAATAAAAACATCAAACCATACTACAAAACAAATTAAACAGGGCTAAAAAATTAGGAAAACACAAAGAAATCTACAATACCACACACCAACTAGAAGAATTGCAACAAAACAAACAAATAGGATCACAAATTAGATCCCGCTTGCCCCCAATGACTAGTATTGACAACCCCTCCCCTTTAGCCTCTATTGTTGAAAATCTAACTCAATCCAAATCCCTATTACCTTCTGACTTAAACTCTTCTTCTCCTACCTCAAAAGCAGAAAATAAATCAAATAAATTTTCCCCCTACATATCTTTCTTTAAAAACTTGTGGAACCCTACAACTACTCCTCCTGATCCCTTCAATTATCTTTATGAAATTTCCACCTCAATCTCTAATGATGTCCTACAACTCCTCCCCCCTTCCCCCTTAATTACACATAACGAAATTCGCGCTGCCATTCAAAACCTTAATCAAAACTCTGCTCCCGGCCTTGATGGGCTTACCCCAAGCTTCTATACTTCCTTCTCTTCAATAATTCCTTTTTTATGCCAAACTTTTAACAACTCCTATCTTAAAAAAAAACTTACCTGCTCCCAATCTCTCGCCCTTATCAAATTAATCCCTAAAAAACCCAATCCCACAACTGTTCATGACTGGCGCCCTATATCCCTGTTAAATACAGACTATAAAATCCTATCTACAATAATTTCATCCAGACTCAAACCTATTCTAAACTCTATCATCTCTCTAGAACAGCAATGTGGTCTCCCGAACAGACAGATCTTCAATAACCATCTAAACATCCTTTCAGCTATCAACTATACAAATGACTTCAATCAACCATTAGCTATACTTCAAATTGACTTTTATAAAGCCTTCGATAGTATATCTCACGAGTTTATTCTTGCTACTGCCTCAAAACTAGGAATTCCAGATACTCTTCTAAACTGAATCCGAATTTTTCTCTCTGACCTAACCGCCCAACTAAACCTCAATGGCTCTCTTTCTGATCCTATTTCTGTTAAATGTGGCATCCGCCAAGGTTGTCCACTTAGTATGCTCTTATTTTTAATTGGAATCGAACCACTGACAAAAAAATTACTAGCTTCATCTAAATTCCAAGGAATCTCCATTGGTACCTCTTCCCTCAAAGTCAGTCATTATGCCGATGACCTGACCCTTTTTATATCATCCCCACAATCCTTTTCTGAAATTCGTGAGATTATCGAAGAATTTTTCCTTTATTCAGGTCTTAAAATCAATCTTTCCAAAACCTCCATTATATCTAACTCCCCTACACTACTATCTTCCTTTCGTTCCTCCTTTCCCCAAGGTAAAACTCTTACCTCCACTAAAATCCTTGGAATAACCTTTTCTTTTCATAAAGAAGATCTGTCAAAAAACTGGGACGATCTAATCTGTACGCTCCCTCATACTACATTTGCTACCCTAAACCCAAAAGATTCCCTATTCTCAAAAACTATCTCCATAAATCAACACTTTCTACCCAAAATCCTCTTCCTATCCAGAATCATTCTTCCAACCCCTAAACAAATCAAAACCTTAACCACTCTTCTCTTCAAATTTTTATGGAACTTCTCACCCTTTAAACCCATTAAAAGATCTTCCCTGTATTTACCCAAATCTGACGGTGGCATTGCCCTTCCAAACATTGGACTTAAAACTACCACAGCCTTTTTATAGAAATTTATACTTCTCCTCAAAACCCCCAATCCATAACCCCACTTCTGGATGAATTATAGAATATATAATATTGGCACAAAAATCTTACCTATAAAACGTGATCTATATTCCAACTCCCAACCCCACAGTCCGAAACCAAACACTCTATGGACCAAAACCCTCTCTCTTTACACAAAAATCTCTATTCCTTCAGAAACCATTGACAATCTAACTTTTAAATCACTTTACCAAACTCTTCTCAAACCTGATCCAAACCCTACCCCCATTACAAACACCACTATCCCTCATACATGGTTACGGCTTACACTTACAAAACCCCACCCTTCCCTCTTTTCAAACCTGGAAAAGGAAATATCCTTCAAGACAGCTTATAAAGGCTACACATGGGGATGTTTCTTTTTAAAACACAACATTGAACCTCGCAACCCAAATGATTTTCTTTGTAAAATCTGTCTTTCTTTTTCCGATGACCCTCACCATCTTTTCTTTCACTGTCCTTTCACCCAAAAACTAATTTCAGACCTAGAACCCCTCCTCACTGCTGTACTAAAAAAACCTACTACCCTTACACAAAGCACTCTTCTTTTTAACTACACCAACACAATCGGTGCACCACATATCATTACATCTAAATTAGCCTCATTAATCCGACTCTCCATGTTCAATCTAAGAAATTACAACACATTCCTGAACTCTCCCATTCCTACATCCCTTCTTATAGAAGAAAAATATAAAATCAAAACGAAATTCAAAACATTTCTTGAAAAAAATTTCCCAGATAACACAGACTAAACTATTCATGTTAATCTTTTGTTCATATTTCGTTTCCTTTTCCTCAAAATACAGCATTTAAGTCTATCACTTTATATTACGCGTACATGTAGTTTTTCTTTCTTTTCTTTACATTCGCATTCCGTTATAAAATCATCGTAATGTCAAATCGATAACCAATGGTACATAAAAAATTCTTGTCATATTCTTAAAAATATGTGTTTTTTTTTTAATTTGATTTTTGTGTGTGTTTATAACTATTATTAAATTTTAATTTTTACACAAAAAAAAAAAAATCAATTGCCGAACACGTTCAATCGTTTATAAACAACGTAACGAGGAACTATCACGTGAACAACACGAAGACAAGTGAAACATTCCAACGGTTTGTTAGTTAAGTTCGCTACAGTGGAAATAATGCATGGTAGTACAATTGTACAAAATAGTGAAATTTACCTCACAGAACTTTGGGCCAATGTTTCTTAAGTTGGTAGTTAGCGTTTTGCCAATGTTGGTAAGATTGCTGAAGTAGTTAGGCAGCTGCAGTAGCATGCGCTGGTCATTCATAGTTAGCCAACTCTCTACTGCGTCTGGAATTTCAGTGTTGGCTAAACGCTGGCAAAGCGCAGTTTATCAGTGTTGGCGGAAAATGTGATTTTGGTGCACTCGACTCTGGGCCAACATTGGACGCCATCATCTTGCCAACATTTCTGCTGCTGGAAAACTGCCTTTCGCCAACGTTGGCTAGATGAAAAATGTTTACGGGGACAGGTTCAACTATACCCTTTCCAAAATTACTTACCTACCCTAAAAACCAAAATTCATCTACCATATTTATTTTACGATAATTAGTTTTTTCAAACTAACACGAGAGAATGGTCTGTGGTAAAATATATTTATGTCTACAGTTTAAAGTTTCAGAGTTTCCAACTTTTTTTCAAATTACAATGTCCGACTGTACCCAGTGTCCAGCCGGGTCCCACTCTCCCCTATTTTTTTAAAAGTATGGCACAGTATAAAGCTTAAGAACAACTGCTTTAGTATATATTTAAAATCTCGCTTTCTTTATCTAACAAGTGACATGTTTTTGCTTTAACTTCCCGCCTGAAAAAGTCGTTTATAACGTTTTTGTAGTGCCACACAACAAGTATAGTGACCAAAAAAATTGCGGCAACTTCGAAGACAAAATTGTGATTCTGATTCTTCTACAAATAACTTTAAAATTAAAATTTGAGCATCAAACGGTCGAACCGGATCCATTTAAAATAAAGTTCCGGTTTAGGTTCGGGTTCAGCAATTTTTTTTTACGAGTTCAGCTCCGGTTCAGGTTCAGCAAATTTTATTTTTTTGGTTCAGTTCCTGTTCGGGTTCAAAAAATAATAACGGTTAATACGGGTTTACGGATCCGGTTCGGGTCCGGTTCGGGTCCGGTTCGACGCCCTGTTTCTAATGCCTCGTGGTCCTTTGAGAACCTCTGGCTTATACTTTATATCTTTAAAAAAAATACCGTTGTTTAATTTAGTTTAATGTCGAGTTGGATATACCTGTTTGCAACATAGAAAGTGATACAAAAACAATAAAAAATGCGACATGTGGACAAATACTTAATCAAAATCTTATGATTCTTTTTAAAAAGCTGTTCGGTTACGTAGAAATTTTGAAATGTCAATTTTGAATAAAACCTTGATTTTCGTGTCGCAACACTGCCTCGTGCAACAAGCCGGTACTTTTAATTTTTAACTGTGTCATTTATTAAAGTGTATTTCATATAAACATTAAAGTAGGGCTATGAATAAGAGGATTGGTGGTGAATTAAATTTACAGGGGTAGAAGTTGAGAAAGCGGAAAAATTTAAGTATCTAGGATCAACTCATCTGCAGTACAGTGCAATGGGAAAAGTAACCATGAAGTTATAAAATGAGCCCAAGCAGGCTGGCATAACAGGGGGAGGGGACAGAAAGATATCAACTAGAATGAAAGGAAAAATGTAGAAAGCGGTGCACTTAGTAAAAGATAGGAAGCAGAGCTGGAAGCAGCTGAAATGGAGATCCTGAGATTTTATTTATAAATAAAAAAATTAGATGAAATCAAGAAGAGATAATTTTTGGGACATTACATATGAGACAAATATGTGATAAGCTGAGGGAGTCAAGATTCAATGAGCAAACGTTTATGAATGGGGTAAACAAGGCATGAAGATAGTAGTTGTGACTGTGGAAAATGCAAGTGACCAAGGAAGTTGGAGAAAAGCAATCTGCTGTGCTGACCCCTTATCAGGAAAAGCCAAAAGAAGATAATTCATATAAAACAAGATAGGCTAACATTTTACTTCAATCATAACAGATTTAAACAGTTTTACTATTTTGCTCTTATAAGAAGCATGGCTCAAAGAATGACAAAGTGTTTACTCTTAAACAACAAAATACAGAATTCAAATTCATAAATGCAATCAACAAAATGGTTGTAATATAGGTGGACTTGCAATTATTTATAAATCAAACCTAAAGATTATTTAAGTTTTATTAAAGGATTGCAAAAAATAGGAAAGTTTTGAATTTTTAGTATGTATGGTATACAAAAGGTTTTATTTCTGATTTTTAAAGCTGTAAAGACTATTTGGTAAAAAATATTTAAATTTTTTTAAATTTTGTTAAATACTTAAAATTAAGGTACAAAAATTAATTATGCTGTGTCGACGTCCTCGAGCATCCTGTTCTATTATCAACATTAATGAAGTCCTCACTGCTTCCCAGATTATCAAGAAAACTATAGGTTAGGGTTAGGTAACCCCTAACCCCAACCTTAACTCACTGCTTCCCAGATTACACTGTCCAACAAATTTCGAGTCATAAAAAAATTCAAGAACAAGAATAGGTGCCCTTTGTAAATTTGGGGACCCTGATTCCAAATATGAACTCCGTTTTTACCGATCAGGTCAGCGTTTTGAAAAAAATGCAATTTAATTTTTTCGCATTTTTAGTTATATATCAGTATAATTTCCCAACATAACCAATATGTTGACTAAAGTGGTGCTGTGGTTTTTCTCTGCCGAAGCTCTATAATTAAATTTCGTTTACAACTGTGCAGTGCAGCCAATTTAACAGTTATTGATAAGGTTACACAACCATTTTTATAGGCATCATGAAGTAAAAACCACACAGAAGATGTGCCTCAAATCACTTAATTGGAATCTGGCCTAAACTTTATAAAATTTTGCTGCTTTCATACCCTCATTGAGTGTGTTGCTATCAAATACATCCTTCTGTGCTTATTTTTCAGTGGAGAGCTCATGCATTAAAACTATTCATGGCAGTTTAACTTTTTCAAAAAGGTACAAATGAACCAAACAATCGTATTCAGTACATGATTAAATTAACACTCGGTATAAGTTTATTCATCTAATATCGTCTACGCCGTTTGTGCTGAGTTTCCGAATCATCCCGTTATATCGACCAACAGTAGTCTGCAAGCATGCTTACAGACCATTTTCCTTTATACCGGTTTTCGATAACAGATATGTCCTAGTGAAATTGTTCTCTATGTTCATCAGAAACATCACTCATGTTTTTGTGAAAAAAATCCAAGTGGGAATCCAAAAAATGAACCTTAAGGGACATCTTGCATCCAAGAGTTTTGTAAGTGTTTAGCATTTCAGCTATAACGTCTCTAAAGTTTTTGGAATGATGACAACCCAAAAAGTCTGTGCAAACTTTTTTGAAGCTAACCCAGGATTCCAACTCATTTCCATGTAATATCTTATCAAATTCTTTGTTTAAAATGAGTTTTTGTATTTGCGGTCTAACAAATACGCCCTCCTTGATTTTTGCTTCAGATAGATTTGGAAAAAGTTTTTGCAAGAATTGAAACACTGGTGATTCTTTGTTAAATGCTTTCACAAACTGTTTAAACAGTCCTAGTTTAATGTGAAGAGGTGGAACTATAATTTTTTCTTGTGGAACCAGGGAAATATTGGCAATGTTGTGCTGACCTGGGTGAGATACCAATCTGGGAGGCCACTGCTTTCTGACATAATGTTCACTTCTTGCTCTAGAGTCCCACAAGCACAGCATAAAAAGCAGCAAAAAGCAGCAGTAACCCAACTGAAGTCTGTAAGGATTGCTATAACTTTCAAGTCTGCACATATAAGCCAATTGTGTTCAGAGTAACGGATTTTTTCCAACATAAATTGAAGGTTTTGAAAATGTTTCTTTCATTGTTGTTGAGTAAGCAATAGGGACAGATGGCAGGATATTTCCAATATGCAATAGTACAGCTTTGATGCTTTTCTTGGATGAGTCAATAAAGAGTCTCCAGTCATTAGGGTCATAGTTTCCAACTAACGTATATATCAACTCGAAAATATCATTGCAGTAAAAAAACCTCTCCATCTTCTGAAAATAAATTGGAGAAAAGTTTCGATCATTGACAATACACTGTCACTTTTGTTCCAGGAGCTAACAGGTTCCACTGTTGCAACCAAGACCCAAGTAGCTCACTCTTGCTTTTTGGAAGATTTAAGTCACGGACAAGGTCATTTAACTCTTGCTGGGTTATCAGGTGTGGACAGTTAGTGTTTGGTTCATCTTCAAATTCACTATTGCAAGAACTTTGTGAAAATTCTGCAGAAGTTTCGGGAAGCGTGACCGGTCCTTGAGTGTCCGTGAGGCAAAAATAGCAATCCGTTACATGATATTTTTGTTCTCGCCACACCATTGGAACAGCAAATGACAATGTGGGCTTTCCACCTGCAAACCACTTATTGAGCCTATTAGAACAGTCCAGACAGCAAACATGTGGAGCCCAATTTTTGTCCTGATCTGCTACTGCACATCCAAAGTATGCTAGGTATAGCTTCTTGATCCAATCAGTTATTTTTCGTCTATATTTGCTTGCTGTTATCTCTCCACAGATGTAACAAAATAAGTCAGAGTCATTTTTGCACTTTCGTCTAAAGGAAGTCATGATCAACTATAAAAAGATAGCAAATTTCTACAGTATTTTGAAATCTAAAACTAAACAATTCTATAAAAAAGCAAAACATTGCATAAGACTAGAGTCACAATTTATTGTCGATCTAAAGTAGAATGAAAAGAGTTGCAAATTTTATGAGATAAATAGACAACTATTTAGTGACAATTAGTGGTGCAATTCTATTGTAATGCTCTTTTTAACTTTCCAAATGATGCAATTCTAACTTGCGTTTACAGTATAAGCCACAATTTGCATCAAATGCAATATTATCACAATAACAAAAAAATAATTTTTCAGAAATTTCAAGCCTGATACAAAAAAACTAACTTCAGATTCGTGTTCAGTGACCCCAAGTCACCCTAAAACGCATGAAATTGTTCTTGAATTTTTTTTTGTGTTGTACAGTGTTATCCAAGAAAACTATACTATAATTCTTGCTCAGCCAATGCATCTGCCCTGAGCTTATACTCCATGCTGGAGCTGCTTTGAAGTCCTGGTTACGTGACTTCCTTTCTTCCTGTTTGCGCCGACTCAAAATTCCCAAGATCTGGAGAAGAGCGCTTGTGGTCGCGATCCCAAAACCAGGAAAGCCCGTGGGGGACCCAAAGAGTTATCGACCGATATCTCTGCTCTGTGTCCCCTACAAGATCCTCGAGAGGCTTATCTATGCCCGCGTCGAACCATTAATCGATCCACTGCTCCCTAAAGAGCAGGCTGGGTTCCGACGCGGGAAGTCAACCGTAGATCAAGTTGTTCTGCTAACCCAGAACATCGAGGATTCTTTTGAGGCTAAAAAGAAGGCCGGTGCCGTATTTATCGATCTGACAGCTGCTTATGACACTGTCTGGCACCGTGGCCTTACCTGCAAGCTGCTGAGACTACTTCCGGATAAGCACATGGTCAAAATGATCATGGAGCTTGTCCGAAATCGAAGTTTCACCCTTACCACCGGTGACAGCAAGCAAAGCAGGCTACGCCGTCTTAAAAACGGCGTTCCTCAGGGATCGGTCTTGGCTCCCCTCCTATTTAACATCTATACGTACGATCTTCCTTCCATGATTTCCAGAAAGTTTGCTTATGCTGATGATTTAGCATTGTTGCACTCTTCTGGAAACTGGAAGGACTTGGAGGGGACATTAAGCCAAGACATGTCCTCACTGTCAGCGTATCTCCAGACTTGGAGGTTGAAGCTCAGTCACACTAAGACGGTGACGACAGCCTTTCACTTAAACAACCGAGAGGCCAAACGTGAGCTAAAGGTCTACAACAATAGTAGACTTTTACCGTTCTGTCCAATCCCTACATACCTTGGGGTAAAACTGGACAGATCGCTCACGTTTCGTCACCATTTAGTGGCATTGCGCAAAAAACTATCATCGCGCGTCACACTGTTGAGGCGACTCGTGGGCTCGGGATGGGGTGCTGGTGCTAAAACACTACGCATAGCCACCTTGTCTCTAGTCTACTCAACAGCTGGGTACTGTGCGCCAGTCTGGTGTCGCAGTACTCACACTCGCCTCATTGACAGTGTCTTGAATGACGCCTTGCGCATAGTTACTGGATGCCTGCGTCCCACTCCAACGGACCACCTACCTGTACTCTCAGGCATCCAGCCAGCTGAGCTTCGCCGACTGGGAGCGACACTCTCCTTGGCTTACCGTGGATCTCTGGATTCTGATCATATTTTGCATGGTCTGTTAAATGGGTCCTCAGATACTGGCCAAGTGAGGCTAAGATCCAGACGCCCATTTGTGCCAGTTGCACGGAATCTCTTGGACAATCTTGCCAGACTTGGCATCCGCGCCTCTGAATGGACAAATCACAAATGGAATGCGGAGTACTGTGAAAATGCTTCCAGGCTCCGTGCTTTTGTGCCCGGGACCAGTGTCAGGCCTGTTGGGATGGGCTTACCCCGAGCAGCTTGGGTTAAGCTCAACCGCCTGCAGACTGGTGTTGGGCGATTCCATTCGTCCATGCACAAATGGGGTCTCGCTCCTTCACCGAATTGCAAGTGTGGCGCCTCAGAGCAAACCGCAGACCATGTACTAACAGCGTGCCCCATACATCGGGCACCACATGGAGCACGCGGTCTGACGGTTTTGGATGACGAAACTCGATGCTGGCTTAATAACATCACTGCCAGCATCTGATCCAGGCAGTGCAGCAGTCTGGGGTAGTAAAAGGATAAACCCTCGGCCCCAGTTCTGTTTGTGTCTGGCCTGGAGTGGATGCCCTTCAAACGATGACGACGACGACGACGAGCCAATGCCCAATACTTGGGGAAGCTATTCAGTGGTGTGCTCGTTGTCGTTTAATACGGAATTCATATATATGTGATCGCTGCAATATTGATTTATTGTATATTGATTTATATTGATTAAATTATCTACAATAAATTAATATATTTACTTTTATATAATTACTTTTAATTTTATTAAAAGTAATTCATAATCGTATTTGTTATGAATTACTTTTAATAAACGTACCTTTAATTTTCTAAAATATTTTATTTTACGAACGTAAGCTCTGACTTTATCGACTTTTTTTGCCATAGCCTGAGTTTGTAAGTTTTTGGGTCTTGTTTACTATATGCTGTGGTGACAATTCAGACAAAAAAATCCCTGAAAGGGATTTCCCTATTTTCTTTTGTGACTGCTCTTTATCCTTTTTTTAAAAAAAAAAGTGTTTGCTCCCACCACAATCTTACCACTCCCAATCTGTTTCTTGTTTTTATGCTTTACCCAACTTTTTGAATTTAATTTAATCATTTTCGCCATGGTTTACAGTCAACGAGATGGTAAAATGGAAGTTTGCCGTGTAACTTTTAAATCTTATTATACACTTTAAACATAATAATAAAACTGTTTAATTTAACAATCCTGCATACAAGCTTAATTTTTTAAGCTTACATTAATCATTTTATTTGCCATAACTTGCCAGACTTGGCATCAGTGCTTCTGAGTGGACAAATCATAAATGGAATGCAGAGTACTGTGAAAATTCTTCCAGGCTCTGTGTTTTTGTGCCAAACACAAGTGCCAGGCTTGTTGGGATGGGCTTGTCCCAAGCAGCTTGGGTTAAGCTGAACTGCTTGAGAACTGGTGTTGGGTAATTCCATTCGTCCATGCACAAATGGGGTCTTGCTCCTTCATCAAATTGCAAGTGTGGCGCTGTTGAACAAACCACAGACCATGTTCTAATAGTCTCCAGAAAAGCAGAGTCTCCAAAAATATTAACATCTCAACTTTGACTTTAACTCCAGTGCATCTAGAAAACA
Source organism: Diplosoma virens (assembly GCA_963680785.1). Taxonomy (NCBI): domain Eukaryota; kingdom Metazoa; phylum Chordata; class Ascidiacea; order Aplousobranchia; family Didemnidae; genus Diplosoma; species Diplosoma virens. The sequence goes on from OY796896.1 coordinate 18,288,335, forward strand.
ACTCTGCCCTAAAACATGCAAGTTTGATTTCTCAACTATAGCTGTTATCACTCAATACTTAACCAGATTTTTATTGCTCTGTCAATTTACCAGTTCCAGATTCTTAATGTTTACAAAAGCTGACAATATACAGTGGCGCCAAAAAGAAAGTCTGCGCTTGTCATTTTTTAAAAAACAACAAATTTAATCTAAATTGAATGTAACTGTTTAAACAACCTATACCTCATTTGAATTGCCTTTTATTCCTCTATAATTTTACCTGATCACATTTGAATTTTAATTGATTTATCCTTGTGTTCACGTCAATTTATAAAATTAAATTCAAATCGAGAAGGCAAAAAGAAAGTCTGCACAATGGAAAATTGAATTTAAATGTAACTTTAGAACATAAATGCAACACATATACAACCGGAACACAACTAACTAGTTAATATTTAGTAGCATAGCCCTTCTGCAATTTGACAGCCTTCAATCTTTTCGGCATTTCTTGAATTAGTTTGCAGCAATACTCTGGTGAAAGGGCATCCCACTTCTCTTTAATTTTTGTCCAAAGTTCTTCCAGATTTGAGATTTTATCATTGCATAGCTGTTGCTTGATGTAGTGCCATACATTTTTGATAGGATTGAGGTCTGGAGATTGTGCAGTCCAATCCAAACACAGAATATCATTCTCTTCAAAAAAACCTTTTTATGGGAGCATTATCCTGCATGAAGATGAGATTATCATCCAAATTCTGGCCAAAGTAGGGTAGAAAATGCTCAGTCAACATATTAATGTACTTGGTCGAATTAATTTGACCTTGCAAGCAAACTATAGGCCCTGGACCATTGGCACCAATAACGCCCCACACCATAACTGAACCTCCACCACCTTGCAGCATTGAAACTGTGTGCCTAGGATTAAATTCTTCATCCTTCCTTCGACGGACGTACTGCCTGCCATCACTGCCTAGCCTATTGAACTTGCTTTCGTTGCTAAAAAGCACTTTTGACCAATATGAAATGTCATGATCTTCATTGCATCTAACAAAGTTCAGACAGCGCTTTCTGTTCTTTACAGAAATCATTGGCTTGTGTCTTGCGATACTGCCTTGCAAATTAAATTCCTTCAATTTGTTCTTATTCCTTCAAATTGTTCTGTAGAAAGAGAGCATTTTTTAACAAGATTACACTGTTGCTGGATTTGGGGAGCCGTTTCAAATCTGTTTTTGAGGCTGCAGATCTTGATAGCATTGTCTTCCCTGTAAGAAGTAACTTTAGGACGACCAGATTTGGGGGCAAACACTGCCAGTATTTTGATGCTTTTTCACAGTCATCTATACCGTTTTCTTATCACATTTCAATCTGCGGCCAATTTTACGATTGGATAAACCAGAAAGTTGCAGATTAATGAGCTCATGGCAATCACTAATAGAAAGTCGAGGCATTTGGACTAAAAAATTACGTTGTATACCCTGGAACAACAAAAATAACGATTAGAGATGCCTTGTTGCCTAAAAGTTAGATATTTTAAGCAGGTTTTAAGCTCATTTGTTGCCTGCAGACTTTTTGCCTTCTCGATTTGAATTTAATTTTATAAATTGACGTGAACACAAGGATAAATCAATTAAAATTCAAATGTGATCAGGTAAAATTATAGAGGAATCAAAGGCAATTCAAATGAGGTATAGGTTGTTTAAACAGTTACATTCAATTTAGATTAAATTTGTTGTTTTTTAAAAAATGACAAGTGCAGACTTTTTTTTGGTGCCACTGTATGCTTTAGTTTTATGAAAAAAAATAATCATAATTTCTTTTATTAAATTATGTTGTATGTGGTATCATCTTTGTTTGAAATATTACTGGATGATGAAAGCCGAGATTCTGGTAAGTTTTATGATTTAAGTCAAACTAGCATTGTAGTTGAAATTTATTTAAACTTTGTTATTTCATGCTTTATTTTAATGTTATTCAAAGTTTAATTTTCCAAATAACAGTTTTATATTAAAATTAATTTTTTGTTGTTTTCAGTTTGTAAGAACTTGTATCACTACTTTCATGTTCAGTTTTTCCTCAAAATCTTTTAAAGGCAAATTTGTTTGCCTGGGCAATAAATTGCTTGTTAACAAAAAAATTTATTTAGTATATACTGAATAAAAAAATTTAATGAAAAGTTACAAGAGAATGACTCTAAATATTACATAATTTATACAAACAAATATATTTTTGGGATATGCTGAAGCTTAGCTTCAGCATGCTGATTAATCAGCACTTTTGCCAAAGCTTTGGCCAAAGGTAATTTTTGCTGAAGCTTTCACTTTGCCCAGCAATCTTTACACCATATAGCTGATATAATTCATTTATTATATCAAATACAAAGCTCATTACAGAATCACACGCTTTTACTACTGTAATGTGTTATTCATCCTTTTTGAAACATGTCACAGCAGTGGCATGTGATCCGGGCATGCAAGTCATGCATTGTGCGACCAACAAACTTTTGTGTGATGACCTTTATTTTTTAACTTAATAAAGAACACCACAGTTTTGGGACAAAAAATCAGGCTTCAGCAACATCCCTAATATATTTTGCAAGTTATTTTGAATTCTTAGGAAAAATTGTGGATCTTTTGAAAAAGTGGCCATAAGTGTTTATTGCTAGTTGGTGAAACTAATCAGAAAAAGATTTGTAACTTTTTCCAATATATAACTCATTTTTTTCTTGTTTTTTTATGTGCTTCTGGGCAGTCATTCCTTGCTTATTTGTACAAACATTTTTATTTTCATGAAAGCTGATTCTGGTCATTTTATACAATGTTGTTAAAAAATAGATCTGCATTGCACATTTGCTGAATATAAATAGAATAAAATTTCTTTGTTAACAAAGGCATATTCATCCTAAGTTATAATACTAGGAATGTGAGATTTATTGATACTGCCAATTGCACCAGGAAAGCTTGCAACTTGGTAAAAAGTATGCTTTGCTTTTGAAATATCAGGATTTTCTTTTAGCACAAATAAAAATTACATGCCATTTTGACCATGCATTTTGTAAAAGCACTAAAAACTTTAATGCCTTTTTTAACAAATTAAAGCTTTTGCTCAAATGTAAGATTAACAGAATGAACTACCTTATAACAATCTTGGAAAACCTGCAAATACAAACAAATATTTTATTTGCCTAAATAGTTTAAAAGGTCAAATGCCAAATTTTTGTGATTCATGTAAAAGTTGTCTCATGCATGTTAGTAGAGAACTAACTATTGCACTTGAAATGCACTGTAGTCATGTCATATTTTAAATTATGCTTTATAAAAGTTATTGTGAAATCTAGTTTTAAAAATTACGTTGCAACCTTTATTCTTAACTTTAAAAAAGGTGAACAAGTGCTATGTTAATGTAATTTCTCCAATTTTAATATACAAGCTTGCAGTAGCTCATACAGAAACCTTTAGTAATTATAATTTATGCTGCATTTTCTGTTACAAAGTGTTAACATTTGTTAGTTAAATAATTGAATTTTTGTCAGTTTAATTGCAAGTTGCTTGCTGTTTACATACTTATGTCTGCATGGATATCGCATTTACTAGTCAATCTTAAATGCATAGATTGAGAACAATTTTAAGCATATTTAGGTATTTTGCGTTCTGTAAGATAATTTTAAAAAACACGTTAACTTATTAAATTATGCCATGTTTCCCCTTGACTTAAAATCTGCATTTTCTAGTACTGTTCAAATGGAGGCACATTTTTGTGTAAAAGTTGCAATTACCACCAAAATATAATTTAAATATTATCAAGCAAAGTGTTAGTTATCTACATTTTTTAAGAAATGAAACATATTATTTGTGCATCAAGACTTCGTAATACTTTTTTTTCGGTTTAATAGTAATTGAAGTTTTGCTTGATCCAAAACATTTGAACTAAAAAAAAAATAGACTGTTTAACATTAGCTCTTTAACTGTTTATTTTCCACCAGGAAACCTTTACAAAAATGTGATAATTCAACAAAAACAATTTTTCTAAAAGCAACCATAACGCATCTCTACAGTGATGTTCAGTTCTCGCTTGTGGACTAGACGGCCACTGAACATAGAATTGAAAAACATGTTTCCAGTGCCAGTTAAAAGACACCTGTTTTTACGGATATGTGTCTGTCAAGCTCTTTGTAGGCAAAAACTAGGAACTTTATTCACGAAAGGAAAAGGCGCTGAAGGGTGCATAGATGCCTTTATGGGGCTGTACTTTGTCCACCCTTGTTTTAGAATAATATGGAAATGGCGGTCAGTGTTTGCAACAATGGATCGAGTTGATTAAAACCTATCAAAACACAATGGATAAGACGTCGAACCAAAAACTAGAATGGAAGTTGAGAAACTCAAATTAACGAAATAAGGTCCGGCTAAAATTTTGTAAAGCAGCGATCGGACAACAATTAAGACGCGGAATGTGAGAAACTAAATCGGTGAATCAAAAACCAAAAAATAAGGTTAATCTCGACGTCTCAAAATTCAATGGGCCAATAACATCGCACAGATAGAGATACAACTATCCACAGAATGTAACAAAAATTATTATTGTGACAGCGTCCCACACAAAAAGAAAGTGCGAACACAGTTTTATCAAATTTGTAAAATCTATTAAATTAAGTTAATTTTTTGTGAATAAAATTTAGGTTGGCCTTAAGTAGATTTTTTAAAATAATTTTTGTGTATAAAATCTATAATTAAACAATAAAAAGTATAAATAAACAAAGTCTATAACTATATGACTAAAATGATAAATTAACTAATGTTGTTTTAAACAAATTGTTACCCTTAAGTTGAAATACTTGTTAAATAGTTTACAAGTAAATGCAAATATTTGTGATATTTTCAAAAGAGTGTTTATCCGCATTTAAGTTATAACAAAAGTTTCTATTCTATCCTAGGTTTTTCCATAGATCTTGTAGCTGAGGAAGTTGAACATCAGCTAAATAAAATGGGCTATGAAAAAGAAACCAAAAGCGATTCAAAAACCCGCCAATTCCCATCAATATCGCTTTTTTCCAACAATTCAGGGTCAGATTATTCATTTTGTAAAAAAAATCTTCCCACATTATTATTTTCATTCAACTAATTATTTTTTAGAGGAAGCACATTTCTTGTCACGATCCTTTCCGACTTTATCACACTTGATTTCAGCGAGATTTATCCAGAAGAAGGGATTCGTTATCATAAAGTAGTAGGTTTTATTTAATCACTTTTATTCGTTAGTCATATCCAGTTCCGATTACAAGTTTTCGTAGTTCGAACTCGATAGATTATTGTTAGCATTGATAACTGCATTACGCTCGGACCCTCAGAATTAAGCTAAAAGTTAAAACTGGCCATAAACTGTTAGCTGCTTGAATTGTGCCAGTAGTTATACGAGTAAAAGCATCAATTAATCGTCTAAATTTGGCAAAGATCTCAATTATTCAAAGACTATTGCTTCAAGCCTTATATTATGTAGTGTCGTAGCACTCATCTTAAAAACTACATAAAACTTTTAACCGGACACCAGTATCTTGGCATCACCAAAAGCACATCAGTGTAATCGCTTGGTGGCTGCCCTAAGCCTAACCGCGGCATGTACAAGTCGAGGAGGATTAACAGAAATGTTGATGATGATCAAGACTTCAAACGCCCTATCAAAGTTGGCTGTCGTAAGTTTGATTTAACTTTCAAGTAACGGGCAACAGCAAAAACTTGTTATCATTTTTTAAAACGATGTTAAAGACGTTGACAAAAGACAATCTACTACAGTTTTGAAGCGGTAAATTCCGGAGAAAAAAAATTTTTTTTGATCCAAATAAGGCAAGACCCGTATTATCCAAAGCTTAGAAATTATGCATTTTTTTAAGTTTTATTTGGATAAAACCTGCTAACCAATTATGGGTTAACCAAAGTTTATTGTACGTTTATTTTGCTTATGGTCATAGTACTTTCGACATCTAAAAGTTTTATTATTTATTTTATTACCCTACTTAATAGTTTGTTGAGCTAAAAGTCAAGTTTTTTCAGAAATCGAGAGTGTACCAAGAAAAACTGGGTCAAGCTTTGACTAATTGCAACATCCACAGGTAAACGTAATAAATAAATTTGTGAATTAAATTTCAAAAATGTGAGAACTTGCAGCTAATCTAAATTAATACTTTTTTTTTTATATCAGAACAACGCCTATAGTTCGGGGCCGGAAGAATTGGAATTACTATGAATTCGGAGACGGACGCATTTTAGAACATCCAGATTGTCCGATTTTGTTCAAAGAGAAAAGCAGATACCAAGAAGTTACAATAATTCAATCCAAAGAATTTGGAAACACTCTAAAACTTGACGGACACGAAAGTAGATCGGCTGAACCTATTGCATTATCTTTATCAGCTTCGAGTTTTTTTTGCTCTTGACAATTGCTTTTAAAGCGGTCTTTTAAAGCGAAGCAGGTATTGTATTGATTAAAAGAGAGAGAGAGAACTAACCTGGAAATAAACATTGATGCTAGAAGCAATAGCGTACGCTTATATACAGTTTTCTATAGGATATAAGCTTATTTTGCTGAAATTAAAAGTTTAAAATATGTTTCTTTACGTAGAGTCATAGTGTGTTTGATGATAATGGCAGCGTTTGGCTTGTGACATATTTTTTAAAAATTAGACAAGGCAAAAAAAACTACTAAGTGTTTGGTAAAAATCTTGAAGTATAGCTCTGACTTGGCGGTTTTCAATCTTTTTTTTTGCCCATAGACCACTGCTACACTGACACCTCATCAACACCATTATATAGTCCAAACTATATTGCACATAGATCATTGAACTCTCAAAAGCATGCTTAAACTTAATACTCATAGAACTCTGTGGACCGCTATAAATTCCAGCTAAACCAGTAGTGGTTTAAACAGAATTACAGTATGTTTGATGAAATTAATCAATCAGTTGTGCAAGGTTTTTCCAAAAGAATTTACGTATTAATGCTGTATTACACTTTGAAAAAAAAGCTTTTAGTATTTGGACAAAGTTTCTAAAAGTCGTTTTGCATAATATATAAATTTTTGTATTTCAGATATATCGGAGAAAGGCGATACTTACACCGATGCATTACTCGGTCTCGATCAAGGTTACGATTACACCGACAAAACTGTCTTGATACTTGGTGGAGGAGACGGAGGTGAGTTTTTAGGCAACAAAATTCGCATTTCTCGTCAATATGCTGCTTTGCTAATTTTGTTGATTATTATGTTAATAGAATTGAACACAAGCTGCCGTTTAAAGTTTGATTTTTGTTTCAGTGGCTTTGAATCGCTTACGGAAACTTTCTCCCACCATGATAACCATGATCGAAATAGACGAGGTTGTGCTTGAAGCTTGTCGGAAGCATCTTCGAAGTCGCTGTGGGGACAGTCTTGATAACTATGATGGTGATAATTATAAAGTAAGGAAATGATATTCAACTATAGTTCTTAATCGTTTGTTTTTACTGAGTTTTGCAAAAATAAGAAGCACTCTATATTACAGTATATTTAGTAAATATTTGTTTAATTTTTTACTCTTGCCTATTAACCATTTCATTAACTTTTTTGCCAGAAACTACGATAATAATTGTTGAAATCCCCCAACTATCAATAACGTTTAGAATATAGTTTTTTAACTGTAATCCCGTTGTAGCCCTTCGTCTGATATTGTTTAATCTGTGTTTAATACAATTTAATTGTTTAATTTAGTGTTTGGTGCTAAGCTCGTCCCGTGGCTTACCAAATCCTCGCGTGCAGTCGGAACCACGGATGTGATATTTTAAACTTATTCTTCAATAACGATTAACACGGCATTACAAATATTAGAACCAGTAGACTTGGTCCGACAGATGCCCGGATAAATGTCTAGAGGACGTCTCACCGCTATGACATTGAAAGAAATGAATGACTGAATTGCAATTACCATGCTTTAAATCTTATTAGAAAACGTGGTCGTCACGAGACAGCACGGTTTGCCCAGGTTGCCATTCAAAAAATTTTAAGATTTGACGATTGTGCTTGGCACCAGTGTTGTAATCTTCAAATAAATATTTTTGCAAAACCCTATAAATAAACTTGTTGATTTTGAGATTATTGTTGGTGACTGTATCAAATACCTCAAAGAACAAGTTGATGAAAACAAAAAGTTTGATTATATCGTTTCCGACATATCTGACATACCAGTTGATGAACCTGACATGGAAAAAATTCCAGAAAAGGTATTTCTTGTATTTCATAAGTTAGAGCAAAAATTAAGGCCCGTTTCCACTACGAGCGTGGAAAAGAGCATTCTTTTTCTCTTTTATTGATCTTCGATTGAAGCGAGCGGTTAAAATTGAAGCGAGCGCAAAAAAAAAGCAATAAAACAAACAAAGAATGCTTTTTTCCACGCTCGTAGTGGAAACGGGCCTTTAAGCTTATGTTTAGCGTCACACGGCTCATTACAAATATTAAAAATTACAATTAACACAGATTTTTGGTATTTACCACTTCAACTCTGCAAATCCGCATAAAGTTGCGTCAAAGTTCTTCAATTTTTATTATCATGGTGAACTGTGACTACAATTCAATAAAAAATTAAACGATTTAATTTAATGAGATATCTGGTTTCAGAACAAGTTTGATTTATTCGGAGAGCTCTCCTACAATACCGATTTTTTTTCTGATGTTTTCAACCTGAGCTTAAAAGTTTTGAAATCGGATGGAGTCATTCTTACTCACGTAAGTTTTTACATTACGTCATACAACAGCGTTTATTATTATTATTGAATAATTTGCTTTAATTCTTTATTAAGGTCGGAGCATCATCGAATACAGAGTGCATCGATAGTTTTTTGAAAAAAGTTAACAATCTCGAACACGAAGTAGAACTGAATATTACCAGTGAATTCGTACCTGCATTTCTTGAAAGGTGAAAAGTTTTTTTGCAAATTGTTTATGTTAATCTTGATAAGTCAATTTGTTCTTTAAATTTCTTTAGAGAGCGCATACGCAAGTAGTAACGGTTTGAAAGACAATCAATATAGAAATATTGTGATCGCACTATACAGTAGTTTTTTTGTGTTGTGTTCAAAAAAAGCATTTTTGTCCTGATTTGGGGTGATAAAACAAACCAATAGAGTTTTTAAATACTGCAAATATAATGTCGATATGACATCCTCTGAAACTAATCAGCTACTGAAGATAATATTTTGTTTTAGCTGGACATTTTGCAAGATAAAAAAAGTGAACTGATGAAAAAAATTGCTGCCAAAAATTTCCAACAATTGTGGAAATTACTGAATAATTCTTGAAATACTTTGTATTTGTGTGACGTGTATGTTGATCGTGCTGTGAAAAATTTCCAGAGCAATTGTCTTTTCAATTTGTTAAATTGTAGTATTAATGTCTTTTTAATTTGTTTTACACATCAATTAAACACCTTTACTTGCACAAATGTGTAAGATGAAGAAAACACAAGCAAATAAATGAAAGCATTTTTCAAAAATTATCAACATTGTCAATCGTATATCCTGTCAACATCGTTTCTATTTAAACAAACGTAAAGCGCCTTGCTGTACTCTAGAAAAATTGCAATTTGTATGGCCACAAGCGCACGTATTTATGCGAAATCTTTTGACGGTACTCATACTCTTTAACTGAATCTTGCTTTGTGTATCTCCCTTATGATATTGCACTTGTTGTTCTGTTGATAACCACAGTTCTGTCATATCCTGGTACCTTCAAAAGATTTTCTAGGAACCAAACAATTTTATCAAATCTAGACTTTAAGCTCATCCAGTACAGTGTTGTTTTTGTGCCTGTAACACATTTAAGTAAAAATAAACAAAAGCAAAAGGTGCTGCACCAACCGTGACTCCACCGACAGTTGATCGAAACGACACTTAATCGAATAATGAAAGAAAAAGTTTTACAACTTTGAATCTGTCCCGATTTTGTCAATTTTTCGTCCCAAAACATAGTAATCTCTAAAAAAAGGTTTTCCCTTTAAATCTGTCTCTGATTTGTCCAATGTGGGGCCATAGCATAAAAGCCCTCTCAAACACGCAATTGACTACAATGTAAAAAGAAAGCAAAAAATGGCAGTAATAAGCATTTAATGAAACATAACATAACAAGAGACCTACTTGTTGCCCCCCTAAAAATGTTTTGCCCAGACATCTTGTTAAGAAACCCTGACCTTGACATTGGCGACAACTAATAAATAATCTTCTTACTGATGGCCTCTGCTTATTACGAGTCTAATTTACAGTAACAAAGAGATTGTTTAATCGCAGAAACATACAATAGTAAATCTTTTTCATTAACCATCATTTCGATCAAGTGTCGTAGTACCGCACCAACGACATGATAGGTCACCGACCGCAATCCAAACTGGGGCCTTTTTCAAAATGGTTTATAAATTTTCCACTCGTCAGTGCTTTCAAAGAAATGAGGAGAAAACTAACTTAACAGCTAAGGCAACGTTTTTAATTAATTATTTTTCTATCCATATGCTATCTGATTTATCGAAACTAATCTTGCTTTTTAGCACCGGAATATTTTTGTAAATAATGCACCACATTTTTATAGCGCCTTTTCCAGAAGTTTAATTAGATTAAAGGCGATTTACAACATGAGCAATTTAAAAACAAAATAACGAGACACTACAAAGCATGCTTTGTAAACTCGTTGAAACACGTAGACCACTGGCTAATTTTACTTTTAATCTTTACATTTATCCGGATCCCCAGAAGCAATTTTCAATTTTGTACCCAAGGAATTGTAATCTACATATTTTCAATCTATCAAAACTCCAAATTTTTATCTCTGCTCAAAAAATTTGCTTTCAGTTCTTTTACAGTTTAATCATGCTTATTTTTGGGTCATTTGCAAATCAATCATATTTATATTTCGGTACATTTGCAAACGCTATATATGAAACAGATTGGTTTGTTTATCATCTTAAAAAGTCGCTAAAAAAAAGCTTTGCCATGACAACTAACATAGAGTGCTCCTTCATCGCTCCAAGAGCTGAGTGATAGAATTTTCATGAGCAGAGAAAAAATTTTTTGATCGGTTGAAAATATGTAGATTACGATTCCTTGGATACAAAATTGAAAATTGCTCCCCGGAAGCAGGTCGGGATAATTGCTTGCCCTACATATTAGCTAAACGCAAGTACAAAATTTTAATAGAACAGGAATAACTTGACTTCTTGAAACGTCGATGTAATTGGTTTATAAGCGCCTCCGACGCTTTTCATGCGAGTCAGTAGAATAATATAGAGATAAAATAAAAATATTCTGACTCGTAGGAAAGCGTCGGAGGCGCTTATAAAGCAACTCTTTAGCAATTACACCGACGATTTTGAGATGCTAGTTATTCCTGTCTAGTTAAAATTTTGTATTTGCGTTTTTAGTTTTTGAGATATCATTAAAATGTAAAAGTGCTTGCCAGGACCGCCAAGCAGAGTAAGTACCTTATACGTATTGTCTCTCCGAGCTCGCAACAACCGTTTCAATCTCGTTCACGACGATCTTACTCCACTAAACCATGTAACACCCTATAAACCTTTAAGCGGAATTTTTTTACACAAGCCTAAAAGTCAGGTGAAGATAAAAAAAAAGACATTATTTGGAGTTTGAGGATAAGTTTTTGTTAATGCCAATTGAAGACCTTTTTTTAATTTTTGTTTTAACGTCAAATTAAACCCTTTTTTGTTTAACGATCTTACGAATGTTTTTAGATAATCTAGAATGTAGATAGCATAGAGAATGCAGAAATAAATTTTTTCTAATTTTTAAGAGCAATTCTGAGAATCCCTCAATAGGCCGCTATGGACCCTTAGTTTTGAACAATACGAATTGACAGAAGCAAGAGTGTAAAGATGGGTTAAGCTTACGTACTCAAATTAGGGAAAAAGATACAAGGGACAAGAAATCTAGCCTACAGAACAAGAGGAAGTATTCTTACAAATTAAATTAGCTAAATTCGTCGGCGAAGCAGAGGCATTTGTCCCCCAAGACGGAAAATTGTGCAGAATCAGATTTTTTTCAGGCACTGAGCATATATTTTTGGACTCATACTGTATACCGGTATACCTTTTTATTGTTTTTAAACAGGATTCTATTTATGTCTTGAGGCCTACTCTTTGCTGAATTAAGTTCAGTTCTTTACTAACGCTTCTGATCTGTTCGATTTGTTGGACGAATAAGGAAACCCAGTCACAACTTCCTCTAAATCATCCTTGGGCAAGGTGTAGCACCTATGAGCCTTCTTAAACATGGGTTACTAAAAATTAATTTCTCTCATTATTTCTGTGCGGCATAGAATAGCCGATTTCGGGGCACAGAAACCCTTGGCGCGGTGTTAAACTTCCTCAAATAGAAACAAATAAAGACATCATTTATGCCACTTAAACTATCCCAATTTTATTCAAATAGAATTTAATCAAATTATCAAACTTATTCAAATAAAATTCAGCAATCTTATTCAAATAGAAACAAATAAAAACAATAAAAAATTAATTGTTAAACATAGTTATTGCAAACAAGTTAATTATCACAAAAGCCCTAACCCTATTCTAACTGAATTAACATATTAATACAAACGAGTTTAAAAAAGCTGACCTAATTCTAAGCTAGCTAAGCTAAACGACCACGTTTAAAAAACGAATGAATCAGAACGCAATGGATTATTACGTCACTTTCAAATGCTAACGAAGAAAGAAATCAAATGACCGGAGTAGCTCAAGCGAGAACGAAATTTAAGTAAGAAAGAGAGAGAGAGAGAACGAAGGAGAGACAACGAAGGCGGGAAAACGAAGGAGGTTAACAACGAATTGTTTTGAAATCATTTGCGGTAGCGAAGCGGCAGTTTGATAAGGCGACCGCGCCTGGACAATTTGGCGGGTCCGTCTGGCGCTGGAACACTCATAGTAGATTTTGATCGATAAAATTTAACTGAGATAGTTAGAATAATTAGAATATCATACAGATTGATAGCATGTTGCTTCATTTCTATATTCGATCAGCATTTCTTTGGTGTTTTGTTTCTTGTTTATGATTGTTTACTGCTTATTTTGTATATTGTAGTATGTTAAGCGGTGGCGTAACAAGTATTTTTGAAAGGGGGAGGGCATACGACCGCAAACAAATACGGTTAGTGGAAAAATTTATTGCCTCAAAAGCGTTCAACCTTTTTTAGACAAAGACCATTTTGGCTAATCAAAAGTATTTGCTGGCCAAGAACGCAAATATCGCGGCCAAATTTTACTTGAGAAAGCTTTTTTTTTAAATAACAAGTAGGTCTGGTATTTAAAACATTTTCAAAGCTTTTCGTCTAACACTTTTTTGGAGAAATCCAGAGAAAGAAGAAGCGAGCCGAACAATAATAAAGTAAAGAAAGCTTTAATTGCTTTGAGGAAGATTAGAGATTAACCAAGAACACATTGTCTGATGTCAAAAAATGCCTAAAACTGGCAAACTTGTAAAAAAATGATGTTGGGAGCACTGTTAGCTTTGCAGGAGTGACAGACTTGGAGATGTTTTATTTAATATGCTTTTGCTAATGTTGGTATGTGTGGCAACCAACGTACCACTATCACAGAGGCTCACAAATTGATAGATAACTGTTGCGGTGTTGCAATGATGGGAAAATAATACTTTCTTTTTAGTTGCAGGCAAAAACTGAGGGGTTGTAAAAACAAAACTTAGGCAAAGTAGCAGTGTTTGACTGCCGTGGTGATATGTTTTTCGAATCTCGTCGAAACAGTTTCTATCCATTGAACATGGAGGTAGACTGTACATTTTTCGCTTTTTTAGACTAACTTGACATTTAGACTAGTTGTCTAATTTTTCGGATAAGAGTATTTAACGTGTTCCGACTCATAGGCGTACTAGCCAAAAAAATCTGGGGGCAATATAATTTTGCCCAAAATTTTGTAACGTTTGCTCGAATAATGACTTTCTAGTACTTTTCAGATATGAGAAAAAATTTTGTTTAAAATTTAGGGTGAAGACCAAAAAAAAATCTTCATTTGAATTTGTCTTTGATTTCTCGATTTTTGTCCCAAAAACATATGATCTCCAAAAAAAGGTCTTCATCTTAAATCTTAAACTTTTTTCCGTTTAGTGTTCATTTTCGCTGCACAAAAAATTTGTTTGGTCCAAATAATTGCTGGTTGCTGTCCTTAAATTTTCTGATTTTGCCCAAATTTTTCCTACCGCTGCCCAAAAAATTCGGACTTTGACCAAATTTTTGAGACTTAGAAGGGCAATTGCACCCCTTTTTCCCAACAGGTATGGCTATGTTCCGAGTAGTTATTGGTAATTAAAATAGAAGGAATTTTGTTTAAATCCGTTTGCAATTTGCTTTTCGGGCACATTATGAACACCTTGTCAACCCAAACCAATAAAATTAATTTTACGCCTATGGGGCTTCAATATTTTTCTCAACCACTTCATTCCTCGATTTATTCATCCTTCCCAACAGTATACTCACGAAATTAAAACCCCTTTTTCTTCTTAGAAATTTTGGTAGAAAGGCAAGAATTTGAATTTGTGACTTCAGTACGCACAAAACCTAATTTCACTGGCCAGTACGTAGGTTATGCTAAAATTTTTTTTTGCCTCCAAATACTCTCGATTAATGAGAGGTCTCTTCTTTTTTTATCATTCTGTTCAAATTGTTTTTTCTTCATTCTAATAATTTATCTAATTATTTATTTTGATCTTTATATTTTTTTTTCTGACTCGCAGAAAACCGTTAGAAGTGCTCTAATTAAAACAAGTATTTACATTTCGTTTCAGAGATGCCTAGTCATTGCTGTCTGGTCAAAAATTTTATTTTGATTCATTAGAAATATGACTGAAATTTAGAACTGCTCGCTAAGACCGCCAAGCAGAGGAAAATCCCATAAAGTGTTTTTCCCAAGGACACACGAGAAAAGTGTTGTTAGGTTTTGAATTGCGACCGTGTCGATCACATTCACCATCAATCATGGCACTTTTAACCATTCGACCAAGCTTCAGACACACTTTCCTATGAGTGTCAGAATGGTCAGACGAAAAGCTTTGGGAATAACTTCAATTGTAGTAACTGTTTTCAAATACAAATTCTGAACAACAAATTATCTCTTCAAGAATTTTTTTTGGTCTTTACTACGTTTTTTAGTAAAAATTTTCTCTAATGCGCTAAAATTTTCTTTTGTTAATAGTGTCTTTAAAACCAAAAAACTTTCCCTCCTGCCAAAAAATTTTCTGTCACCCCTGGTAATCCAAGCATTGAATCATAAATGTTCATAAAACGGTTACTGGTACTGTAGGCGTATAACTAAAGAAAGTAAACCTTTCCATATTTCAACCTGACTTTATCACATATTTCATTAACAAAAGAAACCAGACAAGTGTCCGAAATGAGATACGGTTTTTTAGACAACAATAGTAGTTATAATCAAGAATACTGCAATTATATGACCCCAGTTCATGAAAAAAGTGCATTTTAAGTGAATGTAACGCAACACTGCTGCTTATTTGTGCTTGACCGTTCATGCGTAAATAATGATACCGGCTGCGGTAACTCGCGAGTAAGTTGTACTTATTGTTAGCAGTAAGTTTATGCATATTTTTTGTTTCTGTTTTCATCTTGTAAAATGTAAAATATAACACTTGTTGAAGAAGCTAGATAATAGTTTATTAAGCCATGAAGTTATCAACGGTGTTAAATTTTTGCTTGGTTTTTATTTCAATTGTTATGGGTTGCTAATATCGTTAATAATTTATGTGATGATACCAGACCAGAATTTACAACGAAAAAGTAGTAGTTTATATATGGTAGTAGGCTACTCCGCAATTGGTGTGTCGCGGAATAACAATAATCTAAACAAACTTTTTAAAAGGAAAAAATCTTTTTTTCTTAATTTCAGCTTTACAACTGCTAGAACATTTGCTGACTTAAACTTTAACTAGGCTCTCTAACTCATTTAAATAAGTCAAAAGTCTATTTTGTGTTTTAATTGATAAAATTGTTTACGTTTTTGATCGAGCTCTGCCGCACTTTCAAAATTTTGTCAGTTTCTAAGTGTGCCTTGAGTGAAAAAAGATTGCGGGCACTAATTGTGACATATGACAACATGCCAGTTATTCTATACGTCACTGATTTATTTCAAAATTTGAAATCGATGTTTGCTTTGAGTATAGCGACAATATACTCCTACTACTAAAAGAACAGATCGTTAATCTGGTTAACAAATTTTAAAATGTTTTTTCGATAAAGTATATTCATAAAGACTCAGCTGGTATCTTATACAATTGTGGTTTTCTTATTTTGAGCGATTACGAAAAAGCTTGGTTTAAATCAACTTCTTTAAATTAAAATGATGGCACATCGGCTTGTCTCACTTAATTCTAATAACTTTTTTAAATTTGTTAAATAGCTAGATTTTTGAAACTTAGAACCACAAAAAAATTTAAACAGTAGCTTAGAATAATCATTTTCAAACAATTATTGAGTTTTTTTCAAGCAATCACATCACAATGCTTACAAAATAAATAATCTTATTTCAGCAGTGATGGCTTTAATGCAGTGTAAACGGAGCGGTCGCACCGCCCCCTCCTAAAAAACCTCAAAAATTGGTCCCCCTAAGCAAAATATTGCTCTATTTCTTCATAGTAGCACCATGTTGGTGGCCCCCTGTCCGCACCTTAACTTAAGGGGATAAGCAAGGATAATGTACGAGTGATGGTTTTTTTAGAGATCACTATTTGAACAAGTGGTTTGCGGTTCAGAATTTGAAAATAGCTAACAAGAAACTCATCTCTAAGCTTTTCGTCTGACACTCGTCAGGAAATAAACGTAGGAATGAAGGAAATAAAATTCACTTGATTTTCTAATCAAGCTGAACGAAGATGATAGGATGTTTGAGAAAGGCGTAAAAACGCGAGATCAGCGTAAGATTTTTAAGTTGTAAACAAATTCTTTTTGGCGGCATAAATTTGGCTTGCATGACTTGATGTATGCGGCGTCCAAAGCAGACAAATGAAAGAATAGTAAATTTTCTATCACTGTAATTTTTGGCGAACATAGGGTTATCTAAGAGATGTTGACCAATCGTGGATTCATTGAACATGACTGGGGTTGAAGATTTGCAAAACAAGTGGAGATGTTGCGAGGGGTTGGAATTTTGCCAGTTCTAATAAATTTTGGGACGTGTTGACAAATTCTGAATTGTAATCGTTGAGATGTGTTGCCTACGTACCAACTATCACAGTGGCATGAAAAATTATAAACATTGCTTAAAAGCGAAGCAGGCCACATGTCCTTTTTGATTGCAGGAAGAAGTGGTTGAGATGTAAAAATAACACGTTATTCTACTGCAAAAAAGCATTTTTTCACTCTGGATTTGATTTTACTTTCATGTCTAACCGAAGGAGTTCCCAACCAGGGAAGATGAAGATAGACAGGGCATTTCTTCATCGTATGTGAAGTAGGTGATGTAAAATCTTTTCATTTGCGGACAAATGTTTTTTCAATGATGTGGTCGGGGCAACCATTCGTGAGTAGTATTAAAAATTTTTTTCAAAGTTTTGCTTGCAATGTAATATTAGAGCAGATCATTAAAGCTCGATGTACATTAGTGAAAATTAAAAGTGATTTTTCTTTTTCCAGGGCTGAAAGATTTCCAGTTCAGGTATTTTCCGGTAAATGTGAGTTTGCGATAAAAAGATGTAATAAGTTTAGATCCCAACTTTTCCATTTGTGCATCAAGAAAAGGAAGAGATTGATTAACTTCTTTTTTAAACGTAAACTGCAAAGAAGGGTGCAAGGAGTTTAATTGATAAAAAAATTCATCGCAATCATTTTCGCTATCAAAGATAGCAAAAGTATCGTCCACGTAATAATAGTACATCGGTGGTTTCTTCACCCTTCCAAACAATAAAGATTCATAATAATCGACAAAAATGTTAGCCGGCGTTGGACCCAAGAAGGATCTCACGGCTACACTATCTATTTGTCGGTACATGACGTTTATGAAACTGAATTTAACAGATTTAGTCGCTGTTTGCATGAGTTTAATAAAAACTTCACGCGGAAAAGACGAACCAATAAGGTCATTGCCATAAAGGGCGTCAGCGCAAATATTAATAGTCTTTGCCAGGGCAACATTAGTAAAAAGACTGGATATATCAAAAGAGCAAAGGAAAGCAGAAGGAGGTAAATCAAACTGTCTATTTGAGCAAAAGTGAAGGAATCTTGAATGCAGTTAGTGGAATGACCAAAGGATGCTACTCATACTTTCAGGCATCCAATCAGCTGAGCTTCGCCAACTAGGAGCGACACTCTCCTTGGCTAACCGTGGATCCCTGGACCTGACCATATGTTGCATGGTCTTTTGACCTCTGACATTCCACTTCCCCCAAAAGACGTACAAATTACTGTACATGCTGATGACATAACAATCACTGCATCTCACACCAATTATAAGGCCCGACAACTCATTCAATTATATTTTCACAAAATATACAAATGGGCCACCGCTAGCAATCTTCATGTAAATACAGACAAAACTTTTTACACCAGATCCAGCTGAGTATGACACAACTCCATCACTTAAACTAAACAACCAAACATTACCAACAACAATACACCCAAAAATTCTTGGAATCACGCTTGACCTAAAACTGATATTTTTACAACATATAAACTTCACCACCACCATTGCAAAACAAACGCTTAACATTCTGAAAGCACTCACTTTTATCATTTATTTGTTTTGTGCTTCAAAACAAAAAATACACCAATATATGTGACAAAAAAATTTTCGAAAGCACAGGAAAGCAGCGAAATGACCATACGGTCTTCTATTAAATGGGGAAAGCAAAAGGGATTAATTGTCTCTACATTCAAATCTATGACTTGCCCCATTTTGGAATACGCAAACACCATATGGAGCCCTGGTCGTGTGGCTAGAGCGCCGAGATTGTGATCGACATGGTCCCGGTTTAAAACCTACTCGCGCCATTCTGTTGTATTCTTGGGAAAGACACTTAACAGCACTTTCCCCTGCTTGGTGGTCTTGGCAAGCAGTTCTGTATTTTAAAGTCATATCTCGATCAAATTACAAGCAATATCTTGGCATCTCCAGAAGCAGGCCAGGGTAATTGCTTACCCTATGTATTGGCGCCTCCGTCGCTTTCCTGTGAGTCAGGAGGATTATAGAGTTAAATAAAAAAAATACCAAGAAAGTGCAAACCATTTAAAACACAGCTCTGCGAATTGCTACTGGATGCACACGAGATACAAACACTCAGAACCTACACGACGAAACTAAGGTCCTTCCAATGGACACTAATCTCAAACTTCATGCTACACAACTAAACAACTGACTCAAACACAAACACACCCTTTACATGATTCTAATGCATACTCAGATCCGCCCAGAAACATGAAAGCCACAATCTTTCATAACAATGAGCACACTGACATCATTATCTCAATACCGGACATCAGAACAAACATTACCAAGTCATATGAGAACAAAACTAGCACAACTCAGAGCCAACAAATCACCAATCTTGTAAAGTTACATAGTGAACCCTGATACTTGCATGTCACAATGCCCACTATGCTTGTCACACACACATGACACTAATCAGCTTTTTAATTGTAGTCAATTACCAACACAACACAACACTAGTCAATTACCACCACAATACAACACCACTAGTCTGTAAAAAAAGCTTTTAGAAGCAGCAGAGATAACCCAAGACCGGGAATCTAAATTGGCTTCTTTGAGAGATTAAGGGGTGAACTACTACTAAAATACTCCAAGATCTCCTCGGGGGGGCAACAACAGCGAAATAGAAAGTACAAAGTAGGGGTGGGCACATATGAGGCAAAAAAACAGAAGTTTGTTTTTATTTGATAGCTTGATACAAGTCGCGAGTAATATTAAACAAAAATAATAATCTGGGATCGAATGTACAGGGTGTCCATATACTATCGTTACAATTTTCAAAGTTTGTCAAAATTTTATTTTTTGAAATATTTTTATTTGATTTGTTTTATAGTAAAGGAAAATGCTTCAAGTTTTTTCTTTCTTGACAGGTTCTTGTGGAAATAACTAGGTTTAAAATTACTATTTAATTAGTGATTAAGCAGAATATTTTTAATTTAGTAGCGAAAGTAGAGGTTATCAAAATGAGCACTCCGCAGGAAAAATCCCAGTGTATTTTGTGGTTCATAGAGACAAAGTCAGACATTCAAGCACAACAAAATTTTGGACGCAAGCATGGAAGAAAGTCAGAGACATTAATCGTCGTCGTCGTCGTTTGAAGGGCATCCACTCCAGGCCAAATACAAACAGGACTGGGGCCGAGGGTTTATCCTTTTACTACCCCAGACTGCTGTACTGCCTGGATCAGATGCTGGCAGTGATGTCATTAAGCGAGCATCGAGTTTCGTCATCCAAAACCGTCAGACCTCGTGCTCCATGTGGTGCCCGATGTATAGGGCACACTGTTAGTACATGGTCTGCGGTTTGCTCAGAGGCGCCACACTCGCAATTCGGTGAAGGAGCGAGACCCCATTTGTGCATGGACGAATGGAATCGCCCAACACCGTCCGCAGGCGGTTGAGCTTAACCCAAGCTGCTCGGGGTAAGCCCATTTCTACAGGCCTGACACTGGTCCCGGGCACAAAAGCACGGAGCCTGGAAGCATTTTCACAGTATTCCGCGTTCCATTTCTGATTTGTCCATTCAGAAGCGCGGATGCCAAGTCTGGCAAGGTTGTCCAAAAGATTCCGCGCAACTGGCACAAACGGGCGTCTGGATCTTAGTCTCACTTGGCCAGTATCTGAGGACCCACTTAAAAGACCATGCAAGATATGATCGGGGTCCAGAGATCCACGGTAAGCCAAGGAGAGTGTCGCTCCCAGTCGGCGAAGCTCAGCTGGCTGGATGCCTGAGAGTACAGGTAGGTGGTCCGTTGGAGTGGGACGCAGGCATCCAGTAACTATGCGCAAGGCGTCATTCAAGACACTGTCAATGAGACGAGTGTGAGCACTGCGACACCAGACTGGCGCACAGTACCCAGCTGTTGAGTAGACTAGAGACAAGGTGGCTATGCGTAGTGTTTTAGCACCAACACCCCATCCCGAGCCCACGAGTCGCCTCAGCAGTGTGACGCGCGATGATAGTTTTTTGCGCAATGCCACTAAATGGTGACGAAACGTGAGCGATCTGTCCAGTTTTACCCCAAGATAAGTAGGGGTTGGACAGAACGGTAAAAGTCTACCATTGTTGTAGACCTTTAGCTCACGTTTGGCCTCTTGGTTATTTAAGTGAAAGGCTGCCGTCACCGTCTTAGTGTGACTGAGCTTCAACCTCCAAGTCTGGAGATACGCTGACAGTGTGGACATGTCTTGGCTTAAAGTCCCCTCCAAGTCCTTCCAGTTTCCAGGAGAGTGCAACAATGCTAAATCATCAGCATAAGCAAACTTTCTGGAAATCATGGAAGGAAGATCGTACGTATAGATGTTAAATAGGAGGGGAGCCAAGACCGATCCCTGAGGAACGCCGTTTTTAAGACGGCGTAGCCTGCTTTGCTTGCTGTCACCGGTGGTAAGGGTAAAACTTCGATTTCGGACAAGCTCCATGATCATTTTGACCATGTATTTATCCGGAAGTAGTCTCAGCAGCTTACAGGTAAGGCCACGATGCCAGACAGTGTCATAAGCAGCTCTCAGATCGATAAATACGGCACCGGCCTTCTTTTTAGCCTCGAAGGAATCCTCGATGTTCTGGGTTAGCAGAACAACTTGATCTACGGTTGACTTCCCGCGTCGGAACCCAGCCTGCTCTTTAGGGAGCAGTGGATCGATTAATGGTTCAACGCGAGCGTAGATAAATTCCCAAGATCTGGAGAAGAGAGACATTAATGATTTGCAACATCTAATACTTAAAGCAATTAATACAGTTACTGTAGATATGCTAGCAAGAACATGGCAAGAAATTGAATATCGTACATGCGACTGATGGTGCATACGTAGATGTGTACTAAAGCATCTAATGTAAACTCGAAGCACTTCCCTTTCGTACTAAAACAAACCGATTGAAAATATTTAAAATAAGACTATGGTGAGTTTTGAAATTGTAGGCCTAACGATAATTTAAGTCAAGATAAAAAAGATGTATTCACTTTAAAATTAGATCCATAAAAGCTCTACCGGTCTATTTTGATTTTAGCCTATCAAAAAACGAGAAAATTTCTGACACATTACTTACTGTCACATCATATGAATTACTTACTGCAATGCAAATAAAGTATTGCCAAAACGATAAAAAATTAACGTCATAGTACGAGCTGCCATCAATTTTTCGTCCATCCAATGACGTAATAATTTATTTTGAATTCTCTAAATTAACTATTGTATTGAAATCCTTAATAGTAAAACTGACATGCAAGTTACTTCTGCAGAAGTAATCGAGGGCCATTTTACGATTCGTTTCAGTTCAAGTTGTACTTTTGGTGAAATTTTCTTTATATAGGCCTAACAGTAATTGGATTACAAGTAATAAGATATATATTGTAAGAGACACATGTAGACCTGTATGTAAAACCATGACCTGTATGTAAAGACATGTAAACCAAAACTAAGTGCAGGTTTTGATGAAATCCCACTTAAATTACTGAAATCTTCTCCTGATAATATTATCATGGCACTTTCACATATATTCAACCTTTCTCTTTCTACTGGTAAAGTAATTAGTGATTTCAAAATTGCCAAGATCATACCCTTGTATAAAAAAGGTGATGCTAGTGACATAAATAACTATAGGCCTATCAGCCTACTTTCAAATATTTCCAAAATTTTAGAAAAAATAATGTACCGCAGAGTAATTAGCTTTTTAAACAGACATAATTTTTTTTCGAAAATCAATTTGGTTTCAGAAAAAAATGTTCTACTTCCCAAGCTATTTTTCTTCTCATAAATAGCATCACCAATTCATTCAACAAAAACGAAAAAAGCCTTGCTATTTTCCTGGATTTATCAAAAGCATTTGATACAATTAGCATTGAAATACTACTAAAAAAACTCGACCACTATGGAATAAGAGGACTAGCATATAACTGGTTCAAGAACTATTTACTCAACAGAAAACAACAAGTTGTGTGTTCTGGTATTTTATCATCCACAATCAATTCATCAACCACGGGTTTTCCGCAAGGGTCTATTTTAGGCCCACTCCTGTTTCTTATATATGTGAATGATTTTAACAATTGCTTAACTAAAAGCAAAGCCGTTATGTTTGCTGACGATACAACCGTTTGGACTAGCCATAAAAATACATCAATTCTGTTCCAATTCATGCAATCAGAGATGGAATTAATTGATCGGTGGCTGGTTTCTAACAAATTGTCAATAAATATTGAAAAAACTAAATTTATGCTTTTTAGTACTCCAAACTCAAATGTTGGAGGTAAACATTCTTTATCAATAAGAAATAGACAAATTGATCAGGTAAATTCTCTAAAATTTCTGGGTGTATTCATTCACAATAATCTTTCCTGGAGTCTACACATGAAATACTTGATTTCAAAGCTAAGAAGCTGTTATGGTGTAGTGTGCAAAATAAAATCACTTGTAAACAAGGATTCACTACTCCTTCTGTATCATTCTCTAATTAACAGTCACCTCCAATATTGCATTTCAAACTGGTGTTTTGGTAATTCAACTCTAATTACAAAGCTTCAACAAATTTGTAACAAATTCTTGAGAATGATATTTGAATTGCCCTATTGTTCCAACATAAATGACATTATGAAACAATGCAACATTTTAAAAATAAATCAATTATATAAATTGGAAACGGCGTCCCTTATGTTCAAACTAATACAAGGTGGAAACAAATCTCCTGCTTTTAGTTGTAATTTGCATTTAAATCCATGCAAATACAATACAAGAAACAAAGCTCAATACATAACACATCATTGTAAAACAACTGTTGCAAAACAATCTTTTTCTTATCAAGGCCCTTTCATTTGGAATTCTCTCCCAGCCAATTTAAAAACTAGCAACCAGACTTTCAAATGTTTCAGAAACAATCTTAAAAAATTCCTACTCAATGAATCAATATAAATAAGGATCAATAAAAGATTTTACAAATTAAGTTATAAAACTATAACCACGTCTTAATGGCGCTTTGTCTTTTCGGCGCCATAACTTGACAGTGCATGAAGGTATTGCTTTTATACATCTGTAAACTAGAATTAGTGTATAATTAAATATTCAATAAGATCTAAATTTAATGATTTCAGTGAGCTACTTACTGCGGGAAAGCATTTTTATTTCAGATAAAAATGAATTCAGGAAATTCAAGCACATGTCTTTCTAAAGAACAATCATCAACATTGGTTCTCTTATCAATTCTCAATCAGGCTACAATCTTTAAAACATTTTCAATCTCTATCAAGAAAGAGTGTATGCTACATAAGAAAATTGGAATCAATTGATATAACAAATTCAAACCGTTGAATGGACAATCAACCTTATTATTTATTTTATTTTATTTTAATTGATTATTCAAATCAATTTACACAGTTGGCATGTTCTATTCTTTTCTAAACTTTATACTTTATTCTCTCTTCATAATGTATATATATATAAGTATATTTTGTTTTCTTTTTATGTTTGTATTTGCAGTGCATCCAGAAAAGGTTTCCGGACCTGGTGAGGTTTCTTTTCGGGAGGTTTTCTTTACTCACCATGCTCAGTTGAGCTAAATTTATAATTAGCTATATAGGGCGGTTGTGCCTCCCAATGATTTACATAACCATTCCTGCACTGCACATTTTATTTATTTTTTTTTTATTTTGTCATTTTTTTTGTGTCTTTTTTGTCTTTTTAAATAATAATATTTAGTTTGAATTAGGTAACGCGGCCGTGCTTCTTATTTTTTCTCTTTCTTACCCCCTCTCTCTACTTTCTGCATGTTTAACGTTCGTCGTTGTGTCGCGTTTCCTTTTCATGCTTTGCTCAATGTACATTGCATATACTTAAATATTGTTACTAAGCGTGAATAAAATATCATCATCATCATCATCATCAGACCTAATGGTGCAATTGACTAATCATATTAATCTTGATAAACACAAACTTTTATTTCTACAAAATACATTAAAAAAAGCAGAACAAATAAAATCCACGAAACACTGGCAAAAAGACTTAGTAAAAAGCCAATCTCGTCTGACCGTCCGTTGATCCGGGAATTTTTTCGATTGTCAACGTTTTCTTTCGGATGTTTGGCGTCATAACAACGGGCCTACCACTAGCGACATTGTGAGAAACTTCATGTTTAGCAGACTCTGCATATAAGGAGTTTATTCGTTTCCGTTATTTATTTGATCACTAAAGGGCAAAATTAAAATTTTTTAACTTGGATTAAATATTTACATCTCTATTCTTTTTTTCGTTTTATTTTATCTCTATATTTATTGTACTGAGTCGCAGGAAAGCGCCGAAACGCTAATACGGAGAGCAAGCAATTACCCCGATCTGCTTCCGGAGATGACAAGATAATGCTGTCCGATTGAATTTTTTATTTTGGTTTTTTAGTTTTATAGAGATATTACTGAAATGTTATGTTAATATTCATTTGAAAAATCTGGACAAGTTGAAAATTACGCAATGATTAAGAAAAATAAATAATTTGTTGGCGATACAGAATTTTAAAATGGCTTTCAGTATAACAATGCCAGAAGCTTTTCGTGTCACACTTTTCAATAGCAGTCGTGACAATGATGGAAGGAAAGAACCCGCGTATTTACAGACAAAGTAAGCATTGCACAATTGCTTGCAAAACAACTTGTGTTGTTTTTATTGTGTCACGTGAGCAATTGCAAAATCTTGCATGCTGCGCAGCATTGTGCAAGTCTGCGTTCTGCAATCATTTCTAGCAATTGCACGTTTACCGTTTCAACTGTGGCTTTTGGAGAAAACGTTCTCTGTGCGAGCAAAGAGTTCATATTCTCTCTGCAATTATTTAAATGATCGCAGAATGCAGACCTGCACAATGCTACGCAACATGCAAGATTTTGTAATTTGCTCACGTGACACAATAAAAACAGCACAAGTTTGTTGTTTGAAAGGGCATCCACTCCAGGTCAGACAAAAACAAGACTGGGGCCGAGGGTTTAACCTTTTACTACCCCAGGCTGCTGTACTGCCTGAATCAGATGCTGGCAGTGGTGCTATTAAGCCAGTATCAGGTTTCGTCATCCAAAACCGTCAGACCTCGTGCTCCATGTGGTGCCCGATGTATGGGACACGCTATTAAAACGTGGTCTGCGGTTTGTTTAGAGGCACCGGACTTGCAATTTGGTGAAGGAGCGAGACCCTATTGTGCCTAGACGCATGGAATCGCCCAACACCAGTACGCAGGTGATTGAGCTTAACCCAAGCTGTTCCGGGCAAGCTCATTCCAACAGGCCCGGCACCGCTCCCGGGTATGAAAACACAGAGCCTGGATGTATTCTCACAATACTCCATCTATATTTCGTCCACTCAGAAGTGCGGATGCCAAGTCCGGCAAGGTTGTTTAACAGATTCCGCGAAGTTGGCAAAAATGGGCGTCTAGATCTTAGTCTCTCATGGTGAGCATCTGAGGATCCACTTATAAAAGACCATACAAGATATGATTGGGTCCAGAGATCCACAGAAAGCTAAGGAGAGTGTCGCTCTTAGTGGGAAAAGCTCAGCTGGCTAGATGCCTGAAAGCATGAGTAAGTGGTCCGTTGGAGTAGGACGCAGGCATTTAGTGACTATGTGCAAGGCGTCATTCAAGACATAGTCTATTGAGGCGAGTGTGAGTGCTGCGACACCAGACGGGGAGCAGTACTCAGCTGTTGAGTAGACCGATGATAGGGTAGGTGTGCGTAGTGTTTTAGCATCAGCACCCTACCCTGAGCCTACAAGTCGCCTCAGCAGTGTGACGCGCGAAGATAAACGGTATAAGTCTATTGTTATTGTAGACTTCTAGCTCACGTTTGACCTCTCGGTTATTAAAATGAAAAGCTGCCGTCACCGTCTTGAGTATGACTGAGTTTCAACCTTCAAGTCTGAAGATTACGCTTAAAGTGTAGTCATGTCTTGGCTTAATATCGCCCTCCAAGTCCTTCCAGATCCAAATGACAGGTGCTTTCTCGCAGCCTGGGTCATGAGTAAGTCTGTTACTGCTCTTAAACATGACAGACCGAAACCAAACCTGTCAAAACGGAAGGGTATCTACCCATGCCGAAGTTCAGCGAGGGTCTGCTAATCGGCAAACGTCCTTTTCAGGACGGGGCAATATCTGGAAAAAAAAACAACACAAGTTGTTTTGCAAGTAATTGTGCAATGCTTACTCTGCCTATAAATACGCGTGGTACTTTATTTCCATCATTGTCACGACTGCCATTAAAAAGTGTGATACGAAAAGCTTCTGGCATTGCTTTAGTGAAAGCCATTTCAAAATACTGTAATAAAGCTATGAATTTTAATACATCTAATTCAAAAAATGGCTAGATGAAAAAAATATCCAATTATAATTTACTCAAATAACTATTTCTTTGCAAATATGAATCTCAAGTTACGATCGGCTAGCAATATTTTGTCTGTTCCCAAAACAGGTCAAAGTCAGCCAGACGTTGCCTTAAATACACTGTTATTGCCTGATAATAACGGTAAATTTATTTAAAGCGGAAACTAACAAAGGAAAAACATAGATAAATGATGAAAGTAACAAGATGTTGCCGAGTCGTAAAAAACAAAAATTTTGCGAGGACATCCGGCAATTAACTGGCAGAAGGTGCTACTTTTATGAGCAAATCAGCTACTTTGTGTTGAAATTTAAGTTAGAGTCAAAAAACATGCAAACTTTATGAGGAAGTACGTCATAGCTTTCGGGTTAAGTGGGGTTACTCTTTCGGCTAAGAAACGCTTAAATCTTTTTCAATTCCTGCTTGTTATTATTAACACCAATCAAGCCATTTTTTAAAGATTTAAGATGGTAGCAATTCGACGGAAAAACTTATGAATTCATTCAAGTATTATCAACAAATATTTGTAGCTGTCAGCACAAAAATTCAATAGACGTAAACGAAAGCACAGCTAAAAATCTTTTTATCAAAAAAATGCAAAAGTCTTGCCGGAAAGCAACGATTTTTGTAGGAAAGGTTGGGCAACACCGATGTTGGTTGACCCGCTGGTGCCAGTCGCGTAAAAATCATCCCGAGGGTCAACGAACCCTGTTCTCTGTGAAACAAAACTTTTTAAGCAAGCAGTTTCCTTCGCTTTGAAAACCCTCACCTTTGTGACGTAATTTTCGTGAGGGTGAGAGGGAACCGGGTGAACACGATCAAGAGGGTTGCCACTAAAAAATCAAGAAACTTATTCTCTTTTGAACTTTTGACATCTTCTTTTTTCAAGTAATAAAAAAAACATTAATTTTGATTTAGTTTGGATGGTAATGGTTAAATGAATAGGTAGTGAAAATCACACATCGCAGCTTTAAAGAGAGCCACGAAATACTGATCTGACTTTCGTATCAAGCAGAAACTCAAACTTACAGACGCGTTTATACGAAAGCTAAGAAGTTGCTAAAAGCGCAAAAAACATTGAAGATTTTGATAAATTAGTAAGCAAGTAACAATTTCCTTAAAACCATTAATAAAATGAAGCTTTACCAAGTTAAATACTAAATTTTTTTGAGGTCAAACGATTTTTTTGTGAAATGTAAAGTACGGAAAATACAAGTTATAAATAATAATGGGGCTTATGGGTCGACTGTATCAGAGATTATTTTATGAAGAAATTTTCCCGAAGCACGAAGGGAAAATGTTGGGAGTAAAGTTTTGGCGATCTTAAAGGTACAGTAGGTAAATTGTTAACTTTTTAAATTTTTATCGTACAGAAAAGCAAATTTAAATCAAGATTTAAAACTCCCATAATAATTTGATTTGAAAACATAATTTGTTTGAAATTAATAATTGGAAAACATAATTTGTTGTTTCAGATCGAAACTGACCTTCTGTAGAAGAAATCGTTGGTCGACGAGTCTGGATCGATTTGACCTTCAATATCACGAGGTTGTTTTAATGTTTTGCTCAAAGAAATTAACAAAATTATTTTTATTCAGACTAAGGTCAAAAATAAATACTAAGTTTAAGTCTAATTAATCACTTTTTGTATTAATTAAAAAAAAATTATTACATCTGCTTTTTCTTTCCGAAGTAAATGCTATTTGAAGAATACATAAAGTTTTTATAGACATAGAAAAATCAATTTAATGTTTAAATCATGAACATACGTACTATGGTTATTGTAACAAAACGATTCGGTCTTGTTGTTATAATCTCTGAAGTTGTTCGATGAATCGAAAGTTGTGTATCGACTTCGTTGATCTTCGGAATAGTTCGGATTTGAAACGTGACGCGATTCGATGCTTGAGAAATACGGATCAAAAGCATTTTGCTGACAACCTAAATTCTCGAGTCGAAATTCCGAAGCGATCGACGTGCCACTGGCGTCCACAGGAGATAAACAAGAAGTTGAAGGACTGACAAGTAAATAAACCGGAATCCGTCACAATAGAAATAAATGTATGAAATGAAAGAGTAAAATATAAGAGCAACCTATATTTAAAACAAGTTTGAAAGAGTACATGCGCTAAATTTTCGCTTGATTAAAGAACAAAAGCCGTCATTCAATCAGGGTGTCAATCGAAAACTTTTGTGCTGCATTACTTCGACTTCGAACGAATTCATCCAACATTTCAAAAGGAAAAAAGGTAATTTAAGATTTTTGCAATCCTGCAAATTTATTAAAAAATGACATTGTATTTACGAAGCGAACCCAAGAAAGCGAAACTATGTACTTAATCTTTTCATTTCTTATAGCGTTTAAACACTAAAATTTTAAAAACAAAGGATAATTGTCGAAAGATATACGTTTAAAAACTTTTTTCAGCATGTCATGAGTTTGCAAATTTCATCTTTCTAAGACTTAACGGACGCACCTGCCCAGGCCGTAAAAATCGTCGTGATACCGGAGCGGGGTCCGTACGGACCGAGATATTGGTTGACATGAGTGCGCCCAACGTTTTAAATATACTAAATATTAATCGATTGATAACGTTTCAAAGTGAACATCTAACTTCCTATGATATATTTTATAAATATGCGCACAGTCAAAGATTTTTCAACAAACTTCAAAATAGAATGCAGATGACGTTAATGAAGCGCATAAAAACTCACTCGCACTTGATTCGATCTGGATTTAATCGAACAAATTCATTTAATTTCCGTTGTGCTGTTATCATAAAGTGGTCCAAATTGCTTTGTTGATTATATTCATTCGCAACTATAGAAGAAAAGCGTCGAAGGCATTTATCCACGATAAAAACAACGTTGAGGCTTTTCACTACTTGTACCAATTTCTTAAAAGCAACTATGAATTCACACAACGATTCGTGCGCATATAACAGCACACAATTGCAGCAAACGATTACAAGAATTTAAAGCATGACGCCATAACACAAAGTGAGGAGTGCCAAAGTTTAAAGAACCTTTTGATTTGGTGACGGCAAACTTTGCTTTGCTAAGGTATCGAGAACAATCACGATCTTGACGTGTTGAAACAAGTTGCAATTCAAAAGACAGTTTAACTCAGACAAACGCCAGCCGACATCTTCTCGCTTTCAGCGCAAACCAAAGGTAATTGGAATACTCTGTGCAACTTCCATTGAATTGATTTTAAATGTGATTCAATCAAATACCTCGTCGAAAGTGTACAGTATAAAATAATTAATTCAAATTTATTTTTATTTCATCTCCATATTTATCCTCCTGACTCGCACGAAAACATCAAATGCGCTAATACATAGGGCAAGCAATTACCACGACCTGCTTCCGGATTGCCAAGGATGTTGCTGTCTGGTTGAAAATTTTTTTATTTTGGTTTTCGAGTTTTTATAGAGGTATGACTGATATACAGAACTGCTTTCCAAGACCATCAAGCAGGAGAAAATGTCGTAGAATGTCTTTCCCAAGAACATAACAGAATGGCACGAGTAGATTTTGAACCGAGACATCCCGATCACAATCAAGGCGCTCTTAACCACTCGACCACGCTGCCGACAAACAACCAATCCACTGTGAAAGCTGCCCTCAACAGACTGGTGGAATGGTCCTCCAAGGGGTGTCTACGTCTTGACCCCCTCAAGCGTGAGACATCTTTCTTCAGCCTGGACCCCTATCAATTTCGTCTTAGACCCTCACTTTCAATTCTGAACACCCCACTTAACTTCAACCCAAATTCGACCTTTGTAACCTTCGTCCGCACTTTTTCTTTTAAGCATCATGTCTTATCCTTACGGAAGAAGTTTCACAGCCGATTCCGTGCCTTCCGTTCTATCACCTCTGCCTCCTGGGGCCCCTCTAAGAAATCTTTACGTACATTATATAAAGCCTTTATTCGCCCCATCCTCACCTGTGCTTCCCTAGGCTGGTTTTCTTTCTCACCTTCCATACACATCACCTCTGTGGAGAGGATGCATAGATCCTCCTGTAGAGTAATCACAGGCTGTCTATTGTCTACTCTTATCCCCCCACTTCACCTAAAAGCACTTCTTCCTCCACTTCGCGTCACCCTTACTTATCAATCTCTCGCTTTTTTTAAACGAGCCCCCAGACTACTACCATCCTTTCCTCTAGCCTCTCTCGCCCATTATAACTCCCGCACACGTCTTAAGAATCATGGAGATCCTTCTCCTGCTCACATAACCTTGCCCCTAACCTACAACTATCTCGCGAACCTCTAATCCTTTGTCCTCCTAAACCTCCCAGGTCTACCCCTTCTTATTCTATCTCACACCAACTTTTTTTCCATGCTCTCGTAATGACCCTCCTTTCCTTCGCAACGCCGCCGCTATTTTCTGTCTATCCTCCCTACCCCAAAGCAACATCACTGCCTAGACTGATGGCTCGGTTCCTGGCGGGCTAGGAGATGGTGGTGCAGGAATTCACATTAAGTGTACAAAGTGTCTCACTGCTACCTTCCTCTCTTTCTCGGCTGGACTTTGCTACAGTGCCGTGATTTATGCCATTCTTGATGCTCTTGAGTGGTATATCTCTCACTCCACGTCATGTCCGTTTGAATCTGTCACCTTATTCTCTGACTCTCTATCTGTCATGTCAACCCTCTCTGCTCCTTTACCTTACTTTACTCCCAAGTCCCTCACTGACACCCAATCTCTCCTCAATACTTCATCCGACTCTAAGGTAGTCCATTTTCAACGGATACCTGGTCATTCTTCACTCCCAGGCAATGACTTAGCTGACTTTCTTGCTAAAGTTGGAGCCTCTCTTGACCCCTCTACAATACCATTGTCTTTCTTACCTCTTAGTTCCTCCCAACGTTTATCCCTCTACACCAGTTGGAGACGCAGTATTTAATCTAGTCTCTTTCAACATCAAGTCCCTCGTGTGTCCTGAGAAACTTACCCTTCCTTGCTCCGCTCGCTGTGCTCTCTCTCGTTTCAGTTGCAATGGGCACAGCACTCTTCTTGGCACATATGTTGACCGAGCCGAGATTCCTTCGTGCAGCAACTGTGGTTCTGAATTACAGGACATCTTTCATCTTGTGCTAGACCGCCCTGCACTTGACTCTATACGTCTGGCCATCTTCGGCCCTCCCTCTCTATTTTGAACCTCCGGTCTCGTCCCGGGGGGTTGCCCGATTATTGGGACTCTGGGGAGTTGATCCGTGTCCCCATCCCCAGGAATGGATCGGGTAAGCCCACCACCACAAACAATCAATCCGACAAGTTGCAAACCAATGCAACAAACGTAATTGATGAGTTTGTTAGTCTTAGCACAATATTATTATTTTTTAATTTTATCTCTGGAAAGCGACGGCGGCGCTACCGTCACAGCAACTGCTTTTTTCGAGATAAACACCATTATCGAAATATCCGAAAAAAGAAACTTGCCAATAACCTTGTATGCGACTCTTCAAAAAATTAAAACTCGAATCGGTCTCCGGGAATTGGGAGGAGCACTTCCTCTCCATATAGTGGTCACCTTGAAAACGGACAGAACCAGCGCCTTGGATGCTGAAAGGGGTTTCGGACGTGTTTGCAGAACCATCTGGGCCCCGCGCACGGGCGGTTTGATGAGAAAAAGAATTACGACAATTTTCTTCTTTGTGTTTCGACTGTGGAAAATACTCGTGACGAGCTCGATCTTCATGGCAGGTTCGGAACCCGTCCACGTCGACAATGTCAAAGTCGGGCTTATTTTCTTTGTGACAAGATCCAGTGTTGTCGTACAAGCTATTGGTAATAGGCGGCTTTGAATCAAAGGAAGAAAGACGATGAACGCAATCCTTGTTGGTTTCCGACTCAAATTGAGAGCTTCGATCAAGCAGCGAGGACAATTCGGTGACGTCATACTTATAGTGAAGACAGTGGTAGAGGTCCTACAATACAAAGTTTTAATTGATTTAAAAAAATTATTTTCGTAAGTCGCCTCCACACAAAACACTATTTCGGGCCGATTCGAATAAAGTATAAAAATTTGAAATGTAGATAATAAAAAGAAGCTCATTAAAAATCGAAGGGAAACAGCTGAGTGAACCTGCGCGATTCTCCTCGGTATGTCCAGCGCGTCTGACGTGGAGAGAAACTGATCCCGATCCATGCGACAGATTTCGCGTAAACTCGTCACCGACAAATATCGCTGAGCCACGAAGGAGTTGACGCAAGGGAAGTGCAGCAAGAACTTCTCCTCCTTGCTCGTCTCCGTCGCTATCCACGACCTGCCAGGAAACGAATCACAATAGGCTTTGCCGGTTTGTCACGTGACACGAAGCGTCAGACGAGCATTCCGACTTCGGCGAATCGATATAAAGTGCTGCAGTCACCGTAAGCCGTGATTAGCAGTTAGAATCATTCAAGCATATGGCGACACTCTTTATTTTATTGATACGAAATTAAACTAATCCAATACAACCGGTTCAAATCTAAGCGAAATTGAAAATAAAAATATTAATTTTTGGCAGTAATATTAATACTAATACACATTTATATAGCACTTTTTCCAAAAAATTAATTAGACCAAACGTGCTTTACAACATAAGCAAACTAAACACAAAAAAATACTATATTACAAAATTAACACTTAATTAACAAAAGCAAAGGTATAAAGTTTTTAGTAAGCAAGGTTTTTAATAAAATTTTAATTGGAAGAGCGATTAAAACATTTTTAAGTGAGCAGGCAAATTATTTCATTGTAAAGGATCATATACGCTAAATCTACGACAATCAAAATTTAAAAGTGCGAGGGACAAAAAAAAAAAAAAAAAAAACTGTCTTTGGCAAGAAACAAAAAAAGCTGTCTTTTGTTCAAAAATATCACACCAGATAATTTGTAACGTTGACCATGCAAATAGTCACCTGCTTCTCACACAACCATCATCATCAGCGTTTATAATTTTACTGGCGAGTGTGTGGATAGCTTCGGCAAGACTTTCAAGGGTAAAGCAAAAAATCAGTTTAACCTAAAAAAAGTTTAAACCATTATCATAAAACGGCTTTGGTGCTATACGATGAGGATGTCGCATCAAATTCAGTTAATTAAAATTCTTGGAAACGTGGCTTGCGGTCATTGCTATTAGAGAAACTCAAGCACTTTTGGAAAGTCTTTAATTTAATAAACCCAAATAAGTAAAAAAATAAAGAAGAGTTTTAAAATTTTACTTGAGGACCTACTGCATTTACGAACCAATAAATCTTGCTTACAACACAAAACAAAAATTTCAGAAACATTAACCCAAGAGAAAATAATCAAGATTGGTATCGGTATTGACGGTACATACAAGACAAACTGATTATGATGTGAAAGTACTGTAGGTCGACTTTTTTTAAGCATGAGCAAAAACAATATTAGTGATATTCTGCCACAATAATTCTGTTTAAACACAAAATAAGCTTTTAGATTATTGAACTTTTTTTGGTTAATAATGGCAGTTGCCAAGTAGTACTCATGATAAAACGCAATTTCTTAACCTCAAAATCTTCTGCGCAGTTACTCAGCTGTTTAATCGATGCTTGAAGTCTGGCAATGTTTAGTGGTGTGCTGCCAGCCAGCGGATATCTAAAACAAAATCTTATTGAGAGCGATTATTTAAGATAAGTATGCGCTAAAACTTACGGCGATTCTTCGCTGTTTTTACTCGGAGTCGCCATCACAATAACAAAGCAAGTTGTAAACATTTTCCTCTGCATCGTCAGAATGCACAGTAAGTTCTTAACGCAGTCCCCGTCTACGACACAAACAAAAGCATTATCATAAAAACAAAAACACCATTTATCAATGTTTGAAAAACCATGCCCCCTTTTTTTACGAACCGCTGGGATTTACGTACTGCGGGTCACTTGAAAATGGGAGTAATTTCGCGAAGGTACGATAGCCGCCTGGTTGAAAAACATCGCCGAGAATTCACAAGTAATTGCGAGAAACAACAAAGGCAATAAAAATTATTTAGGTCAATTCAATAGAAACAACAGAAACCAGCCCTTCGAGTGGTCGCCTCCTATTCTTGTGATTACGCAGCGGGTGTCTGATCATTTAAGCGCCAAATGCAATTTCGCAATGCCAATTCTTTTAAAAACTCTCCTTTAGTATCACTTAAAGATTTGTCACTGACACTCAGGCGAAAAAAATCAACATAAGCACTTATATTATATTATTATAAGTTTGCGAATTAAAAAATCAAGGCATTATCTCTTGGACAACTTAAAATTTGAAAAAAACTAAACCAAGCCTTAAAAAAAAAACTGATAAAATGGGCCACTTTTAAAATTTTGCAGAACTTACGGGCCATAGTTGGGTGGAAAACTGTCTCAGAATGCAAAAAACAGTTTGTAACGACTTTTTTTGGTCTTGGTCTGATTTTAATGGTAAATAACGGTTCTTTGAACGGGAGAAAGACCTTCTTTAGTCTTTACTTTATATTTCTATCATCCAAACTGTCGTAAATATTGATGCTACTTTTGATTGAGAAGATGTATGCTAAATTCTTACGCAAACCACAAGTGTTCGGACCATCCTGTTCCAGACAATGTTTTAAACTTGAAGACCAGAACAGCAAAACTTAACGGTGATGCTGAAGTTATTTCGCAAAGAATTGTAGTAATTGAAGTAAAAAAATTCAATTGAATATGGCTATGAACAACGAACAAATGTTCCAAATAAGGTCAACTCTAAAACCTTGCCCCTGAAGGTTGGTGACATCCTCCAACAACAAGCAGGTTTGCTCATCGAATATCAAATCAGGATGACGAACGCTGACGTCGTTCGCAAGCTGTTTGTAACATCGCTCAACAATCAGCACGTCATATCTGAAAGCAGTGTTTTTTCTTGTAACTGTATAAACCTGTAGTTAGGGCACAGTTATTCAGCATCAAGTCGAATTTGAACTGTACGCTGTGGGTTGTTTTTAACTATTAAAGACTAACTATTAAAGTTGACAGACGAAAAATTCAACTTTTTCTGGTTTCTGGCAATAAATTTTCAAGAAAAATATTTTTTTAAAAAAAATGTTTTGTTAGTTGAAAAGGATACTTACTCATTAGTGGCAAGCCGTTTACACGTTTTAGAAAAACAAATTTAATTTCTAGTTTTCTCAAAGCTACTTCTTAAAACCAAACCTTGTCTCCAACAGATGAAGTAAGTTTCCAAACGAGGAAAATTTCTCAGATCCGATGAGTACAAGTGACGTTCTGTCTGGACGCAAAGAAACGGAAGTGTAATTCTGAAATTTATTTTCGGCAACACTCTCATCTAAATTAATGTGAACGCTTGGCCTAAAGAAAAAAATTGCGACAGATAAGCAAATTAATTACAACGAAAATAATAAGTAGTTACCAGTTTAAGTAGCCTAATTCAATTAATAAACAGTCTAAAGTTAAGTATGAGTGACTATGAAAACTAATTTCTTATACGTGAATTTCATAAATACACGAAATTTTCAATACATAAGCTAATCATATGACGTGGTTCGCAAACTTCAAACAGTTTTGATGCAATCGCGATATGTACCATTGTCTTTGGAAGGGGTTGAAGCATCAGAGAGTCTATTAATAAAACTTAAGCGCTACGTTCCCTATAAGGTTCGCCAAAAATCTGTTAACTAGATCAAAACAAAAACGATACAAGGCTGTTTAATTAGACAAATTTTCAAAGGCTGATAACGACCTGGTGTAGATGCGGCTAATTTTCTTTTGATTTTCTGAAAGATGGGATTATTAAATGCAAAACTGCTCTTCGAGTTTGTGAAGTAATGATATAATAACTTATTATAAAAAGTTTTACAAATCAAGGATTTAGATCCAGACAAGCTGATTAACAACTACACCGTGGTGCAACTGACAGCACGGATTCCAAAGCCAGGTGCTTGATCATCTTGTTGATGGACAAACTCTTCCACGGGGAGTCCGGGACGAACTCGTACTCGACGAGCAGATCGACAGCGTCCCATGGAAAATCTTCGAAAATCATTTGCTCCCCCAAAATCAACACGTTGTTCCTGCATTAAGTTGTTTCTCAATGAAAATAAAATAACAGAGAATTGTGAAAAGTATGAGAAAACCTTCGAAGGTTTGCTCACAACTTTTCAGCAAAACGTTCGACATAGGCATACAAAAGTACCCCACATAAATTGCTGTGCAAATGGATAACGTATAACACAATAACAGAATTATATTAAAGGAACTTGTTAAGAAAGCAGGAAAATAATTTTTTCAAAGAGGCATATTTAACAGACACATAAGGTAAAGCTTTTGAAGCAAAACTTTTGAAACACTTTTCAAAGGAATTATTTCTGCGACAACAGCTTGAACATACGTTTCAAACGCACTTTGAACGTCGGAAGAAGTTAAGCTGTTCACGTCGATCACAACCGACGTCGGTCGAAGTCGAACATCCGGGAACTTCTCGTGCGGTTTGCTCAACTCTTTGCACAAATTCATAAACAGATAACGACACACCGTGCAACAGATAACTATGACGTGACGCCTGCTCTCGCTGTCCGACGCTTTTCGCTTTGAATGCCATTTCAACAAGCGCTGGCGAAGTTCGTTCGTCTTGGGATGAATCAGAGACGTGTGCGAAGCGTCACCGCGTGGCGCTTCGTCGATGCGTTGCTTTAGCTTTTGGATGATCCGCTTGAGCAGGCTGATGTGCTCGCGCAGGTAAAAGCTGATCTCGTGTTCTTCTTGCTTCTGCAGCTGCTGCAGACTTGTGTGAACCAGAGCTTGGAGAAAAAGGTGTACATTTGATTGCGATTTAAGAAACGTGCACAACATTGAATGTTTACAAAAATTGCCATGCCAATGGAAATGCATTAGGTTTGATATAAAATTGATGGAACGAGTCGAAATTGAATTTGAAAATAGAAGATCATGTGTTTGTGCTAACGAGTCCTTAGAGGTTGAGTAATGTCAACGTACGTATGTTTAAAATAAAATTAAGATTTAAAAAAATTATTTTAAACTCATACCTTAAAAAGAGTTTTTCAGCTAATTACCAGAGTCGAAAAGAATGAAAAAAAAACCCAATCGATGTTGCAAACGTACGATAAAACTACTACAATAACAAAAAAATTCTTCAAACCAACCCAAAGCACTTGTGAAAGAAACTTGAACTATTAAATAAAAAGCTGATACAATTCGATCAATTATCTCAACATCCAGAAGAATTCTACGATTTTCTTCATTTTCGTTCTGAAACATAAAAGCAAACGTAATATCAAAAACTGAATAATTTCAATCATAAAATCATGACAATCAGCCGACTACAACAAGTAAAAGAAATTTTAAACAAAGGGATAAAAACTCGAACTGGCTAAAAAAAGTGGCGATTCCGGCGAGTCGTGTGTCTAAACTTTATTCAGAACCGTCGATTTGAAGATTTTGCAGATTATAAACAGGTTAACAAAGAATTTTTTCCGACGACATTGGCTGATTTGTTAATATTCTTTAATTTATGTGCAATTTCTAAATTTTAAAGAGCACTACGCTATATTCTGACTACAATGTTTGCAAATCACTCTCTATACAAATTATTTCCAATACAAAGTTTGAACTGAATTAAACAAAGGGTATTTGTAATTGGAGAAGTTGCGGTTGTTACGTGAGGGTACCCGGAAAATTTTACAATCACTACCTTTGCTCAATCGAACATAGACCAGTGTTTCAACATTTTACAAGTTGCATTCACATTTTGATTAAAACAATCAAACAAACCGACGCTAGTTTTTTTTGTTGCTGCTTGATAAGATAACGTGTCGTTTCCCGAGTGACCAATGGCAAAGTCGAGTGCTTGGAAAGGATATCACGTGACCGTAGAGATTCAAGCAACGACGCCGCTTCCCTCTCAATTACACAAGAGAGATCAAGTGATAATCCTTGAAATATGAAAACCATCATAAATTGCAGGCTCGAGTTTCATGCCACGGAGTGGATAATGGTTACCGAAATATTGTCCGATCAATTAGCACGTTAAGAGCATCAAACCGTTTCCTTGATTACGAAATACAATTCAAAATAATTAAGCAAATATCAATGGAAAGATAAAAACTTATATTATTTATCAAGCACTTTAAAGTTGAAAAAAATTGAAGAGTAATTTTTTATTACGGAGTGCTCCAAAAAAACTTTTCACTTTACTTTTCCAAAACACTTTAACAATAAAAACAGACATTACACAAATTCTATGTATTTACTTTATGAAAATCAGTTTTATTTTACCCGTGACGCACACATCAACCTTCTTGCTCCATTTCCGCCTCTTCACTACTTCACTGCATAGAAGCATACTGGGAGTGTCCTGTGCAGCAGGTAGGCAATTTTTTAACTTTTTACTCGGACAATCCTTTTCGTTTGCTACAAAATTAAAACAAGTGTTCAAGTTAAAGTTAAAAGTAAGTTAAGGAAAGTTTATTTGCTAGATATGTTTCGTCCATATATAATATACAAATGCAAAACGCTAAACGTAAAACTTATAAGCCTAACCGCTTTTAGTATAAGTTTATACTTTGGAAAAATACAAAAAAGTTAGATTAATAAAATCGCTTTTGCAAAATGTCGAGATGATGCATTTTCTCTCGGGTAAACTAGAATATTAAATAGTTGAGGCTTGAACACATACTAAGTAATAGTAATTATACGTACTATTTAACTTAAAATAGCAAATATTACTTATCTTTTTACACATACGCGAGTGTACCAATCTTTACTCAAATGACACTCGCAATTTTATTAGTACATATTAAGTAGAAGCAACAGCGTATGCATTAAAGTTAATTTACAAATGCAACACATACCGATAGCAGTTAAATTTTTGCTAATTATATTAATACCATTTTCTTCAACGGATCTCAACCTCTTAACCGATAATTTTTTAAGACCATCATTAGCAGCAGAAGCTCTACTTGGTGCAGCACCTTCGGTTGTTTCTGTAGCATTAACGTTTCTTCAAAAAAATTGTACGACCGAAAAAATAGAAAACTACTTTTTATAAACTTTTGAAGCGCATAAAATGCATTAACCAGAGTACAACATCGAAAAAACAAGACCGATATTCGGGTTAGTAAAGTTGCAATTCAAGATAAGTTTAAAGCTACTTTAAATCGTCAACAAACTCCTGTCTTCCGTAAAACATTTGCAACAATTAACGAAATCATTGTGTTCCTTGAAACAACACAAGTTTAATATTTTAAAACTTTGCGCTTTTTAATCGAGTTTAAATGGCGTTTTTCACGGAACCACGTTGCAAAAACTAAATTAGACTTATTATAAACTGTATTAGTCATTTAATAACTTTCTTACTTTTATTTTTCTATTTAAGAGTTTAAAAAATAGATGAATAGATGATAGATGATCAACATTATATACTAAAATTTAGAGCGCAATAGCTTTTTAAAACCTGTTTTCCAAGGCAATTTATTTTTGTCCTGTTTTCCCATTAACATCATAAAATTAGCTAAAGGATCTAAACAAGGCTCCACAGGAGTCTTCTTCACTTTATTATCAGTTTCATCTAAAAAAATTATCATGTGTTGGGAAAATATTAAAAATCTTTAAAAAAAGTAATGCTGTAAATAAAGTATTTACAACTTTTTTTTTTAACTAATATAAAAAGTTGAAGTAAAAAAAAATTACCCAATTTGGTGTTAACTGTAGTACATTCACGAAAATCGTTTTCTTCAACCTGTTGAAATAGCAAATATTTTATCTCTATATTTATCCTCCTGACTCGTAGAAAAGCGACGGAGGCGCTAATACATAAGATAAGCAATTACCCCGACCTGCTTCCGGAGATGCCAAGATATTACTGTCCGCTTGTAATTTAATAGAGGTATGACAATAATTTAAAAGTGCTTGCCAAGATACCCCCAAGCGGGGGAAAGTGCCATAAAGCGTCTTTCTTAAGTACACAACAACAGAACGGCGCGAGTGAGTTTTGAAGCGAGACTATGTTGATCATAAGAACGGCGCTCTAACCACTCAACCATGCTGCCGACAATGTACAAAATGATTTTATAAAATGCATGAAAATTTTTTGATCAAAATAAACCAATGCATAAAAACCAATAAAATATTTAATAAAAGTTACATCAAAAAATGAAACTTCAAAAACTTTGGTAGTTTAATGTAATCTGTTGCAAACTTGTTTCAGCGTTCTGTTGTCTTACTCTTTAAAAGATATTATAGTCACTTTTTTTCTTCTTGGAAAATTTAACAACCAATTTAGTTTAGATTAATATTTTTTGAAAAGGTTGAGATAATTAACTTTAAGCAAACAGTAATTTTTTGGTATTTTTTGAAAAAGTTGTTGGTTTCGCAACATACAGTATAACGTTTCGACACTGCCCCAATGGGATTCCTTGTAATAATAAACAACTGATCAGCCAGCCCATTTATAAAAAATCTAAAAAGGAAAAGAGCTCAAAATTATCTCCAAAATTTACATATAAATACCTAAAATTAAATCTTTTTAAATTATGCTAATTTAACTAAAACGTTGTCACCAATCAAACGTGAGGGATTAATTAAAGGTTTGAAGTACTTTTCGTTATACTTCAAAAGACCAAACGCAATTTTACAAAAAAGCTGGTACTTCCAAGAAGTTAAGGCTGATTGGTGATGAATTTTGTAGGTCAGTGCTAATTTTAATTTTTTATTTCTTTGGGTTTTTTAATTTTTTGAAAATTGCGATAACAAAACAATTGAGTTTTTTTAATTTCAATATTGCTAATAATTGGCATATCATAAAAGTTGTTGTCATTGAATGGTTTGAAATTCATAATAATACATAATTGAAAACGATAATACTTAAAAAAAATAAAAGGAACAATTAATTCAATACTTTTTTCAAAGCCATGCTAGTTGAAATTGAAGTCATGGAAGCAGGTTTATTTAGAACAAAAGGATCTTCGTCTACAGCTAAAAGATCATCAGCTGAATAAAGTTCAATGTTTATCGTTCAAAAACATATAACTACAATCAAGTTTAAGAGCTTGTTTCCGCAATCAGCGTTGGCAGGAGTATTTTTTGTTTGTTTTATTAATATTTTTTACTTTTTTTCCATGCTTAAGCGCTAAGAGAAAAAAAAATTAATAAAAGAAACAAAGAGTACTTCGGCCAACGCTCGTAGTGGAAACGAGCCCTAATTTACAAAAAAATAATAATTTGCCAACTTGTCCTAATGCACTATTCTCATTCAAAAAGCATGGATACAATGCTGAATTGAGTATTTAGCAATGGTTGCAAGACAATCAATGTGTCTGGATGGAAGAAATAAAACTACGGAATAAGATCAACAATTACAATACCATTAAAATTTTATGAAATAATTAAATATTATATAGGAAAACTCTTCAATTTAACATTTTATGAGATTCTTTGTTAAAAGTTTTGAACCAACTCTAAAGAAAACTAAAAAGAAATATTAATGTTGAAACCATGATTTAGGTACAAGTTTAGTTTAAATGATTGATTGGTCTTAATTCAACTTTTGCTCTTACCAGGCAGCTTTTCAATTTTAGCTACAGGATTCTATAAAAACTAAAAAAAAAACAATTAAAATTCTAAATAATAACATAGTTACACATGAAATATTATACACAATAAAGTTGAACAAGTTATTTTAAATTACCAGATCGGTTTAAAATCATTTGAAAATCTTCAACATTACTCAATGTTGAAGACCTTTTCTTAGAACTCTCAACACAGAGCACTTCATGCTGTATTACTTGTCTTACAAAACTCATTTCATCAGCAGCATGGGATACAGGATCCCATGTTAAAAGCAATTCCAAATTGTTTTGATATTGCTGTGTAGTTAGATTAACTAGTGAAGATGCCTCATGTACAATTGAAAAATCTTTTTGAAAACTAATTTTATGGTCCATGGCAGGTTCTAAAAACAAAAATATGTTTTTTATGAAAATAATTTTTTAAACAACTATTTATTTATGCTGCAAAAAATAAAGCAGTAAAACACAATCTTTAATGAAACAAGAGCTTGATGCATCAATATAAACAATAGATTAATGAACAAAACTAAGTCAATTTATTTTAGATTAATCCTTACATTTTTAGGTACCATACTTCTAAAGCTATTTTCCTAAAGCTTCTATCCATGCAGCCTGCAAGTTAAAATTAAAATGTATTTGAATTGTGGGAAGATTGCATTATGGTTTGAAATTTTTAAACCTCATCAGGGACAATCTGCTTGATCTGGGCTATGCTTAAAGAGCTTGTCATATAATAAAAGAAATATATAAAGTTTGGGGCTCTTACCAATGCATAGCTTCACCAAAAGGAGCCATATGTATGATGCAAAATGCTTTAGATTTTTTTATGGCACACCAAGTGGTTTTATACTCACGTGATCCTAAGTTCATTTTTGATCGAGGTCACATGTCTTGTATATTGATCTTTGTTTGGTAACTATGTGGATTGTCTCATTGTAGTGAGAAGTTTGTGAGAGTAGCCTTTGTGTCTTGTGGTGTGGACAAGTTAGTGCCAAGTAATAGCATAACTAATAAATCTTATTTCAATATATTAATATATTGCTATATTTACAGAATTTAATTTATAAAATCAGGTTTATTGGCCTCTTCCAAGAGACTAAAATTAGATGTCAGGTCTTTTCAAGAATCCTGGATAGTAGATTTCGGTTTCGTTTCTTATGACAATAGAGCTGTGTGTGCACTCTGCTGTCAAAATGTTGTTCACCGAACATAAAGCACAAAACAATATTTTGAAACAAAGGACGAGAAATCCTTTAAGGAACATGCAGAGAAGATCAAATCGCTGAAAAAGACAGTATCTTGCTACGAAAAGCAAAGCAGCATTTTTAAGGAAGTGATTAATATCACGAACCGAACAACTGAAAGTAGCTACAAAGCTGCGGAGTGCATTGCTAAACATGGAAAACCATTTACTGATGGGGTATTTATAAAGGAGGCATTCCTCAATTGTGCCAATGTCTTGTTTGATGATTTACCAAACAATAGCACCATAATTTTCAGGAAATGTTTTTAAAAGCTGCAAATGTT
Organism: Diplosoma virens; assembly: GCA_963680785.1. NCBI lineage: Eukaryota > Metazoa > Chordata > Ascidiacea > Aplousobranchia > Didemnidae > Diplosoma > Diplosoma virens. The sequence continues at coordinate 18,332,987 of OY796896.1, forward strand.
TTCGCAGCTTTTAACACAACAATTTTAATGCAGCATTTAATGCAGCTATTAACACAACAAAGACATTGCTGAAGATGTAAATGAGCAATAAATTGTTGAGTTAAAAGCTGCAAATGTCTGCAAATTTAATATTTTAATCTGTGTTTTACAACAAGCTGAGATGATAGCAGTGCAATTGACTGAGCTGAACTTAAGACACAAAACGTTGAGATCAAGATTTTTGGGTAGCAAAATTGAGACAAGACATGAGACTTTACAAAAGTTGGTTTAATTTCAGCAATCAAGTATATAAAATACACCACCTTCAAAAATTGTTTTGCATACTAAAAATCTTCAACATCAATCACAAAGAAGTTTCCTAGTTTACCACGTTTTTCTCTTACAACATCACCAAGTTTGCCTTTCCAGTGTGAGGCAAGCATGTTAATCAATGAAACTTCTGCAAGGCCAAGGGAAGCAACTGCATGCTTGTATGAATAAATTTGCAGAGATTTTGTTGCAGCTGAATTCACCTGAGGTGGATGTGTGTTACCAAAACTTTATAACACCACAAAAAAGCAGCTGAAAAGACTACCCATAAGGCTATTGAAACAACATACTGTGTTGGAATGAGTCAAATTTGGTTGCTACAGCTTTACTTGCTAGACATGAATAAAAATAAGAATTAAAGCAGTTTACAGCATTGACTTATATTAGTGGAAAAGCATGGAGTATATTAAATAACCTTGATAGTAAGTCACTGTCTGGTTTCAGCTGATGCTATTGCATCTCATCTAGTAAGATATGAGAGCTATCAGGTTGTTGAGTTATCTGGACTTGTTTCCCAAAAATGGTGTTTGACATTTGGAAGGCCACAACACCAGACTTTGTGATAATCTCTGAGAATCAATTTCTCACATAGAAAATGCACTGCTGCTCTTCAATACTTAAAACCAGCTAAAGCTCTAGGTTCCAATTTCATCTGCACAGAGCTTACAATGCATGCTAGGCTGTTTTGAAGTCCTAAGTATATGACTTGCTAATTTCTTCTTCCTTGTGCCAACTCAAAAATATGAAAATCTAGAGAAGATGCTTGTAGCAGCAATTCCAAAGTTGATGAAACTTGTAGAGGACTAAATTAGTTATTAACCAATATCTCTGCTTTGTGTCCCCTACAAGATCCTTGTAAGCTGCATTAAGCCAAGCCAATTATTGATTCATTGCTTCCTAGAAAGCTAGCTGAATTCCAACCTAGAGAGTTGACTGTACTGGATGAATTTGTTATGTTGACATAGAAGATAAAAAAAAAATTAAAAGAATGGCACTGTTTTTGACAATTTGATAGCAACTAATGACATGTCTGGCACTGGGGCCTTATTTGCAAACTGCTGAGACTTTGCCAGATATGCACATGGTTCAAATGATTATGGAACCTGTCCAAAACTGAAAATTTACCTTTACTATTATGACAGCAAGAAAAGCAGGCTCTGCAGTTTGAGAAACAGCATTCCTCCAAAATTGATCTTGAATGCTTTTCTTATATCTCTGTGCCATCTGCCTACAACAATCTCTAAAAAGCTTTCCTATGTATTGTTGCACTCTATGGAGACCAAAGACTTTGAAAAAAACCATAAGTCAAGACATGACCACAACTTCAGCATATATCCAGGCTTGAAGGTGAAGCTTAGTCACACAAAAATAGTGAAAATAGCTTTTTATTTAACAAGAAGAGGCCAAAAGGAGCTAAAAGTTTACAACAATGATAAACTTTAACAATTTTGTCCAGGCTCGACTTATTTTAGGGTACAACTAAACAGATAGCTCACATTTCAACACATCTTGGGGCATTGCACATAAAAACTATCTTTGTGCATGATGCTGCAGAGACAACTTGCAGGCTCAAGTTGAGTGCTGCTACCAAAGCACTGTGTACAGCTGCCTTATCTCTCGCCTATTCGGCAGCTGAATACTAAGATTCAGTCTAGTGTCACAATACGCATACTTGGCTCATAGACAGTGTCTTGAATAAAACTAGTTATTGATATTGGATGTCTGCATCTCACTCCAATTTACCAATTTTTTAGGCAAGTGGCCAACTTAACTTCATTAATTAGAAGCAACACTTTTTTTGGCTATCCAAGGCACTATGAACCATGATCATATGCTTTATGATATATTAAGTGGGTCTTCAGATGTCTGTCAAGAAAGAATAAGAACTAGATGTCTGTTTTTGCCAACTGTATAGAAACTACTTAAAAACCTTGTTAAACTAAGCATCCGTACTGCCTAGTAGACAAATCATAAGTGGAAAACAGAGTACTGTGTTAATACATTCAGGCTCTGTGCTCTATATTTCCAGCACCAGTACCAGATCTATTAAAATGGGCTTAACCAGATCAGATACATATGTCCATACACAAATGGGTTCTTATTTCTTCATGAGATTGCAAGTGCAATCCCAGTAAACAAATCACAGATCACATTCTAACAGCATTCCTGGCACCATTTGATTCAGGCAGTACAGCAGCCAGGGGTAGCAAAATGATGAACCCTTAGAACTAGTCTGTCTATGTCTGACCCAAAGTGGATTCCTTTCCATACAATGATGACAAAGCCTATTTTTAACACTAGAACAACTGGCATTTTGAACTACCTAGAATGACCAAGTGGCATTTTTGACACATTGGATAATTGTTTTGCTCAATTAAATTAACAAAGCTTAAACCAGCACAATACAAAATTGTATGTCTTTCTCAAAAAATTAATCATTTCTGAAACAACAGATTAACTTTGCTGAAGCCTAATGCTATAAAATAAAGCACTGCTACTTGAATCAACCATAATGTTTGTTAATTCTATTATCTTTTTCTTTTGATAAGTCAATAAATAACATGCTGATTTATTGAAATGTTATGCTTTAATGTTTTTAGTAGTAGTAGTAGTTTGTTTTTATTTGCACCCAAAAGAAACAATTGATAATAATTGAAGACAAAATAGAGCAAAGGTTGCAAATAGGGATAATGTTATAAAAAGTAAGCATGCATCTAAAATGCCACTTGCTTGTTCTAGGTAGTTTCAGGTATAACTTTTTATTTTCCTTAAATTGGCCACAAAACCATTACCTAATGTTGTCTTAAAAAATATTCCCTGAGAATTTTAGACAAGAAGCTCAAATTTTGAATAAACACCAGCCGTTTAAAAAATTGAAATTTGTTAAAAAAGTCACTTGGTTGTTCTAGTGTTAAAAAAAAACATCCATCTATTTAGTTTATAATTACAGTAGGTAATCCTACTTTGAAATAAAACTGTGATTTGCTTTTTTTTTCATCTATGAATTTATCCCACTGACTTGCGGAAAAACATTGGGAATCTGCATGCTTAAGGCAACTGTCATACAATTACCCCCACCAACTTAATGCCAAGGTTTTGCTAAGAAATGCAGACATAGAAATGCCAAGATATTGCTGTTCAATTAAAATTTCTTCTAGTTTGTTTTTTTAGCTGCTTGCTAAAACTGCCAAGCAGAGAAAAGTGATGTTAAGTGTCTCTCTTAAGGTCACAACAAAATGACATGTGAAGCTTTTCAACCATGACTGTCTCAATTGCTTCAACTATAATCTGAAGACATATAGCTTGTTATGATGTTATAAAGCAGTATTACTACAATTAAAAACATCATAATAGTTGCATGTCAAGATACCTAGTTTTGTTTACAAATATGAATTGCAAGATGCATGGATGTTGATGAAAATAGGACCCTAATTTCTCAAGCATCTGGCACAGTGACAAGTCCTGTAATAGAGATTGATCAATAGTAAATTTAATAAGAGCCATAATGCAAAATCTCCTCTAATCTCCAAAATGACATAAAAATTGTATTTTTACTTAAAACCATAATAACAATTACAATTTCTAGAGGCTTAATCCACATTGCTTCAATGTCTTAAGCTGGACTTGAGGTACAAAGGTTTGAGACCAAGGTGAAACTTGAAGGTAGGGAGACCAAGATTTCAAAAAACCAGTCTTGAGACTAAGACATGTGCACCTCTGGTAAATTATTTAGATATGTGCATTTGTTTCTTTCAGCTTTAGACTGTTATCATTTGAATTCAGTTAAAATTAGTTTGCTTGTTTGATGTTAGTGGGATGCATTTAAAATAAATTTAAAAATATATATTAATATCATAAAAACTTAACTGAGTACCTGGAATCATATATGAAATAATACGATTTTTTTTTGAAAAATCAGGAAAATGTTCAATGCTTAATAGATATTTTGAAAGTCTCAAATCTGAATGTAACCTATAAAAATATAAAAACATTAAAAAAATCAGAAATTTGAAAATGTATACTATTGTTATAGTAGAAACGTTTTTAAAAAATTACTTTAGGTCTAAAAAAGTGATTAAAGCCTTATTATGTACCTTATTACTTACTATCATCTATTAATCCAATTGACTATTTGGGCAACATGGAGATAATTGTTTAAGTTTAGGAACTTACTTTACACACCAATATAAGTATTAACTAAAACTTTTGCTTTTAACTTATTTTTAAATTATACATTTTGTACACCAAATTATATCATAAGCTGGTGGTTTTCCTCTTTACAATACTGTGTTGCAAGACTTTTAAAACAGCAGGAAAGATTTTTGTTGGCCTGGAAATTGAATTTGGATTTTCTGTGCCAGAGTTAAGAATGATAATCACTAAACTAAACAAGCACTTGCATGCAGTGAAAGAAAATTATAAGAAAAAACTTGGACTTTAGCAAAAACATATACATAATAAAGACCTGAAAAGAGCTTCATGTAGATTGAATATCATCTATTCATCTTTAAAGGATAAATATGTAATGTGATTACCTTAACCTGCTTTTAAAAGTATCAAGATATTGTGGCCTGGTAGAAAGCTTTTTTGGTTTCATATTATATGGCTGGTTAAGACACCTATGCACAAAAAACTGCCATTATAATGACAACACAGGGAGAGTAGAAGTTGAAATTGAAAATATTTGATTGCTGTCAATCAGAAACACCATTTTAACCTGATGAGTGGCACTGATGATTGTTTTTCATTGTCATTTGAAAAACCTAGGTTAAACAACATATCAAATGCAGTCTGATTGCTTTTAAATATTTACCATTTCTAATTTTTGAAGTATAAAAGATAAATTATACTAATATACCAAAATAGAAAATTCTGATTTATAATCAAAAATTTCTAAACTTTATTTTAATTCTATCAAAAGCAATTTTTAAAAAATGTTACTTAAACTATAATTGCATAAAAAAATTAGATTGTTGGCAGAATGGTTGAGTGGTTAAGAGCACTGTGATTGTGATCAACAACATCTCAGTTCAAACCTACTTGCACCATTCTGTTGTGTCCTTGGGAAAGACACCTTACAAAGCTTTTTTCTGCTTGGCAGTCTTGCCCAGCAGTTCTAAATTTCAGTCATATCTCTAAAAACTAAAAAACAAATTTAAAAAATTTCAACTGGACAGCAATATCTTAGCATCTTCAGAAGCAGGTTGGGGTAATTACTTAACCTTGGCACTTGTGCCTTCATCACTTTCCTGCAAGTCAGGAAGATAAATATAGTGATAAAATGAAAGGATGCAGTTTAAAAAAATTCTTGCTAATTTTTGCAATACGTATATGTAAATTCTGTTTTCTAAACAAAAACTCAAAAAAATCTCATACAACAAGAAATCATCTGCAAAAAGTTGAAGCTTCTCAATTTTTAAGCTGTCCTTTGCATTTTCAATTATTGATTTTGACATGCATGATCCTTCCAAAATAAGTGGCAAAGGAAGTGGTAAAGATTCATCATCAATTTGAAAAGTTTCTATGAAGAATATAGTTAATCAAAACTACATTACAAGTATCAACCCCAATACCGGTAGTGTATAAAGTGCACAATTCTTTGCTTCAAGTCATAATTACAGTTCTGGGCATGCAAAATCACCTGTATGCACAATAGGCTGTTTCATTTTTGAATTTTGGTTGAGTGTGTGTCTTTGAGTATTAGCATGATTCAGTGGTAAAGGCGCCGGGATTGTGATCAACATGGTCTCGGTTCAATACCAACTAATGCCATTCTGCTGTGTCTCTGGGAAAGACACTTTACATACTTTCCCCTGCTTGGTGGTCTTGGCAAGCAATTCTAAATTAAAGTCATATCTCTATTAAATTTCAAGCAAACAGCAATATCTTGGCATCTCCAGAAGCAGGTTGGGATAATTGCCTAACCTATGTATTAGCGCCTCCATTGCTTTCCTTCAAGTCAGGAGGATAAAAATAAAGATAAAACAAAGTAATTTTGTTATGTTTGAGATAGTGGCTTTACAGCAGGGATTTAAAATTTTACTGGGCAACTATTCTGCATGGTAACATCTTGCCAACTAAAAAGCTAAAACTGATGTCAAACAAATCAGAAGAGTCAATTTTCTATACTTCAAGCTAATTGCTTTTTTTTGATGGATATATTCATTTTTAGTCTTTTGAGAGGGAATAGGAAATTGACTCTTCTGATTTGTTTGACACCAGTTTTAGCTTTCTAGCTAATGTCATTTGCAAGATATGCAAACCATGCAGAATTATCCCCCAGTAAATTTCAAATGCCTGCTGCAACCTCAAAATGATGTCATAATGGAGAAAAAATTATTCATATTAGCAGCCATAACTCTATCAGCCACTACTCCCAATTTTTTAAATGGTAAAAATGAAACAGTTTTAATCAAATTGCATTGTAGGTATTTTAAAGTATTCAGACTGCGTATTTTTCTTTAGATATATTTTATGTTTAGGTTTTGAAAACCTTGACTATTTCTTAAGCTTTTTTGTTTTGTTGTGAAATAAAACACTTGAACTGATAATGATGTTTAAATGACATGTATTAGGACCAAATTAAATCTTGTAAAAAAATTTTTATGGCTTACATGACAACAAAAGTCGAGTTATACCAGATATAGATTTGATGCTTTGATTAAAAATTAAACCAACAAAAAACCAATTATTATTAAATTTGTTCGCAGGTCAATAAGGAATATGATATATTCACATAAGAAGAACCTAAAAACATTGAATGGACCCAAACTATCAATCACTGAGTCATTAACCAAAAAAAGATTAAAGATTGTGGAGGAAGCCAGAAAGGTATTTGGTTTTGGCAATGTCTGGAGCATGAAAGGTATTGTATACTGTTCATTCAAAGGTAAGAAACAAGCTATCATTAAACTATCCAATATTAGTAAGATAAGATTTTCTTCTTAATTAACTAGTAGTTTCAATAACCAAAACTAATACAATACTTGATTTAACCTTACCACGACACATCATAATTTTCTTGAAATTAACTTTAGCTTAGCTTTTTATACATCTTAAATCAATTTAAAATTTGTGTTTTATTTATTTGTATTTCTTTTTTACTTTTTGTTTATTTTGTTACATATTATTATTTATTTATTTTAATTTAATTTTTTTGTTTTATTTATATATATATAATTACTCATTTGTGCAACATAAATCTTAAATATTATGACTTTGAAAAAACTTGTCTGTAAATTTTGCCAAAAAACAATCAGAAAAGACTTTGTGCCTATTCAATGCCAAACATGTTTAGCTCACTTTCATAAAAAATGTGCTAAAATACTTAACAACCAAGCAATAACCTCAAATAATTTTTACTGTAAATGTAATTCTTATGAACATAAAAATTTCCATGTTTCACATAATTCTGGTAAAGAAAAAATTGTAAGTAGTAAATCTGAAAAATATTTTAATGCTGAAAAATTAAATTCAATTTTTGTTGATGACAGTAATTCTGAAAATAAAGAACATGATAACTTAATTGACCCAAATAGTCATCACTTTCAAGAGCAATACTTGGAAATTCACTCTACAAAATCATTGATCTTTAATAAAAAAATTTGTAATAGTTTTCTTATTATTTGTGTTAATATTAGGTCACTCTCTAATCCTTTAAATTTTAGTAAATTAGAAAGCTTTGTTTATAATCTAAACCCCAAACCAGACATAATTGCTGTAACTGAAACATGGATTCAGAATAATTCACCTGGCCCATACTGTTATCTTGAAAATTATAATTTTATCTCTAACAGCAGAAAAATTACCAAGGGTGGTGGAGTTGGTTTATATATTAAAAATTGCTATAAATTTAACCTAATTGATGAATTAACAATAATGAATGAAAAAATTTTTGAATCAATTTTTATAAAAATTCAATTACATAATGAAAATTTATTCTGTGGTAACATTTATAGATCTCCTTCTAATGATAGTCGTTTAAATGAAAACTTTTTGAATAATCTTTACAACTGTATCCATAATAGTAATGAATCACTAAACAAATGTTTTATCACTGGAGACTTTAATTATGATTTATCAAATCAAGATAATGAACATGTATGCAATTTTATTGAAATGATGCTTGAAGGTCATTACTTCCCAGTTATTAACAAACCGACTCGCATCACAGATACAAGTGCAACAGTATTAGACCATATCTGGACAAATTTACACCATCAGCACATAAAATCAGGAGTCATTTTAAATCCACTTTCTGACCATCTACCAGTATATATGTGTTTTAATCTTAATAAACAGAATTTGTATAGACCTCAACAAAAAAGATCTTTTACTCCCCAAAATATAACCAAGTTTAATGAAATGTTAGGAAATATTGATATTAATGCAATACTAAATGAAACTAATACTAATTTAGCATTTAAATTATTAATGGACAGTTATAAATCTACTTTTAACTACTGCTTCCCTTTTATCAAGCAAAATATTGAAAACAAAAATAAGCAGCCATGGTTTGATAATGATCTTTATTTACTAATGCTTAAAAAAAACAAGTGTTTTAAAAAGTTTTTGAAAAATAGGAGTGTTTTAAATAAAGCAAACTTCAATAAAGAAAGAAATACATACAATCGCGCCTTACAAGAAAAAAAACAGAGTTATTTTAGACAAACATTTAAGAAATTAAGTAATAATTTAAAAGAGACCTGGAAAAATATAAACAAGCAATTAGGTAAAGTTAAATCATCTGTATGTTCTTCCATATCCATAAACAATAATTTGGTGAATGACTCTCTCCAGATTACTAATTATTTTAATGACTACTTTGTCAATGTTGCAAATAATTTAGTATCAGATTTACCCCAAACATCTCATAGTTTTCAAACATTCATGCAATCTCCCACATTGAGCACACTTTATCTCTATCCAACTAGTTTAACTGAAATAAAAAAACTAATCAGTAACCTTCAGCCTAAAAAAAGTACTGGCATTGATGAAATTCCCCCAACTATCTTAAAAAGCACACCAGACAATATATTAATAGCTCTAACACATGTGTTTAATCTTTCGTTAGCTTGTGGTGAATTTATCTCTGACTTTAAAACTGCAAAAGTAGCACCAATTCATAAAAAGGGTAGTGTAACTAATGTATGCAATTATCGCCCAATCAGCTTACTTTGCTCCATGTCAAAAATATTGGAAAAGTTAATATACAATCATGTAGTATTATTCTTAAAAAAACAAAACTTTTTTTATAAATATCAATTTGGCTTTAGAAAAAATCACTCAACTAGTCATGCAACTTCATTATTAATTGAAAATATTGCTGAAGCTTTTGAAAATAAAGAACATGTACTAGGCATATTTCTTGATCTATCTAAAGCATTCGATACCATTGATCATAAAATTTTATTATCCAAATTATGGCATTGTGGAATTCGTCGTGTAGCGCATGATTGGTTTTGTAGCTATCTTAGTAACAGAAACCAATTAGTTGAAATAAATAATATCTGCTCCAATATTAAGTCAATAAAATATGGTGTCCCTCAGGGTTCAATTTTAGGTCCTTTACTATTCTCAATTTATGTAAATGATTTAAATAATTGCTTGACCTTAGGAAAATGCATCATGTACGCAGACGACACCAACATATTTTTAAAAAGTAATTGCTATGAAACCTTATATGAAGCTGCAAACAAGGAGTTAGTGAACATAGATAAGTGGCTTCTAGCAAATCGGCTATTTCTAAACACTGACAAAACACATTATGTGATCTTTCGCACACCCAAAACAAAGCCTCCATCAAAAAAACTGACAATTTCAATCAGAAATAAATTTATTTCTCAGCAACCAAAAACGAAATTTTTGGGAATAATATTTCATGAACATTTAAGTTGGAAATTGCATATGGACTTTGTTCTACGAAAAATCTGCGTAAGTTATGGTACTATCAAAAAAATTTCAAAACACTTTGACAAAAAAACGTTGCTTGTATTGTACAACTCCCTAATAATCAGTCATATAAGATATTGCATTACAACTTGGCATATTGGTAATAAAACCACAGCCTCAAAAATTCAACGAATCGCTAATAAATTTATACGAATGACATTTGGATTACATCACAGAGCTAACGTTACTGACATCTTGCGAAACAACAACATAATGACAATTGATCAAATAACCGAATTAGAAATAACTTGTTTTATGTATAAATATATAAAAGGCATGTTACCACCATGTTTTGATCATTTTTTTCAAAATAACCTGGTAAGCGACAATTTCACTAAATGTACAAGAAGCCATTCCAAATTTTATCCTTCATTTTGTAGATTAAATATAACTAAACAATCTTTAAGATACAGAGGTCCTCTTGCTTGGAATAAAGTCCCATCAAGCATTAAACAGATAAAATCATATAGTAAATTTCGAACAGAATTTCAAAAGCACCTTATAGCAACGTAATTTTTAATGGTAATAGACTTCACAAATTTTAAAACATCTGCTGCTGGTTTTTATTATTACAGGTAACTCCACCTAATTGGACAAAGAAATTGAAGGTGATAAAAACCCGATGCGACTTCAAAGGCAACATCCAGATCATTACGGCCCGTCCAGTTTGATGAAAATTCACATAATTTAATTCTTTTGCACCTATTCTTGTTTGCTATTTGTATGTTTTACGTATATAAATTTTTTGTCCAGCCACATGCTTTTGAAATGGTCCTTTTGACCCGTGGCAGGATTTCTTTTGGTGGGTTTCTTTGCCTGCCTGACCCTTTTTGGTCCAGACCCTTTTGGTCTTTGAGTTTGTTGTTTCTCCCACCCATGATTATACAACATTCTCTGAATATGGCTCGGATGTGTGTATTAATTTTCTTCTTTTCGCTTTCCTTTTCTTATTAACATCACATCGCTTTGTTCAAAGGTATGGCGACCATGCACAACTGACATTGTGCATGTAATAATGTACTTCGTTTAGTCACTGCTTCCTTATTCACAATCTTTATTTCTACATGCACTTTGTTTAATTTCAAGTTGATTGTGAGTAAAAATGAAAATAAATAAAAAAAATAAAGCATACAATGTTTCTTAAGATTTAAAGCAATTTATTTGTTATTAATTGGAAAAAATATAGCATTTCATCTTAAACAAGGCAAGCAGGTTCACAATCCACTGAATTGGGTACTGTTCATTAAACCCAGAGGTTTGCAAAGGTTTGCCAATACTTTAAGTCAGCTGTTTAATTTTATGTCTTCCACTTAAACACTATTGTTTTCTATCATAACAAACATTATTTTATTATTTTTGTAACTTCAGTCTTTTTTTGCCTGAGTCATTTTCCCTGTCTTTTCATGTTATTATTAGTACCTATACCATTGACTGAAGCAGTGCAACATTCAAAGATATGCTATTTGCCCTGGAAAAGCTGCATTCTCTTTTGTAAAAAGTGATCTGAACTCACATAGATATGGTTTCAAAAAAATTTCTGTAATTTGCATTCTTGTTTGAGTTTTTTTCATATAATGGTTAAAAATAAAAGAACAAAATCACTCTCTGACTTAACTTTAACCTTGTTCCAACCTTTCATAAGTAATAAAATTACAACCTTGTTGAAATTTCAATACAATATGAAGCATCACATTAACTCATGTTGGTTTTATCAACTTTATTTGCTGTGGAGTGTATAGTGTTAACTCTATATGACCCATTGGCGTTTATGAATGACATTAGAAATAAATGGGTTTAGTTATTATATCTGAAAAGATTCGCTTTAATTTCTGAGTAAAAGTATACAGTAAAGATTCTATTTAATGCTGTATGATCATAGATTTGGATGATATTTTGCTCAATCACCTGTCTTGTGTTATTTAATTTAGATCACAAAAAGAAAGTGCCTAAGTCGGTTGCACCGACAAAATAAATCGGGTCATAAAGGGTTAACTTTTTAATCATAGTCTACTCCACTGGAGTGGGTGTGATGTCATGCAAAGAGCTGAAAAGCAAGCAGCTTTCATTATAATTGGTCTCAATTTCTTGTATTGGAATTTCTCCAATCTTGTATTGCTTCATTAAGCAGCAGCACATAGCAGCCTACTTTAGTTCTAAAAATCTTGAAATCCCATATTGATGATGAATATTTTTGTCATTGTTGTATGGCAAAGTGAAAAACATATATGGTGGGTCCATGTGGTCCAACTAAGAGAAAGACTATATAAATATAGTAAAAAAATAATGAAACCTTGATAAGGTTTGGACAACCAAACTGTATTATAAAGCTTTTTGTTTTGTAACTTTACACGACTTTCAAAAACACTTTTCAAAATTCAACTTTAGATTGTGTAGCATGAAACAAAGCATTTGATGCACAATCTCACACAGCATTTATTTTGCTTCATATTATACTGTTTCAAATTATACATTTTAATTATTCATTTTTTGCAAAAGTGCATTATTTGAGATATATCATATATAATAGGCAACATCTATTGAGTAAAAAAAATAAATGTTTTTTTTAACTAACCCAAGTAAATAAAGAAAACATACAAAACTTTTTTTCTAAGCTTTTTATTAGCAAGTGGCAAATCTCAAAAAGCACACATAAGCACATGCACTTTGTGAACTAAATAATAAGCCATTGACATGATGTGTGTTTATTGCTTATTGCAAATTTTTAACCAATTTTTAAAAATTTTATATTGTTGTAATTGCAAATAAATTACCTTTTTAATAATATAAAAATTAAAAAGCTTTTTTTACAATAAAAGCATAAATTGTAGTTTAATTGTTGTTAATTCATGAAGCTTTTATTGCTGGGAGCACAAAAGCTTTGTTTGCATGACTACTGGCAAAAATACCTGTCAGTAAAAAGTTAATGTTTGATTTGAAAATAACTTATTTCAATCTTATGCATGTTATTTATTGCATCAATTTATAAAATTTTCTCAGTTCCTTATTTATTTACAATATTTATGTTATTGAATGTATGGAATCCTATGTCTGCTGTAGCTTATTTCCTACAAGTAATTTGTGTTCTATTTATGCTATGAGGCTTTACACCAATTTAAATTACCAATTGATGAAGTAAAATTTATTTAATTATAAACTAATAAAATAAAAACTAACCTTTTATGTAAATATGCTGCTACCAGGGGATTGGGCATAGTACAGAATCACAATAAGATTAAACTTTGAAAAGTGTAGCATAAAATTATGTATAATATTTTCTGGCATAGTATGGTATGAAAGACAGTGTTATTTTTTCCATACCATAATTTTTTTTTAAACTTTAATCTTTCCAAAGGCTTAATCTAAAATCTGTAAAAGGCTGCTTTTTTGGAACCAAAAGTCACACAAAGTTCCAACTTCTAACATTGAGAAAAAAATTTTTGGGATTTACAGTATATTCTAAATGAGTTGAGACTTGGGCTTAAAGAAAATATAATCAAGGCCAATGTTTCAGCACAGCAACAGTTGAACATTTTGTTGTAGTATAATTAAACTAACTTTTAAAAATGTTGGAAAAATTTTCTTTACACTGTTTGTTAATTGCTGTTTTTGTTTGTGATGATGGTAAGTTGATAACATCAATATCATTGAGGTTTTGATTGTAAATTCAATCAGTATCTTATCAAGGTGATATTCTTCACTAAATTAAATACAGGGTCTGCCATATTTATGGCAACGCACATTTTATCAAGGTTCTCAAGAAAAACTATCGAAATTGAATATTTATTGCATTGAATTATAGCATATATCTATACCTAACAATAATTATCAACATTTATTTGATATGGCCCCCATTATTTTTAATGATACACTCCAATCTGCTTTAGAAAACTTCACAGGAGTCATGCACTATATCTTGGGGAATTAAGTCCCATTCTTGTCACAATTTCGACTTCAACTGGTTCACCAAATCAGAGGGTGTTCTGTAGACTCTGCTCTCTAAGATGACTAACAGAAAAAAGTTGAGAGGGTTCAAATCAGGACTCCTTGAAGGCCATTCATCCTTACTAATGAAAGCTAGAATGTGAGCCCTGATTCAACTTTAAGTCATTTTTGAGCTATGTGATGATGCGGAATCTTGTTGTAAAGTCCACGATGCTCCATCAAAGTGCTGATGTGTTCAGGGAAGCAGTTCAGCTTCCAAAATGTTGCACATGAAGCAATGGCTATTCAGTTTTTTTCCTGAGAGGACAAAAAAACAGAGGGGAATCTCCCAGTAGCTGTGACTGCCGCTAACACCATCAAAGAAATTGGATTTTGGCGTAGGCTAACTTTCTTGGCTTCCTCTGACCCATCTTTACTCCAAACTCTATCATTTTAATGGTTTAAGCATTGCTAAACATCAAATTTCTTCTCATTGCTAAACACCAAATGGAGCAGCATGCCCTGATTCATGAGATCAAGAATGTGTTGAGATCTCTTGAGTCTCATACATTCATGAGTATTTGGAAGTTCATGCCTCTTTTGCATTTTGTAAGAATACGTTTTTAGGTCTTTAGGTATGTGTTATAATTCAATGCAATAAATGTTCAATATTGTTTGTTTTTCTTGAGAATCTCCATAAAATGTGTGTTGCCATAAATATGGCAGACCCTGTAGTGGTTGGTGAGTTACCCAGCCTCTCTACATATGTAGTAGTCTTATACAGAAAAAATTCTATACTGTATTACTACATATGATATTTTAGGAAAAAAACATAATTCTGGTATATTTTTTTGTGAGTACAAAGTACAAAAACCATTTTGTACTGAACCTAATGCCCTGGCTGCTAACTTCATGCACTTTGATTTGATAAGTCAGAAAATGTGTTATAGTGGTCTAATTAAACTATAAAGCTTGTCATTAATATGAAACAGCATAAATATATTTAACAAAAAATGGAACCATAAGATATGCTTTTCACTTTACAGTTGCAAATTATTGTTGGTATTTTGATGTTTGATGCACAAAATAACTAAGAATAAAAGATACAAAAAAGCAGTGAAATAACATTTCATGCCAGTTTCAGTTCCTAATTTTATAAATTAATTTTATAATTCAAGTGCAAATTTAGCCTCAACTTATACTGAGTTTAAGCACTATAAGGAAAAAAATTTTGTATAGGCTATTTACATAGTCCTAAAAAAGTACTACCTATCAATCCACTAATAAAGTTCAATAGGTTGACACAATAAAAAGTAACAGATCAATCAAAATTATTAATACCATGAAACAACGGCTGTGTTGAAACCATATTGGTTTTATTTGCACCATATATTGGCTCCAAAAAGATCCAAGGCTTGTTTTTACATTTTTTGATAGAATTTACAGCAATTAATTTTGCAATGTCATTTGAGCAATTTTCCCAAAAAGAATGAATTTTTTCAGCCTACAAATTAAAAAAAAACTATTAAACTATTTAACAATTTGGCTGTATTGTTTAGATATTTATTTTAATTGAAATACAGTAGACCTTAGTTAATCCACATTTGGTTGATGCAAAATTTTGCTTAACTTAGATAAAATTGAAGTACAAATAATTTCTTATATACTGTAATTCTTAATGAAAAGCTTTGTGTTATCCAGACTTTCCCTAATTCAGATGATTTGTCTTTCAAATGAAATCTGAATTAATCAAGGTCTACTGTATAATAAAAATTGGGTAATTTTACAGTTTAGATGCACAAAGTATTTTTGAGAGCCAGTAATTTCTATTGCAACATCAGAAACATAAAACTATTTCTAATCAATCCTCAATTGTGGTAATTTTAGGAGCAGTAAACACAAGTTTCAGTTTGATCTTTTATAGGCACAATTTCACTAAACCTCACTATTTTTCTTGGCCTATGTCAACAAGCCATTTTAGGGGATTAATATTTTCTAAATTTATATTTGAAAAGTTTAATAATGACTAACAGAATTTGATATTAGTTTTTATTGTTTAATTAATCAAATACAGCTAAGTTATCAGTTGAAGTCTTATGCACCTAAAATATAAACCTTTATGGGTTACCAAAAATAGTGATTACCAAAAATTGTACTCAGATGTTTTTTCTTGCAATTCTTTATTAATTCATACAATGGCAATACTTTTTCTTTTTGCTGAAATTAAACTGTATGGTTGTTAAAAATTTGTTATCACTTTTTTACAAAAATAATCGTCAATTATATTTCCAAATTATTAAACCAAGCTAGCTATGACAAAGTAGAAGTCAAAGAAAGCTTTTGAAACTTTTCACTAATCACATTAAAAGATTACAAAAAATCCAATAGTTGGTTGCTTCATCTTTTTTCATAATCATCATTACAGGGTGTTTCATAATTAAGGCAACGGTATTTTGACCATTATTTAAAACCCTGTAAAAACATGTATAGCCATCAAATTTGATATAATTTTGAAGCTTATAACCTTGTCTTTGCAATTCAGGTCTTAAAAGCTAAACATTAGAATTTAGATAATGACAGTAGATAGAAACATTGTTATCAAGTTCCACAAGCAAGGCGAAAGTAATTCATCGATCGCAAAAAGGTTAAAAATGAACCGAACAACTGTTTGGAAAATCGTTAAAAAATTTAATGAGACTGGGACAACATTGGATAAACCAGGACGTGGTCGTAAACGAACTGTTCGTACCCCGAAACTGGTTAAAAACACGCAAGAGAAGCTACGTCGCAATCCGCATCGATCTCATCGAAAACTGGCTGCTGAAGCAAATGTGAGCAATTCGACGATGTATCGAGTGATGAAAGATGATCTTGGTAAGAAACCCTACAAAATGCTTCATCGTCATGAACTTACAGAACACCATAAGAGGATGAGAATGGAAAGAAGTCGTCAAATTCTGGATGAGATCGATCAAGGCACGCTCCCCAACTTGGTGTTCATGGATGAGAAAAAATTTGACATACAGCAGGTTGTTAACCAGCAGAACGACCGGGTTTGGGGTTCTTCTACTTCAGTTGAAGGTAGGATCGTAACAAGACGTCAGAATCCACAATCGGTAATGATTTGGGCAGCGGTAACTCCGTCTGGAAGATCTCCACTGGTTTTTGTGCCTTCGGGGGTGAAATTGAACTCGGAATGATACGTTTCCGACATTTTGGAATCCCACTTGCTACCCTGGGCTGATAAACACTTCCAAGGTTTGCCATGGAGTCTCCAACAAGATTCAGCACCATCACATGGCTCCAAAATGACACAGACATGGATTTAAAGGAAAATTCCATCCTTCATTAGCAAAGAATTGTGGCCTGCTAGGAGCCTGGACCTTAATCCTTTGGACTTCTCTATTTGGTCCATTTTGGAGGCAAAGGTTTCAGCTTGTCCTCACTCTTCTCTTGATGCTCTGAAGGCAAAACTGAAGAAGGAATGGGACGCAATCCCTCAAGAGCAGATCCGTGCCGCCTGTGATGCATTTGTGGGTAGACTTAAGGCTGTAGTTCATAACAAGGGTGGTTACATCGAATAAATGGGATAATGTTCGATTTGTATGTTATTTACCTTTGTATTACTACATTCAAAATTGATTTTGCACTTTTCAAATTCCCATTATATTAAAAAAAATCGGTTGCCTTAATTATGAAACACCCTGTATATTTGTTATTTAGTCTTTTGACTTCAAAGAACATTACAGAGGCAATAGCAACTGTTAATAACTTTTATTATTCTTTAGAAATGAAACAATCTTGCTTTCCAAACACAATTTTTGGAAATTAAAATTTTGATTAACATACATTCCAGTTACTTACATAAAAAAGTTTGTATAAAAAATAATATGTAATTACACAGATAAATATTTACAATAATTACATGAAAAAGTCACAATACAATTAATTAGACTTGTCTATATTTTAAAAAATTCTTTAATGTGAAACTATTGAATTACATAAATTTATTAAGTTATGTAAAGAAATTAAAAAAAAAAGCAATTTAATACAAACAAAATGATCAAAGCTAAATATCACACATCAATTTAAAATGTCTACTCACATTAATATCAGTTAATACTGGATCTTCTAAAACTTTTAACTTGTTATAAGAATCATACAAGACAGGGCTAATTATATTGTCTTCAATATGCATTGATTCTTCAGAAATTTCATAATTTAGTAACTCGTATGATGATACTGTTAAGTTAGTAATATTGAATTCTGTAAATAGGTCTTTTTTACTGTCAGTGCTTGAATAATGAAAGATTTTGTCAGCCTTGATAATATCCCTCATAACAGTTTCAACAAATTCAATTGGATCAGAGATACTAAAAACATTTAAGTTGGCCAGTAAGGATGACAACAAAGGAACATGTTGTTGCAATACATCTGTTGTCAAAAAAGCTTCCAGATGTTTACAATCACATGGCCCATTATTTACATAAAAAATATCATTTTGCAAAAAAATATTGCAGGAGTCTAAACTTAAAAATTTAAAATATTTATCAATGGTCTCTAACTCCAAAGAATGATTAATATATTCAGAAAAGTCATGTTTTGACACACATGTCTCAGATTCAGAATCTGGATTTGAACTTGGAACAATTTCTTGAATATTGCCACTTGATAAATGATATTCAATACCATTAAATTGTAGATATTCATATTTCAATATGTGGTTTTTTGTATGAAAATAAGACAGATCTTTTAAAGTATCAAGAATTAATTCTTTTTCTTCAAATTTGCTTGAACCTAAAAATAATCACAAAAGTTACAATTCTAAATAATAAAATTACAAATTCATTCATTTATTCGTAATCTTTATTTATCCTTATAACTTGCAAGACAATGTCAAAGGCATTGAACTTGAGACTTACTATCAAAGGTGACAAGATATTGCAGTGTAGTCAAAATTTTTTTGCTCAGTTTTTTGGTTTTTCATTTAGAGATGTGATCTGAATTTATGACCACTTGTTACAACTGCCAATCAGAAGAAAATGCTATAAAGTGTTTTTCCCAAGGACACAACAGAATAAAAAGAGTAGGTTTTTAATTGCAATCATGTCAATTGCATTTGCTACCAAAACAATGCTTTTACTTAATTGCGACACTGACAACATTGCATCATAGAATTTTACATTTTTTAATATTTTAAGTTATCTAAAAATGTAAAGTTTGTACCAAGACTGCAAACTTGAGCTTAACCTCCTTGGTATGTTGAACTACAACCATGACTTTATTACTGTGCAAATTGGGCCAGGATTGTGGCTCAATTTAAAATCTGCAAAAGTAAAAACGAGTTTCTCTGTTTTTGATGAAATGCAACCAGCATTCAGCTTTGTCATTGGTTGCCTCATTGTACCCACATGGAACAGTAAACCAATCAGATTATTAGCATTTATTTACATGCTAGATTATTTCACGATTTTTTTTATATAGTTGGCAGCATTGGCAGTGTGTGCAATATATATTGAGTTTATTACATACTTTTTAATGGTAAATGTAAAAGATGCATATCATTTCAAGTAAATAAAGGGTTTAGAATAACTTGCCAGAAAGTTTTGGAGCTTTTTTTACTCTTAAAAATCCATTTGTTTTACAGGTTATCTTATGATATTTCTTACTTTTTACTATCTCAATGGAAAAAGCATTCAATAAGTTTTGTATAAATATATGATTTTATACTGTGTATTTAGTGTAGTTTATAAGTGTAAAAAAATAGAAATAATTTTTTATTTTTTGCATTGAGGATATATTTTAAGTACGGGTTTTTACTATTTTAGTTTGGGTGAAACAACAATATTTTTGCTGAACTTTAACTAAAAAAATAAAAATTTCTGAAGTTGAACTTATAATAAAAAAAAATTAGTCAAGTTAGAGCAGTGGTTCTCAACCTTTTCACACGTGTGGCACACTTTGGGACCTTTTCAAACTATACAGCACACTTGGACAAAAGTGCAGATCTTGATTTTCGTTTCTAAAAAATAGTCTTTTCCAAAAAAAGAAAAAAAAAATTCTTCACTTTAAATCTGTCACAGATTTCTTGATTTTGGTGCCTAAAAAGTAATGTCCATCAAACAAAAAGGTTGGGAAGCAAAGGGCAAATGTTTGTTAAAAAGTTTTTATGGCACACTAATGTACTATGGCAAACAGGTTGAGAACCACTAAGCTAGAGTTTATAATGCTCAAGCTTATAATTTCAGCAATTTGTCTGATAGCTAATAAATAATCAAGATAAAATGTTAGTCTTTGTTTTAATATTACAGAAATTCGCTTGGACATTTCTGAACACCAGCAGAGGTAATCTCTTATTTCATGTTTGCAAATTCAAAGTTTGTACATTTGGTACAACAGATAATCTTTTGCATCTCTTCAAGTCACTGTAAGTGATTTTTGTTCATGAAACTACCTGCAATTGCTATTGTTTCTTGGAGATTCTTTTCCTCTTGGTTTCTTTTTTATTCCATCCTGGCGCTGTAAAGGGGATTCTGGGTTAATTTTAAAAAATAAATCACTTATGGTAAGTTCTTGGGACCCAACTTTTGTTTTGGCTATCTGCATGAGTTTGTTTGGCAAAATTCAACTGCAGATAAATCTAATGTTTTTGTCCACTTTTTATTGGTTGTTCAAAGTTTCTACCAGTTCAAATTATGTTGTTTTACTTTAACAATTTTTTGCTTTTATAATATTTTGAATTTATGCATGTAAAATAAAAGATTACTGCAGTTGGATTTCATTTTTGTTTCACAGTCTAATTTTTTGCTAAAATTGATTCTTAAATTTTAATTTGAAATCAAATAACAAAAATGAAAAGCTTAAACTTGTAGCCTACTTGTTATTTTTGGGAACTCAAATTTAAACTTAAAAAATTGAAAACCAAGAACTCAGATTGGAATTTGTCAATTACTTATGAACTCTAACTCCAACTTGATTTATTGCATCCTGGCTTCTACAAAACCAGACATCCAAATAAAAAAATATAATATAAAAACATTTCAAGGTATTTTTTTAAGCACAATTGATAATTGAAAGTCATTTCTTATATTTTTTCAATTTTTGCCAACTTAAAAAAAGTTTGGCTTAAACTTTGAAAAATTAATGCTGAATATTGACTTAATGCTAAAGTAATTTATACCCATATTGTTTTCAGAAATTATTCTAAATAAATAAAGCTTGTCAATATAAACTACTGATTTAGTTGATGAAAACATTTTTTAGCATTTTATTAAAATAGTTTTTATTTTACAAAAACAACCTAGTTAAAAAAATAGAAAATTTTTAGGGTCTCTTTAAGAAGTTACCATAAGACAGGCAATTTTCTTTATGAAACTAACCCGAAATCCTCCTTTCAGCAACAGGATGGAATAAAAAAGAAACCAAGGGACAAAGGATCTCTCAAGAAGTGATAGTAACAGCAGGGGGATGCAGGTTAGCTTCACAAACAAAAATGGCTTATAGTGACTTCTTGAACAGACCCAATTTTTGTTGTATATAAAATGTACTAAACAAAGAATTACAAATAAAAACCTGATACCTTTTAACCATGGTTTCCTATATTTAAAATTGTGAGAAATTGTTGAAATAGTGGATAAGTGACAAGGCCATACTATAAGCATTCGACTTAAAGTAGCTTGTTTACGACAAAGAATGTCTGTTAAATAATCTATAGCTAAGTACTGAGGCATCTGAACATAAAAGCACTTTCAAATATAAGCCTTTATTATTGTATACTATTATTAGCCTTTATTATAGACTAACATACCAAATTTTTAAACCATTTAAACACAGAAGCATCAGCTATATTTCTTAAACAATTATATAAACTTTTAAAAGTTTGATCCACACAAAACGACAATTTACATACCAAGTGTGAGAAACACAAGAGTTGAAATACCTGCCTAAACTGCAAAAACATTTATTTGCAAACTGGCTAAAAGAGCATACCTTTTTTGATTTACAGTTGAAACATTTTTTCAATCAAGTCATTGTACCATAGAATACATTTTAATCTTTCGGGGCCAATTACGAAATCTTTTCCTGTTTTACATGTTCTAGAAGCAAATGTTGTGCAGACCTGCCATAGACTAACTGCTTTATTTTGTTTTAGTCTTTATCCATTCAAACCGATCTAATTTTAAAAATTACAATTTAATTTAGTAGTAACTTAAGACAAATTAATTTATTAGTAACTTAAGACAAACTAATACTTATAATTGGTTTACGAGCAGTTATCTGGCTTTTACGATAATTTTGACAGAACTATGAGGGTAGACGACAAACTTTATCGCAGTGATGACATTTTGTAGAAAGAAATCACGGGGTAGTGTTGCCAGCCTGTTTAACTTAGAAAACAGTTCGTTCAAAATTCAAATGAAATCAAATTACCGGTATATCAAAATCGTTTATTTTACAAGTGACAGCTATAATAAAATTACAAATCAGAGCCAGAAAATTTTCGGCGGAGAGGTGAGGGGAATAAAAAAAAGCACCTTTTACAGAGTTGCCATTGGTATTGCGAGTGTTTTTGCGCAAAAATCTAGTGAGAACAAAAAAGAAAAAAAGTCATCACTTTTAATCAATGTCCAAAATCTCTATTTTTGTCCCAAATTCAAGGTGAAAACCAAAAAAAAAAAAGCCTTTGAAAACCAAAAAAAAGCCTTTAATTTCAAGCGATCTAATATTTTGGTCAAGTTTTTATGATTGCGGGGGCAAATTTACCCCGATGCTTTTCTATCTACCCACTTTTACACTTCTTTTTTCAAAAGAACCAAGGGACAATTGCTGCCGCTTTCGATGCCCCTGCCTGTTTGCATCTATTTATTTTCCAGACTCGCGGAAAAAACTTCAAAGGCATTAAGCTCCGAGTAATTATCTAAACGTGTCATTTTTTTACTAAAGTAACTCGACACTAGTGTTGACCACAAAGTTTGATTCACAGATACATAAAACACTAAGTTGCTTTTTCTACTTTGATGGACTTGACAATTCGTCATCGCTTGGAAAAGCATGTTCTTCAAATGAAAAATAGACAGGATATGAGCCAGAAGCTTTTTGAATTTACTGCACCATGTAGTTACACTGTCCGTATCGGGCGCTAGCAGGACTTACAACTGTGAATGAGAAACTGGTTCGAGAGAATTAAGTAGAGGTGGTAAGTGTTTGTCATCTAATAAACATCTTTATACGAAGCTTGTATGCTTTTTTTTCATTTAATATATGAATTATAATGTTCATAACAAAAAATGAATGCTAAGCAATAGCAACAACACAAGCTTATTATAAATTTTCGCATGAACGAACACTTTGCAATCAAATTAAACACAAAGCTATTCGACTAAGATTTTTAAGCATCATCTTAGTATTCGAATATAACTTGTAAAACATTAAACGGAGATTAAATTGCGTTAAGATTTGTTTGAAATTTATGCTACGGCACCAAAATTAAAGACACAATTTTGTTTCACGAATTCCGTAAATTGCGTTTATACGACTGGAAAAATACAAAGTGTGTTGACATTGAATTAAAAAAAAAGCGCACGCACCAGCCAGCGATGATACGGCACCAACAAAAATAGAACTTTAATTTTACGTCATCAAAACCTGCTGCGCATATAGATGATTGATCTGCTCGCTCGTGAGTTGTCATGAAACAAAACATAAAAGGATCGGTCAAGGACCAAAAAGCAGGGTAGATTCCATCAAGACCCCTTTTCTAGGCACCCAAAAAAGTATATTTTAAGAAAAAAAAAAAAGAGGTTGCTTGGTTGATTGAGAGTTGCAATAAACAGGTAATTAGAGGAATGAAAATTTATACGACCTATTGGCACGCAAAAAAATTTGCTGTCAAAAAATACCTTAGAACCTCAAAATGAAAGCCGCCGTTATTGCACCACGGTGAAGGGCAGAGAAAATGGCACGCATCAGATTAAATCGTGAATAAAAACAAGCACTTTCACTCATTGCCTTAATGTAAAAATCAATATTAAAATAAAACTATTGAAACTGATTAAATAAATAGAAAAAGATCAATCGCGAAAATACCAAAGACGTTACAGAACTTGGCGCTTATTAATCTCTTCACATTCCAGCACAAACAAACAGTGTAAGAAACCAAAAAAAAAAATCACTGCAAGACAAGAAGAAAAATCTTCATCTCAATGCGGAGTACATAGATATTTACCTGCAAACAATGCACAAGTTAAGTTTTAAATTAGGATAACAATTTCTTAAAAATAATTTCCTAATACAGTAGACCTCGGTTAATGCGGAATTTCGCTTAACTCAAATAAAACTAAAAGTATAACTGATTTTGTATGTACTGTAATGCTTGATAAAAAGCTTTGGATTATCCGGACTTCAGCTAAATCGAATGATTTCGTCTGTCAAAACGAATCCGGATTAACCGAGGTCTACTTACCTTTATTTACGTGCAAACTATTTTTACCAAATCGAAACATTTTGATTTTTTTTCGAAAAAAAATCAAAATCAAAAAACAAGAAATCGAAACATTTTAATTTTTTTCGAAAAAACTGGATCGCAAGACCAATCTTTAAATTGTACAAAAGTTCAAAACTGGACCGCTTTTTATATTTTGTTCAACTCTTGTCTCGAAAAGTAAATTTCACTAAAAAATAGAACAAATTCAATGCGACAAATCGTCAACTTAAAACCACTCCAAAATTTATTACATCGAAACAGATCTATTAAACTTTGGAGAAAAAAACAGATCCAAAACAACTTTATCTTATACTGACCGGTCACAAATCTTTTCTTTTTCAAGGAAAGCCGATAGCCGGAACCGTACAGCTCGAAATCAGATCCAGTCAGCGTTGATCCTTCTCCCATAAATTGAACTGCAAACGGAACGACTGAGCTCGGGCCCGACGACAAGCTCAAGCAAGCGTTAAGCGTTCTGGAAGGAGTGGTGCTCGATATCGGAGACCCCAACTTCCACAACAAACGATTTTGAGCGGTATTCCTGAACGCAAAAAATCTTGTTTTTCATCAGCAAATCTATTTATCATCCTGAATCTAGGGAGAAAGTTAAACCATTAGGTGATTGGTTGAACCTGCTTCTAGAAATATCAAAATACGAGGGTAAATCAAAAATTATCCGGAATTGCTCTATAGCGCACTCTTGCTTTAGCTTTTTCAAAATTTTTTTTGCACGTGTTGTCTACTGTGTCACGTGATCACGATCTGCTAATCTAATTGTTCGTTCAGTTTTAACACGTGTTATTTTCTGTTGATAAAAATGGACGCTCCACTGGCACAATGCACCAGAGAAGAACAACGTGCTGTGGTCCGATTTTTGTGGTCAGAAGGTTCATCGGGGACAAAAATTCATCAAAGACTCTTAGCACAATATGGAGACAATGCACTATCGAAAACAACGGTATATGAGTGGATTGAGAAGTTTAAAACAGGCCGGACCAGTGTAAAACATGCAGAAGGAGCAGGACGTCCATCAACCTCCACCAGTGAAGAGAAGATTGAGCAAGCTCAACAAATGATTTTGGCTAACCGGCGCATTACCATTGATGAGGTAGCACAATCTTTGCAGATCAGTTTTGGCTCTGCTCAAGAAATCATTCATGAAATCCTTGGGTACAATAAAGTTTCTGCAAGGTGGGTGCCAAGACAGCTTACAGAAGAGCACAAGCCTAGACGTATGGAGATCTGCCAAACGTTACTGAACCGCTACAACAATGAAGGTGAAGCATTTTTGAGTCGAATAGTCACTGGAGATGAATCATGGGTGCATCACTACAGTCCTGAAACCAAGAGGCAAAGCTTGGAGTGGAAACATCCGTCCTCCCCAGTAAAGAAAAAATTCAAGAGTCAACTTTCTGCAGGAAAGGTTATGCTAACCATTTTTTGGGATTCAAAAGGGCCTATTTTGGAGGATTTTCTGGAAAAAGGGAGTACAATCAACAGTGCAAGTTATTGTGATTTGCTAGCCAACCGCCTGAAGCCTGCAATTCGCACCAAACGCCGAGGATTACTGTCAAAGAAGGTTTTGCTGCAGCATGACAATGCACGCCCACATGTTGCCAAAGCAACCATTGAAACCATTAACAAACTAGGTTTTGAAGTGCTGGAGCATCCTGCATACAGTCCAGATCTTGCTCCTTCCGACTATCATCTTTTTGCCCCACTCAAAGATGCATTACGGGGTCGTAAATTTTCTTCTGATGAATCAGTGCAAAAAGCGGTGCATCAATGGTTGTGTGACCAGCCAAAAACTTTCTTCTCAGATGGCATTTATAAGCTTGTAGACCGCTGGAACAAGTGCATCGAAATGGGTGGAGATTATGTAGAAAAATGATAAATCGTTTTTGTGTTTTGTGTTTTTAAAATAATCCATAAAAATAAAAGTCCGGATAATTTTTGATTTACCCTCGTATGTTTATTTAATTTTTATATAAGCGTATGACTGTAATTTAGAGCTGCTTTGTAAAACCGCCAAGCAAATGTTTCTTTTCCAACAACGAAAGAGAATGACGAGTAGGAATTGAACTCGTTGATCGCGTTTGCCATCAATATAACATTACTAACCTACTTGGGACGCCAATAATATCGGTTTTTTAAAATTAAGACCGTAATTTGGAAAGAATGAAAATTTTAAGGGGCTTTCGGTAAACTCATAGTCAATTTCCTGCATCACAACAGTAATAGCAAAATCAAGTGAAAGTAAAACACTGAATCGCTAAATTGGTTCAAGCAATTTCGAAAAATTAAAGTGAGTTTTCATAAACATAACACGAATGAAACATCAAGGTCAAATCTAACAACCACGCAACGAGGAAGCACAAGCATCGTTAATAATCTGAACCCAAGTAAACTCACCATGACGCAGAGGGATCAGACTGCTGGCCGGTCACACCTCCACTAACAGGGACAATGACATGGACGTTGTTGAGTGACGAGGCACCAGCGGCATTGTTGAATCTGAACGATCGAACGATGACGATAACCACAACAATATATGTTTGCTAGCTCTCACTTGTAATTAATGCTTATATTGGTGTTGCTGACGTCACAGTCCCACAATGCAGACAAGTGCAAGGGCGCCACGTTGTGGCCGGATGGAGAATTGAACTGTAAAAAATAAGTTTTCGTCAAGAATAAGAAATAAGAAATGAATTAAACAAGAACTGTCTGATGAACCTGATAAGCGAGTAGAGGTATATTGTAGTAAGGTGCTGTGGGGTTAGCTTCGACCATTTTTTTTATATGAGAACTCAGCAAGGTCGTGTTGAATTTGAACGCGCGCTGCGAGGAATTGGTCAGCATCGGATCGCTAAAAGATTGAAATTATATTAAAACGTCTTGGGTGAAATGAGATTACAATAATGTTGAGGCGGAATAGAAACAAATAGCACAAGATTTTACCAAAGTTTTTTTTTCTAATATTCTAGGTTGATACGTGTTTTCGGATCAGTTTTAAACTAATTGTTCTTCATCCAGTTTTAATTCGGTTTGCTTCGTGTTTTCAGGAGCAGAGTTCTTCACTTCTTCCACAAAGGCGCAACGCATTCTTCGCTAATTCTCCGACGGATCAGCTGACCATCATTTCGGTTTTTCAATGTTAACCTTCGGCGGCTTTACTTGATTGAAATTCTGAATTTTTGATTTTCAGAACTTGCCCCGTTAAATCTTTCGTTATGTCACTCATCAGCAAACAGAATTTTATTCAAAAGTTTTTTGTTGGTACGAAACATTTGCTTTTAAGAGCTATTTTAGAATTTTATTCATCAACTCTGTTAGCACACTCTATGACATTTCCTACAATTGCAAAAAAGC
This sequence comes from Diplosoma virens, assembly GCA_963680785.1. Classification (NCBI taxonomy): domain Eukaryota; kingdom Metazoa; phylum Chordata; class Ascidiacea; order Aplousobranchia; family Didemnidae; genus Diplosoma; species Diplosoma virens. The sequence goes on from OY796896.1 coordinate 18,361,020, forward strand.
AGTGGTGATAAAGCCGATCCTTAATACATGCGACCTTTAACAAGAAACTCTTCTGCTAAATCAGATTCAACCCTGGCACCTGCATAAAGACTCATTATGACCATCACCAATGTTTGCAGTCCACCTTTCTTTTTCATTTCCCGCTATTTCTTTGCTAGGTACTCTATCAAAAGCCCACTCTATATTCACAACACACGTAAATAACTTCTTCCACTTATCACGGTATTCTTCTTGCTATGAAGAAAGCATCGGATTGTCTCTTTTCCAGATATGAAACTAACTGCACCTCATTCCAGTCCAGCAAAACTGAACTTACGGTTAAACTTTTTTCTTCTACTTTTTCCAGTATTCTCATAGCATGCTCCAGCAATTCAAACCGTTTGAAGTTCATAAAATCACCTTTTTCTTTGAAGATTGACACCATTACAAATTTGTCATTCTCCCTTTATCGAAATTATGTTGACCAAATTCCCGCAACACCATAATATTTGTTACCATAGATAGACAAATCGTACATTAATAAGGATTGAACTCACGGAGTGATAAATCCCAAACTGGGCGCCACATCTTGAAGGTTGTTTGTTTCTTTTATGACGAAACTCAAAACCGGGGGGTCGGGATTCGACACGAACGTACGGACTATCCCGGATGGAAAAGACATTTGTACATTACCGACAATTTTGAGCAAGCACCTGGAAAAAAACCTCTTAATTCTGGTGACAGCAAAAAAACAAGCTTTATACTGACTGTTCGCCATTGACCCCCTTAAAAAAAGCATTGACGGTCTCCGTGAAAGCGACCGCCACCGGGACGGACTCTCCTTGCATTAATGTCAATGGGCTCGGGCCGCGAGAGGGCGTGTAGTTATCGACCGGAGACGACAACGATGACCAGCTTTCAGGCGACGTGACCGGAGCGGATGAATCTAAACGATCAAAATGACACAATTGGAAAAAACAACCAGACCTTTTTAAAAGCAAATAAACTGTAATCGTGACAAGTTCCAGAAACGATGAAAAGTGGACAACATGAGAAGCTTGTTTTCTTGCATCAAGGTGTCGTCAAAACATCATTGTTGCTGGGTTTTGTAAGTAGTTTTACCTGCAGTTGTTCATCGTTGCGTCATATTTAAAAGTAACAACAAACGACTATCTCGAGTTATTTTCAAAACATGCCATAGAGCTGTTTCTAAAACAGATAACATTGCCATAGAGCTAAACCTATATTTATTATTTGTTTTTCAACTCACATAATTTAAAGCATTGCTTGGAGAACATGTAAAGACGTATTTATCAAAAATATTTCAAACAACAAACCTGACTACTTTGAAAAACCAATTGAGAATTATAAAAACAAAAAAAGGCAAAAGAAATCAAAGATACAATTTTAAACAAAAATCATTTTATTAAAATTTTAATGACACCGTAGAAACTATAGTGCACCTTTTGCAATCCCAGAACCGTTTTTTCCATTTAATTGCAAAGTAGCCGGCCTCTCTGTTTCGACATTAGAATACGAACCGGGGGAGGAAAACTCGCTTTGAGATTTTTCTTCAGCATCCTCTTTAATGTTGTCTTTGTTCGCTAAAATAATGTCGAAAGATAAGAAGCTAAAGCCCACACGAGAAAATTCGTGACTTATGTTATTTACAACATTTCACTCTTCCATAAAACATGAAAAAAAAGTCAAGATATAGTCGAAATTCTGTTTCACTTTACACGTCACACTCGACTGCACCGCAAGTCAGGCAGATACGCACACGACAAAACGAACAAGTTGTTCATCGAAGATGACTGGGCGATGGACGGATTCGATGCCGAGTGGTCAGAAAAGCTTTGTCCGAACACGTCGGCGCTATTTGATCTCACGCCGGGCGGGATGTCACTTCCGTTTGGCACCGAGCTGGAAACGGAAGTCGGCTTCGAAAAGAGATTCAAAATTTCGTCGTTCGTTGATTTTCTGTATATTTAAAAGCTGGTTAAACGACGCAACGTCGAACGTGAGTTTACAGTTCGATTCTATTTGTAGCCGAAGCTTACAAATATGGTTTGGTAAGTTCGACTATCAACTTACGTTTTGGTCAACGTTGAACCGTTTTGCTCTATCGCGGCAGTTGTTTCTAAAACAATAAAAATGTTAGCATGAAGGAGCAGCTAGGTGCTCTATCACATGACACCAAAAAGAACTGCGAAGGCAGAACTGAATTTATATAACCTCCGGAAGCAATGCTCAGAAAAAAAAACTTGAAAAATGCTGCAGCTGTCAACATGAAATTAGATAATTTTCGCTAAAGCACCTGATGACGTCATCCTAGACTGGCGACTGGCGAAAAACTTGAGAGTGTCAAAACACGTGACTTGATCGTCTCGACTCGAACTTTCATCGAAGCGCGTCCAGTTTAAAAGTTTTTTTTTACGACATGAGCCGTCACACAAGAATGGGTTCTTGCTCGCACTTTTGACGAACGGATATTTGAGCGGTGGCCGCGAGGCCAGAAACATCGATTCCGCAGTCGCTTTGTGCTCGGGCTCGCCTACGATCGGATCGCTCGAGAATCCGTCCTTCGCTGCCTCGCCGTTTGCTCTCGTTGCGGCCAAGCTGTCGTCGCTGTGCCGGGCAACGCACTTTTCGCCGTCTTCGGCCTGCCCTCGAAGAAAAAACTCTGAAGAAGACTTTCCAGTCGCGCCCGGCGCTACGAAGCTCTCGGCCCCACGTGTGACGACGCCCTGTCGACCCCTGGCTTCTTCCGCAAGCAACTCGCTCAGCTGACTACGACTGCTACTTCGAGTCTCGGCTTTTTTCTTTCTCACTGCACATTACACGACGATGAATCGTTGGCTGATCCTGGTAGCGATGTTTCTCATGACTATGCACAGGCTGAAGTGTATTATACTATAGATTGATTTTGAAAAGGCAAATGTAAATATATACAACAACTTCTAGAACAGTGGTTCTCTAAGTTTTTGCTCCATTCCTCCCTTTCAGGACTCAGGTAGTATCATTCCCCCCCAAACAAATACCTCAATGATCAAAGTGAAGACTTTCGTTTTTTTTGTCTTCATTTAAATTTGTGATCCGAATTCCAGTTATCCCAGGAAGTTCAAAAGTTAACATTCTAATTTGAATGTCTCGGATTTTTTGATTTTCGTCCCTAAAAAGTAGTGATCTCTCTAAATAAGTCTTCATTTTCCTCCCTTCCCCCAGGCTGGTACGGCTATAATTACGAAAGACGTACCAATTTTTTTGGGTCAACTTACATTGTACAAAGATTCTCAAATTCCTTTCCTTAGTGATTTTTCCTCCCTTGAGATTTCAAATTCTTCCTTAGAGAGATAAGTGGCTCACTTTGAGAAACACTGTTCTAGAACATGTAAACTTTTAGCGTGGGATTTTCGTAACAAATTTTGGTTAAAAAATTGTTTTACTTTAAGACAACAGATGAAATGCGTTACTCACGGTTCGTTTTCTTTCCAACGCCCTGAAACAACAACATCATTATATCCTCACAGTTTGCACTTCGTACTTTAAATTTATCTTAACTAGGAAAGATAAGCAACAACTAAAAATCAAATTTAAATAATGTCCAATCACTCGCAGTTGCACCACGATTTACAATTTTCAAATTTGTTCAAAATCTTAATCGTTTTAAAAAGCTTTTAACCATCAGTTATTCAGTTAAAGAACGCTGAAAAAGATTTCTCTCTAACTTTTCGTCCGAAAGTCGCCAGAAAAATATCGGCTTATTGAACACCGAATAAAACCGAACCAACACCAGTCTGTAAGCGATTGAAATTGACCCAAGGTATTGCCTTTTTTAATGATCCAGTACTGGCATTGGAAATAAAAACACGAAGTGGGGATAGGTATACACTCTCATAGTACTCCGTGTTCCATTTACGATTGAACAAGTTGACAGCACAGATCCCGAATTCGGCTAGTATTGTTTGATACATTTCGCGCAGCTGGCCCAAACCAGATCTTCTCAGTCTTTCCTAACGGGCATTTTGATTAACATAATAGACCACACAGTATGAAAAGGAGTCCTGAGGGCCACGATTAGCCGAGAGAGTGTCATTCCTAGTTGGCAAAGCTCAGCTAGTCGGACCCATGAGCGAATTGAGAGCGGTTTGTTGAAGGGAGAGCAGGCATTCGGTGACAAGGCGAGTATTTGTCCTGCGACAAAGACTACTACGCAGTATTGAGCTGTAGACGAGACCAGAGACAGGGCAGCGGTGCGCAGTGGTACCCGCACCCCATCCCGAGCCCACAGTCGATTTAGCAGTGTAACTAGCCCAGACATTTTTTCTTGCTCAAACCTTTTTAAGAGAAATGTTTTTGCCTTTGTTTAATAAGCAGAAAGAAAATGATCTTACTTGAAAACAATAAAAAGTGGGAATGCCGTATCAACTATTGAAATCAATCAGAAAAGCAGAACACGGGTTTTATGTGGTTTAACCCTTTATGCCCAATGTTCCATATTTAAAAGATTTACCAAGGTAAACTTACGCTCGCATTCGCATTTTTCTTTTTCAGATTACAACTCACTTTTTTTTTTTGTACTTAAACCCGTGCAGTACCGTTCAGCCCATTTCGGCCACTGCAGTGCCCACGGCCAAATCGGTACGGGCTCCATACAGGCTGTCTTTACATGACCCTTGCAGGATCTACATAGCATTGTTGGTTTGGTGAGGACTAGAATTTGTCACGCAAACTTAAATGAAAACAAAAAAGGTTTTTACTACAGTAGATTTGTGACAGTACTCAGTGAGGTAAAGACCAAAAAAGGGTCTTCAATTAGACACAGTGGGCTGCAACAATTGGGTTTCAAGTTCTTTGCGCCACAGTAGTAAAAAGAATGAGAAGCATTGATGCAAATAATGTGTTTATTTGGTGTTTAAGTCATTTGTTTAAGCTGGGTAGCATGAAGCTCTAGATGAATACCCACTGAAAGGATACTGGTTTCGTCATGTAGATGCTGAGCATTTGTGTCTCGTGTGCAGCCAGTGTCAATACGTTAAACTGTGTTCTAAATGGTTTGCGATTTCTTGATATTGCTGTTTGATATGGTAAGGCTCCATATGGTGTTTGCATATTCCAAAATGGGGCGAGCAATAGCTTTAAATGTAGAGATGATTACTTCTTTTTGTTTGTCCCATTTGGTGGAAGTGAGTGCTTTCAGAATGTTAAGAGTTCATACGTAAGCTTTAGTGATCATGAAGCTTATGTGTTGTGAAAAAGTTAATTTCGGGTCTAAAGTGATCACAAGAATTTTTGAATGTTTTGTTGTGGGCCGTGTTTGATTGTTTAATTTATATAATTAGAGTTGTGCCATATTCAGCTGGGTCTGGTGTGAAAAGTGTAGTTGTAGTTTTGTCTGTGTTTTTATGAAGAGTATTACTGGTGGTAACCAAAACTTCACTCGCATTTAATAGACTGCAGAAAATAAAAAACAGCTACCGATGTACTCGTAAAACAGAAACAATTTCAAGCGAACTTTGTAATAACAACAGAGCGGCGGAAAAATCTGCTCGTTAAAATGAGCAAGCAACGCTTGAAGTGAAATTTAAACGCTGCAGTAGAAGGACTTACCAGCACGTTCGACGACGTCAGAGTAAGATTTTTCGTAATTGCATTGAGGGCGTCGAGGTTGCCACCGTTTGTTGTAGAGGTATTCTGAAAAGAGTCGCAGTAATCAAACTGGTCGAATTCACCCGATTCAAATAAACGAATGTATAACAGAGAAAACAGAAATGTTTCTTATATGGAAGACGAAACTGCATAATGCTTTCGATGGAGACTAAACAAGACAAACTAAACATGTACGATCAAATTACCGGTATTGATTTGTACGTTTCTACTCAACACACCTCTCTAATCACGCGTCGCAAAATTTTGCCCTTAAAACGAATGACTTTTTTTTCCAGATAGAATCAGAAATTTGACAGGATACACGCTATCTATTAAAATTCATCAGCGAAATGTGGCAAACACTAATAACGGTTAATTATTAACGGAAGTTCGCTTTAAAAGGAATAAAGGTCAGTGGATGAAATTAACAGTCATATCACGTGACCTCCACAATTCAACGACACAGCGATTGCGCCTCTTATCGTGTTATATAAACTTCTATCGACTTACAGATTTTTCAACAGGATTTATTTTCACTTGGATCTTTTTCATAGGAAAATCATCGGATTCGGAATCAGAACTGCTAGAAGAATTATTCCAGCTGTTGTTTGTCTCCTACAGTTATGTAAAACAATATAATATTAACAGCCAGGCCTTCCATTGCAAAAAACAATTTTATTTACAACCATAAAGAACAAGCATTCAAGAAAACAAGAAATTCAATTTGATACGAACCTTGGGAATTTCCGGCCTGATTGAATAACCTTCGTCGTCAACTTTCTAAATATTCAAATTTAGCTAATAGGATTTTATAAAATTCTTATTTGCTATGAATAATTCATATTGCTCGGAATAAAAACACAAGAAAAACATAGCGAAAAACGTCACTTTAATACTCACCACGATTCCGTCTTTGTCTGGCGATTCACTGCAATGTAAAGACATGTCACTCGTGTCGCAAAACTAACCATTTCACTCGTGCCGCAAAAGTAACCATTTGATTTACGCTTTTCACAATGACTTGAAGGGTCGGGTGTAAAAGCACGTCGTAAACCGCAGCTCAAAAACGTCGAGGTTCGGCGCTAATTGCTAATTGCTTACAACAAGCACGTGATCAAACACGTGTTGATGCTCACATCGAATCGGTTTCTTTCTCCGGCTCCTTGCTACCGGACCCACTTTCCTTTGTTTGCTTTCGAGGTTTTCTCCGGCGGAAGGGCAAGTTAATGGTACGTCGGCTCGAGTGGGTCGTTGGAGGAGGGGTCGTGTCTCCTGACGTCACTGCGTCCGATTGACCTTCGATCACAGAAAGGGTCGCGCTCGTGTCGTATTCTTCGAAAGTGAGAGGTCCTGAAAAGTGAAAATCAAACTCAAAAGGCTTTTTCAAAACTGGACTGTAAAGAAACTTTATGCTTGAGGAACGGGTTGATGATGGAAGCCGACGCTTCGAATCAGAGAAAATCATAGGGCGGCAATGATACTATTTGTTGAGTACTAATACTTTTGAGGTTTGCTTATATCGGATAAGCACAAACAAACTCGATCTTTCAGCCCAAAAATAACTTTAGCCAATGCCCACGAAAAAATTACACACTTAAAAATATTTTTTAAATTTAAAAACACCATTCAAAACAAATCAAGTTAACAACATCAATTTTAACATTTTTTAGATAGAGCACAAAATAAAAAGCATATTATGCACTAGACTAGCAACTTGAAATTTAAGCATTGCTTCCACAACTCACACCAGTTAAAATCAGCTCACCTGGTCTATCCACGCCGGTTCCTTTACTTTCACTAAATTTCCTTAGAAGCAAATTAATTGTATTCTCAGAGATCTGACGACGAAACTCCTGGTGGACCTTTGATAAGAAACTGTAGGTCAATTACTTGCGGCAACCACATCGTTGGCGAGTAAAACCGTTTGTTTGATTTCGAAATGGGTTTTTCGAGTATATTGCTTAATGCATATCGATTATTTAGATTAAGTGTTTTTGTCCGACATCTTATCTTGTTAACAGCAATCAATCTAGAGGGTAAAATATCGTACGATTTATGTTAAAATCGACCCAGACTCTTCCCGCTGGAAGTACAAATGATAACTGTACCCTACGATTAAAAGTGTTCTCCTTCTCGACACATAAAAGATATATCGAAGAATTACAAACGTAGGATATCGTCGTACAACTGTGAATCATTATTGAATTTCGTAGACCAACAAAAAGGAGTTCATACCCAGCATGTAAAATCAAACTTGAAACGATGCATTCAAGCAAAAAAATTCTTATATTTATATTTTGAAGAACATACATGTACCTATGGTGCAAGAAAATTTATTCCAGCCATTTTGCAAAGCAATTGCCAACAACAGGCTTTATTGAATTTCTTACTCAAAATTTCGGAGCATAAAATTTGGAACGCTTAACTAATTTCAGAATAAAGAGTAAAGCCAATATATTTGAAATATAGTTTATTCAAAACGCTTTGGAATTATAACTCAACTGCGTTGATCTCTATTACTGCTTTTGGGAACATTTGAAAATTTGGAAGCACAATTTAAGAAGAATATACTGTTTTTTTTTAACCATACCACAAGTGTATATAGCAACACACATATATTCATACTAAAATAAAACAAAAAGAAACCATAGCCATAAACGTTTTGGCCCTCTTCAGATGAATAAAATAGAATGTTAAGAAACTTTGCCATGTAATGTAAAGATCGAGGTCAATGACCTGTTACGTAGTTGTTTAGCAAATTTGTCACACAAGGTTTTCATAAAAGGAATTGTTGAAAATTGATTTAAAAATGCAAACGAAAAATAACAACCACAAAGCCGATACAACAAAATCCAAATAACAGAAACAACGATCTAAAATATATGTAACAAAAACGATGATCCATTCGCAAATAATTGTCGATTAAGCCCAGGGTTATGTTTTTTGATCAATAAAGCTTCGTGAATTTTAGTTTCAAAACTAGAATTACATTTTTTAATTATTTTAAACGAATTTACGTTGAATTTGGTATTAGCACAAATATCGCAAGACATACTATGATCTTTTAGTTTTAGTTTTTAAATGAAAGCCCAATTGTTCACCTACCCTAATGCTCAAATAACAGGTTGACATACCTATGTAAGTTAAGCTCGAATTACACGAACACGAAAATTGATAAACAATTTTCGAGCAGAATGCAGGCGGAACACGAGTCTTCAATTGAAAATACTGTGATACTTTAAAAGTTTTATAGAAAGGATTTATTTTCAAAGTTAGTTTAAGCTTAGAGTTGATAATGTTTTGTAGTTTATTAATAAACCGTTTGGAGTCATGGCCAAAATATGAAATATTAAGATTATAAACATGATCACGACATGCAGAATGGGAATGTAAAAATTTTTCATTAAACTTTTTGAAACATTTTTTACAAAACCGAATCATTAATCGACAATTCTTTGCGAATGGATCATTGTTTTTGTTAAATATATTTTAGATTGTTGTTTCTGTTATTTGAATTTTGCGTAATGTATCGGCTTTGTGGTTGTTATTTTGCGATTGCATTTTTAAATCAATTTTCAGCAATTCCTTTTATGAAAACCTCGTGTGACAAATTTGATAAACAACTACGTAATAGGGTGGAGTGAAAAAATTTTTTTTTGAAATCTAAAAAAATACCTAACTGAATACCTGCCTTTGGTCCCAAAACTTTGCCCAAAAGTGGTTTTGGCTTGTTGCCACTTGTAACCAGGTGGCAACCTCACTCTAAAGGTCATCGAAAGGTCAAATTCCTTAAAAAGGCTGTAACTCAAAAACCACTGGTGCTAGAAGCTTCATTTTGGTCTTAAAAGTTGCAGAATATGCACTTTCCTATCTGTTGTAAGACAATATTTTTTTCTATTTCAACCAGAAATCAAGTTTTTTTAGTAAAAACTAATATAATTGTCAATTTTTGTGAAAACGATTATTTTTTAGATTAGAAATTACTTTTTTGCTGTCTTGCATTAAGTTAAGCAGAAAATCAGTTTAAAATACTATTTTTTATAAAATAACATTTTGTTTTATCAATTATATTATCCACTGAATTTAATGTTTCTGTCATACTAGACAATGCGGACATACTAAGTCAAAACATTGAAAAGTATAAAAGCAACCCCAGAAATCAAAGTATCAAAAGAAAGCATAACCATGTTATTACAGAATTATTCAATAAAATATAAAACAATTTAACATATTAGTTTATGCAATTGAAGCATGTAGACTAAGGCCGAAGTCATACTTAAGTAGATTTTAACTGGACATTTATTACAAGGAACAATTACGATCGAAACTGTCGTTTCGTATTAAACTGCTTCATAATATTTCTTGATTTAATTTTTTGTCTAATTGACCCATCACGCCTTTCAAATCCAGATCTTTAGATGTCTCAAATTCAGTTCCAATTGAGAAATTGGGACTTAACACGCATACTTAGAATTTTACTAACTGCTAAATGACGAATTATTTTGTCATCATCTGCTAGCATACTTAAAAAATGTTTTCTTGGTGTGCAAAAAACGCGTTTCGTTTCAGAACTTTCAATGCAATCTGTGTGACTTTTTTATGGGAGAATAGCAAAACTCTTTGAACCATGATGTAAAAATCTTTTGCCCCATCTGTGATTCTGTGCTTATTTTTAATTTCAAACCAGTTTGGAAAGTATACTTTAATGCAAAATTCAGCCAGTGTAGCTAATGATATTGATGGATGCTCTACAGAAATATAGTATCGAAGAATACGGCAAGCTAAAGTCAACCGTCTTGCGTGAGAAAGCCCTCCAACTTCCAAAAGTTCCAGATCTTTGTTTATAGCAGAAGGACTCATCATAACAGCCATACAAATCCTATATCCATAATATTGGTCTGCACTCAATTCATCGATGACACTACTAAGCACAAGAGGGACGTTCTGATTGCAAATAGGTTTAAAGTTAGCAACTTCCCAATCTGAAACAATTCCATTTAAATGGCTTTCAATAACTCCAGCAAAAAATCTGGGCTTTTAGTAGTCTCGTCCAAAGCCTTGAAGACATGTCGCAAAGGTAATTCATTACAATGTAATAAACATATCACCCATTGCAAAGGCCTCTGGAGTAAAGGTTCCAATGATGCAATGCAACCTCGAGTGGGACCTGTCATTGTTGCAGTTCCATCTGAACCAATGATACTCAAATTCGATTCACGTTCTGTATCTTTTACAGCCTTGTAAATTGATTGAGCAATGTACAGACCAGTTCCTGTTTCAGGTGTCACATGAGATAAATAAAATTCTCCTGGTTCTCCTACAATTACATAAAGTTCTTCAAGGTCTGTTTGCATACATTTTTCCATCACTTTCTGTCACCACCAATGTGGCATCTTTTCGTCCATCGATATATATTCCATCAACAATTTCAAATAGGCCTTCTTCTGCTTTTCAAATTTCATCTCTGTATTTTTGACGCTCCCTCCTTAGTTTACTTCTATCAATTACCAATGAGGCATCATAGTCAGTTACAACTCCAAAATCTTTCAATGTAGCGCTTCCAATAGCTGCAGCTGCTCTGTCTGAAATCTGATATCTTTCACACATCATGCTCAAATTTTTTGAAGATTATCTGTTTCGTTTACTGTCTTCAATAAGTTTCATTCTTTTTTGCTGTGGTGAAAAGATGATGATGAACCTGAATCACTTACATTACTTTCCAAATCTAATTGTTCAATCACAGAAGACTGAACTTCAGTGTCACATCTTATTTGCTTCTGAGAAACTCTTTTTTGAAAATTGATATCGCTGCTGGAAGGATTCTCTACAACTGACAGACATTTGCATATTCTTGAACTATTTTGGTCATGGTAGAATGCTAAATCAGAATCGTTCATTCTCAATTTGTGCTCTTCTTCTTGAATCCGCCTTTCTTCTCTATCATGGCAAAAATATTAAACAGCGTATCAATATCTGACAAAAAGTCATCAAGATGAGTGTCAAAAGTTTTGCCTCTTTTTTTCGTCGAGTAACTATTTACAAACTTAAATTTCTTTGTTAATTCAACAATTTTTTTTGACACGATTGTTATGCTGACAGTGTAATTTTTAATTCTTTTGATACAAGATCAGCTGCTTGTTTAGTTCTCCAATTGTCTTCATGAAGTATTCGCTGCAAAACTTCTTTCTTTGTAGGTAGCATACCTTTGTCAGGAAAGTACTCTTTGCTAACAAATCGATACATCCCTTGAAGTTCAGAAATTCTTTTTAAAGAGGTCTGTCTAGTCGCCATTTCACAACTCAAAAATTAATTAAACAAAACTAATCACTTGAAATATACCAAATAAATGCTCTAATATATTAAAAACAGAAATGGTTTAAATGCTTATAAATATAACAAGTAACATAATCTGATTGATCTATCTAAAACTTTCTTATGACTACATTAGAAAACAATAACACAAACCTGTTCTTGTGTGGTTATCCTATATAAAACAGTCACATTTGATTATCAGTACCCTGTATCAACAAAATAACAGCACAACACAAGGACATGGAAACCTATTACTATACTAGTTGACTACAAATAAATTAACAGTATCTGTAGCATAACAACAAACCACCTGTAGCTATCACCAAGCTTAACTAACTGTAACATTAACAACTTCACACAACTGAAAGGTGGGAGTAGTCTAGATCTTTAGTACATGCTTATCAATAACTACTGTGATCACATTGTAGGGAGTGTTTGACAACAAAATTCAATGAAATACTGAATGAGATACTATAAATATTCTTCTCTGCTACTTGTACTCTCAAATTTGTAGGCGATTTTGATAAAATTAGTCCAGCAAATGAGTTTTTTTTTAATAACTTGATTTTTGATTGAAATAGAAAAAAATATTGTCTTACAACAGATAGGAAAGTGCATATTCTGCAACTTTTAAGACCAAAATGAAGCTTCTAGCACCAGTGGTTTTTGAGTTACAGCATTTTTAAGGAATTTGACCTTTTGATGACCTTTAGAGTGAGGTTGCCACCTGGTTACAAGTGGCAACATGCCAAAATCACTTTTGGGCAAAGTTTTGGGACCAAAGGCAGGTATTCAGTTAGGTATTTTTTTAGATTTCAAAAAAAAATTTTTTTCACTCCACCCTACTACGTAACAGGTCATTGACCTCGATCTTTTAATTACATGGCAAAGTTTTTAACATTCTATTTTATTCATCTGAAGGGGCCAAAACGTTTATGGTTATGGTTTCTTTTTGTTTTATTTTAGTACAAACATGTGTGTTGCTGTATGTAATCGTGGTATGGTTGAAAGATTAGGAAACACAGTTATTTCAGGACTTACATTTGGAAACATAGTTTATTCAGGACGTTTTGAATAAACTATGTCTCAAACATATTGACTTTACTATTCATTCTGAAATTACCCAAAATTGTTTTTAATGCTTTAAAACATAACCGAAGTTTTTATTGCTTAAAAGCTTCAAATTTTTGTTCGGGGTAGCAGCTACGAAAGACCCGAATTGCGCAACTTGTTCTATTTAAGTTTGAGAACTAATACAAGCTGATCGTTTGAGGAATGGCGGTATTAAACTTGCGATTGTTCGATCCTTCTATTAAATAAAATACTGTTAAACACAGCGATAGATATTAAATTACTTTTTAAAATGCTTACGCTTTACTTGATTGGTTTATCAACGAGGAAACAAAATGCTAAGCTGAGCGGATTTTGGTCTTTCAAACGACAATACAGCTAAGTCAGTTGTTAACATAATTCACTTATATAATTGCAAGCCTTTATAGAGTAAAGGTGCGACCATTGGACCAACAGCTCAACCAAACAAACTTCGTTATTCTGCAAAAAAGGAAACACACCCCTATGCTTTTGATCGAAAAAGTAGTTTGCTTTTCCACGAAATTAGTGATTTACGGACGTCAAAACCTAACAAAGTCGAAGCACACGTTTGGGTACAAGTTAAAAACTAGATTAAAATTCCAGCAATGCCCGAGAACTACATCATAATCTAAGGCACCAAACTTGTTTTCCTTTATTGCCATTGCGAAAAAAACTTCTATAAAAATTAAAACAACTACTAAGTGAATAAACGTTTCATGAGCGTATTAGTTTTTGAATACTCTAATTCAATAATTTTTGATAGGGTTCATGCATGCAGTTGTCGAACCTGAAAAAAGCTTTTCAGTACATACAGTATACAACAAAAATGATCAAGCTAATTAACAAGCAAGATTGACAGGCCTGATTCATCGGGACACTCCATCTTGATGCTAACTACGTTGAGAAAACAGCCTGCGCAACCTTCAATTCAAAGGTCATTGTAAAAAAAGTTTTCTTTACTATGAACCAAACAACAAAAAGAGAGAGAGAAGCATTATGAGCAAGAGAACTTCCGTGCAGTCATAAAAATTACCTATTGCTTATATTACCTGACCAACAAGGACGTTTGCGTTTTCAAACGACAGGATATACGTTTCAAGAATGTTCCTCATTTGCTTTAAATGCGCGATTTCGACTTCTTGAAATTTCTAAAATGTTATCACTGTCAAAGTTCAAGCACCAAGTCCATATTCGCTAATGTTGGAAGGTAATAATCAAATTCTATTATCGAATTTTTGTACAATATAAATACATTGCCGAACGTTTTAAAAAGATTCAAATGTATTGAAACAAACAAAAGCAATTTATTTTCCAAGACCTGGTAAGAAAATCTTACGTATATGTTTAATTGAGCAAAAATTTCAAAAACAAAGCAAATTTTAAATAACTTCAAATAGAGGTATCATTCAGCGATGTACCACAAATGACTCTGGGTTAAAACAAGAATAATGGAAAAAAGGACAACAGAATTTTTACGATTATGAATAGACATAAATTAGATAGACGTCTTTAAAATGTTGAAGGTACCAAACCAAACATACAGCAAGAAAAGATTTACAAAGATTTGTATAACTAATAAGGCATGAGACAATAAAAAACCGATCAACGTTACAAGGTTTTCTCCGTTAGGCCTAAAACTGGATGAAAACAAGTTTAAAAGTAGTTAGCTGAGGGTAATAAAAATTGAAAAACAAAATTAGCAGATGATGAAAACCTAACGAAAACGATATAAAAAAAAAATGATAATAAATTATTAAAAAAGAAAAATTACTCTAAAAAATTTACCTTTGCGCTCTCTGTCATTTTTTGTTCGTATTCTTTTCTCACATTTTCATATTTGTCGACTACGTTTCTGTAATCTTCAGAGGCTTTTTTCGTTTTTGACTCGATCTGCAATTAACAAATTACAACTATTAAATGACGTAAGAATTAATTGACAACTTATTCAAAAAAATAAAGTAAAAACCGTGATTGTCCCATTAGAACATGTAGCAAAGCCATTAAATGATTAACGTTGATCAAACAATGAAACTGACATTGATACCTAGAATAAATGCAATGAATTCATGCGGGTCCATTGAAAACAGAGACAAGCGTCAGCAAACCGAAAATATCGTTATCGAATAGGCAATGCATGCTCGATCAAATCTCGATGTATAAATTAATACTGTTGATACGGCGAACAGAAGAAATTGCGACCTTTTCGATTTCCTTCGGAAGGCCAACGCCATTTCGCTTCAGCCGTTCCGCTTCAGCGCACAACTGATGGTACTTTTCTTTGCTCTTTAACACAAGGCCAGAAGTGTTTTGCAGTTGCTGTAACGTGACCGCAGTGGCGTTTACTTCGTCTTTCACCTGCCAGTATAAACAAAACCGTAATACTAAGCGAACAGTCAATCGCTTTCTACAGCATGATAAATATAAGTTGAATTAACGATTCAATAAATAAAAACCTCAAAAAACTAATCGAGCAGCACACAGTTTGCAAACAAAAAATTATGAGGAAAAATTGCTTAACGGCTTGCAAAGCGTTACCTTAAAAGAACATAGGCTATATAACTAAAGTTATGTTCAAGACAAGATTATTCGCACAGCAAAATAAATTTTTCTTTAAGTAAGGTTAAAAATATAAATTGCTAGATGTTTATACGATACAGGATTATACGTGCACGTCTACAACCTGCGCAATCGTCAAGATTCATGATATAAAAATGTATAGAACTATAAAAAAACTGAAGTGTGTCGAAATTCATGATGAAAAAATTCTCGCACGATTCCTAAACAAGATTTTAAGTAAAACTTTTGGCAGAAAAAAATGCATAATTTATTAGCTATTTCAGCTAATCTTTTAAGTCTTATATTATGATTAAACAAGTGACGAATAATAATAAAAAAGTTTCAAAATTGCTTTCATACTACTTGCGATGGTGAGAACACAAAAGGAAAGAATCAAATGGTACACATTTATTTGCTGATTGATTAGAGTCTGAATTTTGTACTTGTTTATGTTTAGCTTTTTGCTCTTCTAAGTATTTTGCCAGATCTTTGGTGACATCCTGCAATTTGTGTACGATGTCCATATGACAACTTGACAGCTTTTCAGACATTCCTCTGCACAACTCAAACATTGGAGCAAAAGTTCTGAAAAAAAGTCAACTACAGACACAACCTTTTTGACAAAGTGTTTAATCTTACCCAAAAGGACTGACGTTCGCCGCTTGTTTGGCGAGCTTTGTTAAATGTTTGGCATGTAATTCCTCTGAAGCAGCACTGCAAAATAATAACTACAAAGTCAATAATTTTAGATTAACACAAATTAATGTAACAGCTTTTTATTAAATTTTCTATATTTTATGTAAAAAATATTTTGAAAAATATTTGAGGTTAACTTTTAATAGACATTTCAAATTCAGTATTTCACAAAAATTTTTGTGTTACTAAACTGCAAATTGCTTGAGAAAAAATAATGCAACAAAAAATTTCTCAATGATTAAAATTTATAAGCAGTTTTTCATTAATGTTATCAGGACCAGGGTCTGGAGTTGAAACCTAGAGTCAAGGAGCTGGAGCCAAAGCTAAGTTGCTTATACAGTATTTTGTGGAGCTGGAGTCAGAGCTGAAGCAATTAAAATTTCTGCTGGCTCCACCTCCTAGCAAAATATTTTCTTACATTTGGAAATCACCTAATTAATTATTTAATAGAAAAAATCTTTTAATCAAAGAAAATATATAATTGATCTTAGGGTTGTAGCAAAGTGCAAATTATGTTCATAGTGATTTCTTTTTTATACTCAATCATTTTTATTAGTGACTTACTTATATGCCAATTTTTCTATTTAAGGTAATATACATTTTTCCATTTTTATATTTTTATAACAATTGACGCTGCACATTGCATGCATTTAAGTTGCTCCAGAGACTATGTACAAATTTAAAATTTGCCACATTTTAAAAATTACAAAATTCAGCAATTACAGACTTGCTTATGGGCACGTGCAACATGTGACACGATTCTCCAAGATCTGATAAGATAGGTAACAATAGCAAATTGACCCACAACAACAATGACAGAGATCAAACTCAATAATACAAAAGGTTGCATTGCAAAGAGCAGGAGCATATAAAAAATTGTTAAAATCTTGAAGATTTGACTGTGCCTGAGCTGGAGCTGGAGTTGGAGCTAGAGTCAAACATTGATTCTGAAGTTGGAGCTGGAACCTAACCTAAATTAGACTAGATCCTCAGCTCTGAATGTAAATACAAAAAAATCTACTTTATTTTATAAAAAAATCTGCTATTTATTTATTGTCAATAGCAGAAGCTTACACAGCATTTGCATTGGGAAAGAATTTGCAAGCCAAAAACACAACTAAGTACTTTGCTTTATAGAGCACCTTGCAGTTGCATAAATTTTTGTGCCCAACTGTAAACACAATTATAAGATAACAATAAAAGTTTTTTCAAGTTAAGCTCATTATATAAATTATTTACCTCAAAACAAACTCAATTTTAATAGTGATTGCAATCACAAAGCAAATACCAGCTACTATAAAAGTATGAAGACAACTCATTTTTATATAGATACATATTGAATTCTATTTGAATAAGATATATCTCCAATAATGACACTTGGGTGAAACAGACTGTTTGGTTTTTAAGAAATTTTAATTGTACAATAGTTTGATTCAGAAATAATTTTAATTGCCTAATCAAGCATCTATATTGTAAATGATATCAACTCTATCTAGCTACATATTGAAATAATTTTAGAAAAGAAAAACCATTTTTATAAAATTTGCTTATTTAGTTTTGGTTTATATTTTTTATTTTATAGTGCTCTATGAATTTTTGACTCAAACAATTTTTTTTTTTTATAATGGTGACCTGATTAATTAAACTATTTTTTATTACATTACACATGTCCATTAAACTAATTTTCTTTTATCATGCTTTTCATAGTTCAGTTAAGGTTTCTTCAGATTCTCTTGGCTGCTTAGCACTCGGTATATTTTCCATAGCAACATACAGCTGAATAAGCACAGCTCACATCTCACAGGCATTGTGATAAAACAATAGAGATCAAAAGCAATGGATTGAAAAACTGACTTTATGTTTAAATATGTTAAGGTTTTGAAAGTTTTACTTGTGGCAGCTGTAGCCTACATGAGCTAACTTTGACACAATTTAAGCGATAGCAAAAACCGATCTATATACACTAATCCATTAAAATGACCAAAGAAAATTAACAACAAAAACTTAAACTACTGTAGTCTACTTATTTCTGATATGCTATTATTAACAGGGCCTGTTAAAGTCAATAGTCAAATTTTTTCAGGGCTTTGTTACATCATAAAAATTACACAATGTTAGTTTGGTTGCTTATAGGTCTTTTTACTGAATTTTATCAGACAAAATACCCAAAATTTTTACATACAGACTCTCATTTCTTGTAAATTTTTTCAATTTTTCAGTTAAAATACTTTTTATATTTTGCTTTTATAATTTATATTGGATATTCAAAAACTTTCAGGCCTGTAACCCTGTGGCACACTATATAAGAACTTCTTGCCCTCTTTCTCTTTGAATCTTTATCTTGAAAAGTTTTGAATCAACAAAAGTTATACTTGTATTACAATATTCCACTAACTTACCAACTTTAGTGTCTCCTGGAGACTTTTAGCACCCTCTACCCAAGACATGCAATTTTCAGTAAAAGAATATATGGTAAAAAGTATTACATACACCCACCTAAAATTCATTAAAAATATCCTTATGTGAATAAAAAAAATATGTTTCTCTTTTTGAAAGTTTATCATAAAAACATTTACATCAACATTACAAGTGCTAATACATGGAATCATTTTTCTGAAGGCATGTTAAAGTTTTAATATGCATTAATTGTGGTGTAGAAAAGCATTTTTTTAGTAGTGTTTGTAATCATGGATCACTGATGTACAAGATAAACTGAGATTTTTATCTCACTGTTGACAAAAAAATGCAAGCATTCTTTTTAAACTAATATAAGTTACTGTTTTTGCGACATTTGTAACCAAAATTTCTTGGTAAAAACTTTCAATATCGCTTTAAACCAAATTGATTTCATTGGAGCCAAGAGCTTTTTGTGATGCTCTCATCAGTAGCTATCATGTCAAAATGGAACAAGCCAAAGAAAATCAAAGTATTTATGGTCTCAACAGTTAGAAGAAAGGTGCTATACAGTGCAATCTCAGAAAAGAAAAAGGCACAGTTATGCAATCTTTAAGGAGAAACACTGTTTCATTTTTTTTGCAAGATCTACTGGGTTGAGATCATGTTGGGTGCTTCGCTTGTTGTTGTAGCCAGATAGTAACATACTGCTTGATTCTATCTTGTAGTCACTGTGATGTTTGCCCATGTACCTACTGTCACTGTGGCATGAATATTCATAGACAACAGAGCTTTTCAGCTGGGTAGATTTTTTAAGCTACAGGTAACATACATTTAGATGTAAAGAGCACCAACATAGTAACAAACATAGCAGCTTTCAATAGCCTTTTTAACAATCTTATCAAGCCTAATGATAACATTCTTGATTATCAAAATATTGTTGGCAGCATGGTTAAGTGGTTAAAGCACTATGCTTAGGATCAACATGGCCCCAGTTCAAAACCCACTTGCACCATTCTGTTATGTCCTTGGGAAAGACACTTTATGGCACTTTTCCCTGCTTGGTGGTCTTGGCAAGCAGTTTTAAATTACAGTCTAATCTCTATTAAATTACAAGCAGACAGCAATATCTTGGCATCTCTGGAAGCAAGTCAGGGTAACTGCTTACCCTACGTATTAGTGCCTCCGTCGCTTTCCTGCAAGTCAGGAGGATAAGTAAAGAGTTGAAATAAAATAAATAAAAAACATTAGTTTTAATAAGAATGCTGAAACAGTTGTTAAAAGTTGCTATGGTACTATGTATAAATGTAACATCTAATCACCATTCCTCATGGGGGTTGGCCTCAAACCCCAATTCCCCATATGTATGCCTATAGTCAATAGCACTTGATTATTATAGAAAATGTTCTTAAACATATTAAGCCATAAAGCTAGAGAACCACTGTTATAAGCCTGGCTATATACAAATCATTTATTACTTAGTGAAAAGAAAATGGAGAGGCAGCATTGGCTGCAGTAATGACATGGCTAATAAATTATGCTGTGTCACAATATAGTATTAAAATATAACATGCATTATGATGTAATAACAAAACATCATAAATAAAAGAAGGATAAAACAGAACAGATATCTAAAGTTTTTAAAAACAAAAAGCTTGATTCTTTTAATTAAATCTTTTATCTTTGTTGTTTAAAGGCAAATTTAAAATTTAAATTACTGATGTAAAATTTGCTGCAATTAAATGCAAAGGTTTCAAATAATATTGCATTAATAAAAATAAACTTTGAAAGTTTTTTTATTATAAATACCTTTCTCGAATAAAATCTTGAAGAGATTTTACTGATACTTGTCCATGTTTCATGTTTTGATATAGTACATCAAAACCTTGGTTTTTTTCACCCTAAATAGACAAAAATAGATCAAATTTTATATATACATACAAGAAAACTGAAACATAATTGCAAAATAAACACTTGCATTTTTTGCAAAATTGACTAGATTAAATCAGCAAAACAGACCAGATCAAAGCTTTTTGAAACATTAAAGTAGAACTTCATAAAATACCAAATGTTCTCAAATAATGCTTTGATGTTGTTAAGTAAAACAAGTTAATATAAACTAAGTATTAAAAAATTTTTAACACTTTCTGAGATAAAAAAATTGAGTCTCTTTAAGAAGGGACCATAATTGTTTTAATTAATGAAACTAACTAAAAATCCCTTACAAAATCAGAAAAAAAAAAAAAAAAAAAAAGAAAAGAGAAAAACAATCTTTTCAAAAAGCAATAGTACCACAAGGAGATTTTGGGTAACTTTTATTAACAAAAATCATCCACAATTGCATCTTAAAAAGACTCAAAAAATTTACATAGCACAACCAAAAAATAAACAATTTTGTATAAAATAATATACACATCACCACTCTAATAATAACCATCTGAAAATGATAGTTATTCTGATATCTTAATCCTAGTTAATATAGTAATTATATCACTAACTTAATGCCACTAAGGCATGGAAAGTCAAAGTTTAATTTTCAAGCCAGCCAATCTAATAGTATTGCCACAGGCTTATTATTGTTGCAACAGTATCAAATGCCCTGCTATTTTACCCAGGCATAATGTTTTAGAATTAAAAATAGGTTTCATATGACATGCTTCATAAAAATTAAATCTTTAAATGCTCACCCAAAATTGTTCTGTAAAGTAATCAGTATCTTTATTTTGGATGTCATTTGGTTGAACTGGTGGAGTTGAAAAAAAGTCATCTAATAAATCAACATTCATTGCATGTGCATTAAATATTATTTTTTAACTTACATTAATTTCAGCACTATTTTTAATGCAAAAAATCTTTTAAAAGTTTTATTTTTTTACCTATCACCTATGTACTACTTTATTGTAAAAATACCATGGGTCTTTTCAAGAAGTTACCATAAGCAATTTTTTTGGTAAAACTAACCTGCAATCTCCCTTTCAGCACCAGGGTGGAATAAAGAAGAAATCAAGAAATAAAGGATCTTTCAAGAAGCAATAGTAATCACAGGGGCACCTGGATTAGTTTCAGAACAAAAATTGCTTACAGTGATTTCTTGAAGAGACCCAATACTATCACCATTAATATATGGTCCTCATTTACTATTTACCATGCTTAACTGATAAATTCTTAAGTTTTGGGGAGCCTGCAAGGTTAGTAATGGCAAACAGTGAATGAGATTTGAATAAATAACTGTTTATCAAATGCTTTGCAATAAAACATGACCAAGATTGATTTCATGTTAAAAAAATTCAAATTGACAAAGTTTATACAAATAAAAAAATTACTGAACTTTATAAAAATAATAAAGAATAAAGGTGTTTTTTCAAAAAGTGATTGTAAGTGATTTTTGTTTGTGAAACTAACTTGGATCCCTTACAGTTATTATTGCTTCTTGAGAGATTCTTTTTCTGTTGGCTTTTTCTTTATTCTACCCTACTACACAAAGGTGGAGTCCTGTTTAATTTTACCAAAAAAAGTTGCTTATGACAACTTTTTAAGAGACCCAAATAAAGTTAATTGTATTTTTTACCTACCTTTAACTTGCTTTAAACTCAAAAAATGTATTTTAGAGAGACTACTGGTACATTACTACATTAATTGTTTTATTGCAAACATACCATAATACTGTTGTGATATTGTGCAATAGATGACGTAGTGTTTTCTTAAACGCTCTAATCTTAATCAGCGCCTTCTGCTCAAACAATTATTGGACACGCACATCTCCAAGCATAATTGTTACAAGTTAAATATGCGCCTTTATTTCGGTTGATCAGTCAGTTCAGAGTTATCAAGCTACTACAGCAAACGAACTAAAAGCATTTTATTTCAATACGGTTGTTTATTGGCTAAGTGATTTTTGTGAATATTTATTATTGTTTTTTTTATAAACCTGTGTATTCGTGCAAAGATACAACAAATACACAAGTGCAGTAATAATCAAATTGCAATCAAACAACACCTCTTGTAAAATCATTTATAAATGATTACTTTTGCTTTGATTTTATAATAAAAATTTTCTACTGTAAATGGTGATTCTAATAAATCATAACTTTTATAGTAGACCTACAGTAAGATAAAAAACAAGTGCTCATGCACTAATCGCTGAGTTTGGTTGATTCTCTTTGAAATTTTGCGAACTAACATTTCTTTCCGCTTTTACTTGCTCTGTGCATAACTCTCTTTGTGTTTTGTAATTGATTAAGAATTTTATTTGTCAGTGAAATAATAATTGATGTAGCTATTGTAACGGCAGGTACGCCCGTATCGCCTAACGTCAGAGTTTACTATTTCTGATTTAGTTTAATTTCAGTCAATTTGAAAGTTTGTTTACATCGTTGGTTTACATATACTCTAAATAAAGTATAAAAAAAAGTGAATTTAAAAAAATTACCTCAATGATGACACCTAGCAGGTGTTGTTGCATATTTACCGTAAATGTCCTATATAGCAGCGATTCCCAAACTTTTTTTTCACGGCGCCCTTTGAAAACTTAACAATAATCGCGGCGCCGTAATGAAAAAAAGGTCTTCAGTTTAATTACTTTTTTGAGTAACCTTTTTTTCTCCGAAACTCATAGTGTTCTCTAAAAAAAAAAAAAAGAGGTCTTCACTTCGATTTCATCTCTAATTTCCCTACTTTTCTCTCAAAATCAGGGTGTTCTCTAAAAAAAAAGGTCTTCACTTGGATTTCATCTCTGATTTCCCTATTTCTCTCTAAATCAGGGTGTTCTCTAAAAAAAAAAAGGTCTTCAACCAGAATCGTTCTCTGAAGAAACATCTGCAACGGATTCAAAACTGTATGTGCTGTTTTCGAGGGGGGACTGCCTCATTCGCCTCATCCAATATCCACCACTGCTCACACGGCTTTCAATCCGCGCACATTAAGGAAGCTCTTAGAGGGAACGTTGCTGCTAGCAACTTTCACACTCCAATTATTGTGAGAAAAGCAGTAAGTACAACTTTCGCATGCTTTCGCGGCGCCCTTGACAAAGTCTCGCGGCGCACAGTTTGGGAACCACTGCTATATAGTATATATTTACTAACGGAAAGATTGGAGCAGTGGTTTTCAAAGTGGTCAATATTGAACCCCAGGGGTCGATTAATAGCAAAGGATTGAATACTGACAATAAATGCCCAGGTGGTTGCTGATTAACTGTTGGGAATTAAACAGCAGTCTTTTTTACATCTAATGGAAAAATATAGTTGCATGAAAGTGAAGATCAAAAAGTCTTTACTTTAATTTCACTATGCAACAAAAATTTTTTTATGTCAAGTTTGGGACGTTTCCTGGATAATTTTGGGATGCTGAATCCAAATTTGGCGTCCGCTTTGTGCTGCTGTCGGTAGTTTTTTAGATATTTGCAATATTATGTTTTTTGAGGTCCATATTACCACTGTAATATAAGCGTAAAATGCTGCAAGTTAGTGATGTCACAGCAACTTTGTTCCAGCGTTAAGTATGATTCAGCATTGATTTGTTACATTACAATCAATTGTTAAACCTTTCTACTAATTTGAGTTTAGGAAGCAACAACAGTGAATTTATAAACTTCTAGGTAAGCATACTTAGAGTCATGGCAGTGAAAGGGTTGCATGCAAACAGTGATATGGCTTAAATTGTGAAAACATATTGCTCAGTGAAAACTAGTATTGTAGAATTACCTGTAAGATCACAAGCTAGCTAATTGCAGTAAATACACAGCTAAGAACTGATGCATTGAGAATTGAAATTATGAAGTATCCAGTCAGCCTGGGACCATTTATTTAATAGGCTTAACCTTAAAAATATGACGTGTATTCTTTGAACTGCTTTGTCTACTTAGCAATATATAACGCAGATATTATGAATATTCAGTTGTAGTTCTAATGTTTTTCAGACGTAGAATTACTTTATTGTTAGCAATGTCATTAAAAAGGAAATGTCATCTGTCACCAGATTTATTTTGTTACATATGTGGATACTACATCAGCTCTAAGCAACAAAAACACAAGATTTCTCCTTACACGAAACTTGTCACTGCGTATAGTGCTTACTTTGGCATGCCCATCGGCGATCAAGACAAAACGCATGGTCTGCTCATATTTGCTGTAGAAGTTGTTAATCAACGTTGGAAAGGCTAAGGCTAAGAGATAAAATAAAGTGTATGCCATTTGAAATTCCTAGAATTTGGTAGGAACCCACTAACCATTTAAATGATTGCTATTTTTGCATGGTAGATGTGTCCCATTACAGGGAGAGCAAAGACAAAAAACCATTGTTTACCTATGCATACTATCTTTAATTGTTCCCGTTCCACATTGTGAAGATTTACCCATTCCTGAGCCACCCATGTTAGAGTCATCTTCTAGTGTCAGTATCTCTTCTGAAGAAGACGCAGATGCAGACTTTTTTTAACGTTTCACAACTTCATTCTTTGTGCTACTGCTCAGACATGTTTGGACTTTTTAATGAAATTGGTATAAATTACAACCTTTCAGATTGGCGCTTGTTTAATAACAGTTCAGTTGAAAGTTTAAAAGCTGTATTACTTCACAATGGCAATAAATTTCCATCAATTTCTGTGGGTCACTCTGTTTACATGAAAAAAGAATATAAAAATGTTAAAGCATTGTTAGACATGATCAACTATACTGGTGATTATTGGAAGCCGTGTGGGGATTTTAAGATGTTAGCGTTCTTATTCGGTCAGCAGGCAGGGTATACAAAGTATTCATACTTTCTCTGCTTATGGAATAGCAGAGCTGACGATTAGCATTATTCAAGAAAACAGGGGCCACTCAGAGAAGAATTAACTCCTGGTACACACAATGTGATTTGCCAACCACTAGTTCGAGGGAAAAAATTTTGCTGCCAACACTCCACATAAAGTTTGGGCTTGCAAAACAGTTCATAAAGGCTTTAAAATCAGACAGCAAAGCTCTTAGTCATGTGCAAGCAATGTTCCCAAAACTGTCAGAGGCAAAGGTGAATGGTGGTATATTCACAGGACCGCAGATTTGGCAAATGCTTAGCTCAAAGGAATTGGAAGACAAAATGACTGTTTTAGAAAGAGATCCTTGGCAGTCATTTCGCATTGTTGTGCATGGCTTTCTAGGAAGAAACAATGCAGAAAATCATAAAGATTCTGCAGAAACTTTACTGCAAACATACTGTACTGCAAGCTTGGAAGCAGGATGTCAATTAAAATGCACTACTTGCATTTTCACTTGGATTTTTTCAGGCCAAATTTGACAGCTGTCAGTGAAGAGCATGGTAAACGTTTTCACCAAGACATCCAGGTAATGGAGAAGAGGTATCAAGGAAGATGGGATGAGGCCATGATGGGAGATTATGTATAAATCTTGGTTTGAGATGACAAACAAATGCACAAAAGGAGTTGCCGCTCATGTGTCCACTTTTGATTAATTGATTGTTTCCTGTATAGACTATACCAGAGGTCGGCAACCTGCGGCTCTTTCAGCCCTCTGCTCTGGCTCCCGTGACTTTAAACACTGCGATCTTGGGCAATACAAAAAAGTTTGTTGTAAATTTCTGTAATAACGGCTCTATAGTTTAAACTACAGCTACCGCAAAATGACTTGAGACCTAAATCTTTTTCACGCGTTTGATATGTTTTCACACGGTCTTTTTTCATTAGAAGTTACATTCTTGCAATAAACTATATATTACTTAATTATTTTGTTGAAATCAATTATGATGTAATAAAATATGAGCAATCAGCTATTGTCAATACCATATTATAAAATGCTTAAGGGATTTTATTACAATAAAATAGGGATGAGAATTCAGAGTAAGTTTTGGATGAATTCATTGTGAGTTTGAGAGTTTTAGAGAAGGCTAAATAAAAGTTTTTAGCGTGACTTACTAAATTTGAAACTCTCTAGTTATGCCTGGAAAGTATGGAAAGTATTTTCTTGAAAATGAGATAGGTCTCAAGTCATTTTGCGGTAGCTATTGTTTTGTTGAAAATTATGACTTACAAATCCGTTTAGTATGTTTTTTTTCACCAAGATTTAATGCTTTTATCTTGCTAACGAAAAAACCCTTCAGGACTGTTTGGAATAATGACTAATTAAAATCTTTTAAATATAATGTTAGTTTCCCAACTAACCGTTACTACAGATGCAACACAACTCATGCATTCAGAATAACTGAACGAATGTCTAGAGAAGTGCCATGCCATGGCAACTAACATTATATTTACTATTTTACAGTCGTTACTTAAACTTGATAGTTTAAAATCTTTTAGTTAATAAAGAGTTTAGAAACGATATTACAACAAAACAGTATAGTCTTTTATCGATTAATAATTAGCAATGGAAAAGTGTAAGAAGAGAAAAGTTGCAGACGAAAAAAGAATGTTCAACCCCTCATGGACAGATTCATTTGCTTTCATTGCTAGCAAAACTGGCTTGCCAGTATGTTTGTTATGTGATGAGAAATTAGCAAACAACAAGAAATCAAACGTTGAAAGACATTTTCTGAATAAGCACAATGTCTTTGCAGAAAAATATCCTGCTGGAGATCAGCGAAAAAAAGCAGTTCTAGAACTGCGGCGGAGAGCCAATCAAAGCAAAACTTTTTTCAGTAAGTGGATGAACTCATCCACATCAAGCACTTCTGCTAGTTTTATAGCGGCTCGTGAGATAGCCTGTCATGGAAAGCCATTTACAGATGGAGAATATTTAAAAGAGACATTTATCAAGATATCAGAACATCTATTCTCAGACTTTAAAGACAAGAATAAAATCATTCAGAAAATCAAAGACATGCCCCTCTCAGCAAAAACTGTCAAAGACAGAACTATTAGAATGGCAAACAACATCAGTTCTCAACAAATTTCGGATATCAATTCAGCCCCAGGATACTCTATTGCTTGTGATGGTTCAAAAGATATCAGTGATGTTGAGCAAATATCGCTGTTTTGCAGATACGTAAATTCTACTGGATTAAAGGAAGAATTGATTGAAATAATACCACTAAAAGGCCAGACGCGAGGTGAAGACATCTGTGCGGCAGTTTTAGATTGTCTCAAAACAAAAGAAATAAACACAACTCACTTGATTTCGGTCGCTACTGATGGAGCACCAAATATGGTGGGAACGCAGCAGGGGTTTGTGAGTTTACTTCAGAAGGTACTGGATAGAAAGCTGTTGACGTTTCACTGTATGTTACATCAGGAGGCATTGTGCGCTCAAACATTTCCCCGGGAGTGCAATGAAATGATGAATCTCGTCATTCGAGTATTAAATAAAATAATTGCACAAGGATTAAACCACCGACAGTTTCGTTCATTATTAGATGAACTTGATAGCACATATCCAGATCTGCGGCTACACAACAAAGTTCGATGGCTATCCCGAGGGGAGGTACTGAAAAGATTTGCTGTGAGTTTGGAACACGTAAAAACGTTTTTAAAAATCAAAGGGCTCTCTTTTCCAGAATTGGATCAGCCAGATTGGGTAGAAAAGTTGCATTTCATGGTGGATATGACATCGCGCCTCAACACGTTGAAAAGCCTGCAAGGAAAAGGTAGCACAACCCTGCAGATGCTGGAGGAGGTTTTGGCTTTTGAGCGCAAGATGACAGTGTTTGCCAGAGATGTACAGAGAGGTACACTACTTCACTTTCCCTTTCTAAAAGAGTTCAAAGAAGCACACAACCAGTTAAATTTAGTTTACTTTCAGAAAGCTATCATCGATATGCAAACTGTGTTTCAACAACGATTCTGTGATTTCAGGAAGGAAAAAGACACGTTATCCTTCCCTATTACCCCTCTGGAAATCGATCCATTACTGCTGAATATGACTGCATTCACAGCTGTAAATCAATCTACTCTTGAGCTTGAACTGGCCGACATAGCTGACAAGGATGTGTGGGTATCTAAGTTCCGTAGCTTGAGAGCTGACCTTGAAGATCTTGCTCGCCAGAAGGCCACGCTTCGTCAAAACCACAAATGGAGTGACCTTGAAAAGCTTCAAAAACCAGATAAGCTCGTGTTTGATACGTGGAATGCCATACCTGACTCTTACATAAACAAGAAAAAATATGCATTTGGAGTTTTGTCGATATTTGGATCAACATATTTATGCGAACAAAGTTTTTCGGTCATGAATTACTTAAAAAATGAACAACGCTCACGCCTAACAGATGAGAGCTTGCAGTCCCAGATGAAACTCAAAGGGTCATCTTATCAAGCTAATGTAGATGTGCTATGCAATGAAATTCAGGAGCAAATATCGCATTAACTGGGTGGAATAAATGATTATTCGAAAGTGTTGTGTTTAATAGTTGGGTTTTGTTTGTTGAAATTATAGAAAAATTATGCATGAAGTGTAGGCTATAATTACCTTTGGTTTTAGTGGCCAACTCGATAGTTACATGTTATGGCTCCGAATAGGTCTTAATTTGAAGAAACTTTGGAACATTGGCTCTTTTAATGCTAAAGGTTGCCGACCTCTGGACTATACTATTCAACATGTGTTACAGGTTTGATTTCCTGTATGTGTACTTCAGGTGATCTCTGCTGATCTTTTACGGTTTGTCTAAAAGTAGGCCTACTGATATGCTAGGTTGCGTTGCTATTAATAACCGTTGCAGTAAATGTAAACGCATCCCAGGAAAAATGCCATATTTCCGAAAAACATATATCTGCAAATTACGTAAAAATGGCTGACACTACAAAAAAACTAAGGTCATTTTCGGGCTCAACGCACCAAAAAACATAAAGAAATATAAAAAATTAAAAAAAAAAAAAAAATTTGTTGCCCAGTGTTATAGATGAGATTAATTAAAAGTAATTAGATTAGAGGTGCGATAAAAAAATTTTATTTCAATCGAGGGCGACGTGAAGAACAGTTTGAAAACCACTGGGTCACGTTTAGCAAGGGTTCTCAACCGGGGTCCACAGAAAAAATATTCAATTGAGGTCCACAGGACAAAAAATTCAACGAAAGTTGTTTTGGTTCTTGTAACTCAAAGTTGCTTGAAGACGAAAAAACATAAAAGGTCAACAAGGCAATCGAACCAGCATTTACGACAAAAACTGTTTCTGAAGATTTTTTTTTCTTTAAGTAATTTAGGTAGCCTACGATTTCTAGTCAACTGCATGAAGGATAAAATCTGAGGAAACACACAAAAAAGTCCTTTCTTTTTCAAAAGGGCAAATTTTCTCGCTGCTCCCCACTTTCAGTCCTATTTTATTCGAACAATAAAAAACCCATGTTTTGGTATAGTGGTCCACCGAATAATAACCAAGGGGCAACTGCTCCCTTGCCCTCAAAAGGGGCTGAAAAAAGGGAGCAGGGAGAAAATTTGCTCTTTTGAAAAAGAGAGGTACAGGTGGGCAGAAAGGGAAGTATTGGGTAAGATCTGCCCCTAAAACTTTTGAAACTTGATGAAAACACCAGACTGAGCGAAGATAAACGTTTTTATTCTAGTTAAGATAAACCTCTACAGGCCTACTTTAAATTTTGGACAAAAATCAGTTTTTTGGGCGCCGATTGAAAGTGATGATCTTTTTTTTAAAGATAATTAGAATTTTGTGCTGAAAACAGCTGTCACGTTGCCAAAATTCGGAGTGTCCTTTCAACAAAAAAGTTTCTTTTTAATTTTTGCCCCCCCCGGAAAAAACTCCGGTGCCCCTGTTTATATTCTCAGGAGAGCCTAAAATATTATTAAGAATAAAATGAGAGATGCGTCATCAAACTAAAATCACATTCCATTTAAATTATTTTTTATCATCATTTCATTTCTCCTCCGGGTTGAGGAGTTGCAACAGCATGACTTGTCAACCGCCTAAGCTTTAGTTCAGCGTATGTTTTTTCGCGTCTCCTCACACAATAGGCTACAAAAATTGTGCTATTATTGTTATTCATTGTTATTGTTTCAGAGCTGTCCAAAATTTAAATTATTTCTGTCCCAGAACATCTTCGGAGGTGCTAGGTCTAAACTTAAAAAAATCGTCAAACGATTATTCCGACCTGCTTTCAGAGATGCCACGTAGGCTGTTGCTGTCAGGTCAAAAAATTTCATTTGCTTTTTAATTTTTTATTTAAGTAGCTTCTCCTGGTTTTTGTGCTTTATCAATGTTTATATAGGCTACCTTGTTTAAATTAGGTAACTCGTCAGGCATTATCACTTTCTTCATTCTGTTGTTTCTGATAAGCTGTACTGAAAACAGACTGTAATATCATTACTGGATCTATAAGATACAAGTTCAGCTTGCATCTACTCAATGTCTTGATTCTGTTCAGGAAACTAAAACCTTTTTAATAGGAAACAATGGAGGCTTGAAAGCAAAAACATATTCGAAGGAGGCAAAGAGTAGTTGAAAACTTTTCATGCCTAAAACAGATTTCAGGAAAATCACTTAAATTTACACTATTGCCCTTGAAGCTTTACAATCTTAATCTAATTTGACTGTTTCTAATCTACAAAAGTGATGAAGGTTTTTTGTAATGTCTGAAATAAATCTGCAAGTTTTTTCAGTGCATCATTTCGGAAAAACAACCAAATATAATTTGCATTGATTCGAGTTTTGTAAAACAAGAAACTGCTTTTTAATCTCAAATTTTTTGGTCTTTGCAGAACATCATTTAGGAAAAACAATAGTAACAAATCAGGTTTTGTTACTTGGGCTTATAGAGCCAAATGCAAAATTGTAACGAGTCCAACAATCAAAGGAGTCCGTCCTAATTAAGCAACCATTGAGTGTGAACCTTTTGCTAAGATGATCGAGTTCAAGTTCATGAAATCATGATTCCTTTTGATTTTAAGTCTGTTATGACCAATTTTACATCCAAGTTTTGTTTTTACCTTCATCGACAAAAGAAGAGTCTTTTCTCTTTTCACTTAATCGCAAAAGTTTTTTTACCTTCAACGTTAGCCTAAAAAATAGATCGATTTTCATTTGTCGATCAACTTAAATAGACTTTGAATTGATTTTACTTTTGTGATTAAGGCTTGGCAAAAGAAAAATTTAACTTTTTTAATTGAGACATTTTTATCTAGACTTTAGTCAAGTAGGCTACTTCGATTCGTTAGTCGATTTGAGCATTTGAACTGGAGCAGAGTCCTTCTAAGATTTTTACAATGTGGTCCCGAGTCGGACTCGAGTCATTACAACTCTGGCAAAATGACTAGTCCGCCTTGATATTTTAACTATATTGAATTTATATAAAAAACTCAATTTCAGTACCATCTATTAAACAACATTAATTAAATTGAAGTCACTACCAGGCGTCTCAGACAAACAAGCAAAACCCGATGCGATTTAAACTCTACGGTATAGTTAGAATTAAAGGAATTAAGGCTTGCTCTTACTACGAGCGTTGGTTGAATTATTCTTTGTTTGTTTTATTGATTTTTTTAACTTCTTTTCGCGCTTAAGAGAAGCAAAAAATCAATAAAACAAACAAAAATTATTCCCGCCAACGCTCATAGTGGAAACGAGCTTTTAAGACTAGTGAAGTTTTATTGTTGGTTCTCAATTAATTTTCAACTTAACAAAGACTTTCTTTACACTTCGGTCAATGTTTCCTTTAAGGTGCGCAACTGCGCAAATGGGCAGCCACCAGACTATTTTCGCAGTTAAATCTTATTCTTGCGCAGTAACAACATATCAATTTTGTAAAAAAATAATTTTTTAAATTGTTTTTTCAGCTTAAGATAAAATTAAAAAATGGTTTAAAAATTTGCATTAATAAATGTTTTATTTCTATTTTTTGCTTCAGGGTTGTCCAACCTTTGCAAAGGATCGTTTTGTTTAATCAAAAATTAATGCGGACGAAGTAGTCTAAATACAGCATCACGGCCAAATTTTGTTGGCCTTCTTTTTTGGTGTTCACTTTCAATTAAAGGAGATTTTTACTTTCAAACTCTGGTAAATTTTCTTTCACTTCGAAAAAAATAAAAATTTTTTGAAAATGCGATCACTCTAGTTTACTTCGTTTTGAAAATACCACGCGGGTCATTCAAACCCTGTAAGCGGGCTAAACGTGGCCCGCGGGACGACACCAGTTGGACGATCTAATTGTTTAGATTTAATTGTTAAATCTTGATCTACATGTAATTATTTTGATTTGGTTAATTTTTGTGTTTGTTGTTTTGAGAGGAACTAGTTTTAGCTTAACAGTTTAATTACAATCTGTTCAGTTTATCGAGTTATCTATTTTGAGCAATTTACTCACACAACAAATAAAAATTATTTGGTTTCGTTAAAAAATTAAAAAAATTGGTTTGGTTGTTAGGCCTATTATTTTATTCTTATGAAAAAAAAACTTACCAGATAATTGCTTAATTTATAAGCAGGATAATCCTTTTCCAGTTTTTTTGTATTCCCCTTCGATACGAGATCAATTACACTTGGAGATTTATCAACAAAGCTTTCTTCGAAAATTTTTTTTGTGCAACTTTCTAATTCCTTATTTGCTGACCAGCTAAACTTTCTTTCTTTACTGTTTTTCATACTCGGCATGAACAAAGTTTTCCATGAAAAAATATTTAATCATATTAACCTGATTTAATAGTAAAAGTTAACTAATTAAATTCTATGTTACCGCTATAAAAAATCAAAGTCTGTTTTTTCATAGTTCACAAAGGTTCAAAGAAAAATTTAACATTTTTTAAGTTTTGCATAAAAAGATTTTCTAGGCCACATAACATTTTAAAAACCAATATGATCAAAATTTAAATGTCTCAAGTCTCAGACATTTGGGCAATCTTTAGAATTTTTCGGACACCGACAAAAAACTATTTGGTAAAAACAAATTTTTTGGCATAAAATTTGAGGTGAAGACCTCTTTCTATTCATTTTTTTTAGTCATCACTAGTTTTTTGGGACAAAAATGTGTGACATTTTGTCTCATCTTTTGCAAAGCTACAAAATCATGATTCGGGAAAACGTCAATAAAATTTGGGAAAGCTGCTTCCACCGAAATTTTTTTTGGCTGGTACGACTATAATCTTAGACGATTTCGGCCCAATATTAAGCTTAAAAGTTGTTCGATGTTCTGTTAGTGGAAAAAAAGAGAAAACTCATTTGTCGTAGTAAATAAATAGTGGTTGTTCTAGATTTCTAACCAATACAAATTTTAATTTTCTATATAGAAAACCAAACACTTTTTTAGAAGCTGTTAGGTCTGTAATCATTTTAAGACATTTGTCATCGGCAAATATGAGTGAAGAGGCTGGTAGTCACAATCTTCTATAAAGTAAAGATTTGTGACTTCAATTACAGTCCTTAAATGCTTGATTGTTGTTGGTTTTGTTCTGCTCTTTTTGAAATCGCTTTACAAAAAAATATTTTTAAAGAAAACGGTTTTTTTAGGTAGTGCATAGCCTACATAAGATATCTTGATTAGGCATGGGTAGTGCAGGGATTTTAAACGTTTTGGATTGCGCCGCATTGATATCACTGGTAAAAATTTCATGCTCTCTTCTCTTTAAAGTTCTGAATCAAAAGATTTAAAGTTTTCATGTTATAGGCCGACATTAAAACAGACGATGTTTAATTTCGATTTTGAACTTGGCACAAATCAATAAAAAAATTACCAAATGCTGATAAAGCAATTAAGGTGCTTTGATTTTCAATATGAAGTGAAATTTTTAGGTTTTCAGTGTAGATGAAGCAAAACAACTAAGAATATTAGGCTATTACTTTTTGCCACAATAAAATCCTGTTTTTATCACAATGAATTACAGCCAGTCTATGAGTAATCAGCAGAACATCTTAAATACTTTTTTAAACTACATCAAAATAGTACACACTCAGTTGAAAAATATTTTTTAGATTACGTCTCCCCCATAAAAGTCAACCAAAAAAAAAAGAAATTTTTCTTTTATGCCATCCTAAACTCGAAATCTAGTCAACCCAAGTTTCGAAAAAATAACTACCATTTTCATGGACCACCTTCTGGAGATTCCCAATTAGAAACCAGGATAGTTGTCTATTCGTGTTATAACTTCCATGTTTTATGTTTTTTAAACAAAAAAATCGAAAGCATTTGATGGTTTATGGTTATGACAAGCAAGAGGTTGCTTTAAAATCGAAAGAAAATTTCAACTTACTAGCGGCTATTTTTTCCGAAATACCAACTTTCAACGGCTGCATTCACAGATTGTCATATATTGTATTGCTGAAGTTGACCACTTTAATTATACGGCGTACATCCTCCATTAGGTTTCGGTTAAAACGAAAAGTTTCAATCAAGATCACTATCACATTCTAAGACGTAGTCTTGATACTTCAAAATAGGCCCTAGAAAGTTAAAACTTTCGAAAAAGTGATGATGATTAACAAGAAGGATTCCGAGCTTGTATAAAAAAGTGTAGTCAAACTATTTCAAATGCAGGCGAAAAACTTGTTGTTTCCATGTTTTTCGCCTGCATTTGAAATAGTTTGACTTGTTGTTTCATATTTCTTTTTTGAAATCTGACATCTGCTTTTCTGTGTTGAGCTTTTTTGATAATACTATCCTAAATTCGCCTACCACATAGACTGTATATATTTCGTCAATAAAAACGTAATCAATCCTGACTCAGTTATTAAAAAAGTTGTAATGACGCTCTCTTCGCTCTTGTTGCCCGGTACCCATTTTGCAGTTAAACGTGTGCTTTTCTTCGTTGAAATTTTAAAAGTAAAACAAAAAAGATTTTTATGGTTGAATATTTGTTTTTTCAACGTTGTTTGCTATCAATAAGACGTTGTCACGGTTTTCAGCGCATCATACGGCAACGCAACTTTATGACGATTGCTAGACAGTCGGCTCGTTAATAAAGTCTTATCCAGGATGTTGTTGAAATTCAGGTTTTCTACCAAGCTAAAATTCGGGTCTTTTGAATCAACTAAAGAAACGAAGGCCGAAAATTATTTTTTTACCTTTGAAAGTCAAGTAAAACTAAAAAAATTTCACTCATAAAAGAAATGTTTTTTTTATTGTTTTTCGTTTTTAATAGTTACTTCAAGTATAAAAACGTCTTTACTCGAATCCAAACACATTCAAATTTTCTGGTCCTGACACATTTTGAACTCAAACATCCTTTCCCTTTAAATTTCGCATGCCATTTCTGTGGGAGAGATTAGGGACTATTGGGCATGAGGGACCTTTGAGCCATGGTCCCATTTTCCTAGATCAAACGCTGTTTCGAGTTTTCTTGTACTAAAAATACTTGTGTCATAATATTTTCTTGACTGTAATTGTAAGAAAATTGATTGCTTATAAAGAATTGTCAGGTAGGCCTATAGCTAAATTTTTGTAACACGAATGTAAATATTTTGCTTCTTAGTATTTTTCTATTTGTACAAATGTTATGGCTTAGTTCGTACTATTGCGTCACAATATCGTTTGTCTGTATAGTTGTTTTCTGCCTTACATCGTTTGTCTGTACAGTTGTGTTCTGACTTAGTAAGCGCTAGTTCAATAAGCTTAAGCTCTAGTTTAGTAGCGTGTTTAGTTTTGAGTCGTGTTGTTATTTATTCTTTTATTTTGCAGACGAACGATTTCGTCATTTTCGTTTTGTATATTAAATTGTATCATTCCGAAAATGAGTCACGTTCTTTTGTGACGAATCGTTAAGGCTTGTTAAGTTTTTGCTAGAAAATGGTTGTTATAGTTTGTGCGTACCCGGGTTGCGCTTTTCAATCCGAAGATGCACCAGAAGCCGTAGCTTGCGCTATTTTACAGAGCCACGCATTTAGTCATGCTGCTCCTGGGCCTAATTTCAATCGCGCTCCCTTAGAAGGACCAAAGCTAACAAGACCCAGCATCGATGTAGGCGTGTCTTTAGAAGCGTGAATGTATTCACTCGCCGCTGGCAAATGTTTAGGCAAGGATCAGGCATCAACGAAGCTTCAGCCACCGCGCAACTCTTTCAGTGTGCAAGTCAGAGCTTAGGTGATAGTTTGTTAAAATCAGATGCGGAGATTGTCTCTAAGCCTTTGCAGGAGTTACTATCCGCCATGCGTCGACTTGCAGTCATCCCAGCAGCTACTGGCGTCCTGCGATCAGATCTCATGTAAATGCGCCAACTGAGAGACGAACCCTTTCGCGCATTTGCAGCGAGAGTGCGCGGCAAAGCAGACGCATGTGCATTCACAATTGATTGTACTTGTGGTTTAAAAATCAATTACACGGACCACTTGATTCGGGATACTTTGCTGAATGGCATTGCTGACGATGAGATTCGCCGGGAAATTCTTGGCAGCGCAGATCTGCTCACACGCGCTGCCAACGAGATCGTTGCCCTTGACGAAAGCAAAGAGATAGCTCGCAACGCTGTCCCCCCGACCGAGGCTATATCTGTGTCAGCCGTTCAGCGCCTACATGACGCAGACCACAGATCACGTCGTAATGCAACCCCATGCAGGGAATCCCACAATTTACCTGATCGTTCAAAACAGTCGCGTTGTCCTCTCTGCCAGCGACTTTTTCAGCTCTACAAAAAAGGGGCTCGTGGTTGGAATACCAAACCTTATACCTTGTGTATTGAATGCTACCGGACGCAGAAACACCGAAGACGCCACCTCTCTCCTAAAATGGGTCCTTTACCACTGGAACCAGGCCTACAAACTCTTGAAGTCACTTCGCCAGCGGACCCTCAGTTGAGTTCGATAAGAACAAATCACAGGCCAGTCTCGAGGCACAAACCAAACAAGTGCAACACGCCTCTGTCTGCAGTACATAGGAATGCCACCATGCAAGGCTCCCATTATATATTCAAAGACGGACAGTGGGCAACAGCACATATGAGAGAGCACCCCAAGGTCCAGGTAACGATTTCAGTCGATCGCGCTCAGGCTCATGGCGAATCCCCATCAGTCCGTGCTACTAATGTCACCCGCTATCGCTGACACCGGCGCCCAAGTGAATGTATGGTCTCTGGACGAATTCGTGAAATATGGCTTCCCACATGACACTTTGACCCCTGCATCCAACCTGGTGGCCGCCAACCATTCCTCCATTCCGAAAGATGTTATCATTGACGCCATACGTCACGGCGTAGAAATTTTCGATCCGACGCGACGTACTTGCCTAAGGCTGGACTGGTCAAATCGGGGCATCGGATACTTCCTGCTTCAAAAACACTGTGCATGCCCGTCCACCCTTCCGGATTGCTGTTCCAATGGATGGCGAGTAACTTTCGAAAGCTCTCGCTTTCTCTCGTCGGCTGAACAACGTTACGCTCCAATTGAAGGAGAAGCCCAGCTGTAGCTTGGGGACTCGAGCAGACTAAGTACTTTACGCAGGGCTGCGATAATTTAGTAGTTGTTACGGACCACAAGCCGCTAACGAAAATTTTCGGTGATCGAACTCTAGATGAAATCGGCAACACCCTGCTCTTCCGATTAAAGCAGCGCACTCTAATGTGGCGTTTTGACATTGCACACTTGCCGGGGTCGACTAATACCGCTGCGGACGCTGCATCGCGACACCTAGCCACATCAGAATTTTTTGCTACCATTTCGGGTGCCAAGCGTGATTCTATAAACTCTCTCGAAGAGGCCCTTTTGCTTCGTTGCGGCAAAATACGCGTGATGAGTTGACTTTAAACTGGGATGAAATTGCCCGGCACATTGCCAGTGACGCTGCACTCAATGACTTACTGTCTGCCATACAATCAAACTTTGATGTAAACTTCCCGCCGGAAGGAGGTATTTGTCAATACCTCCCATATCGCGATAGGTTTTATATATCTGACGGCGTTATTTTATACAATAATCGTGTTGTGAATTCCGCCGCAACTCCGCCATCAAGTATTATGCACATTGCATGCCGCTTATCAAGGGGTGTCGGCCATGGATCGGCGTGCGCGCGCAACCGTTTTCTGGCCGGGGATGACTTAAGATATTCACAATATTCGCGATTCTTGTGCTCATTGCAACCGAAATGCGCCGTCGCAAGCCGCAACCCCCCGTTGCCTTCACACCCGCCTACCACGCCCTTCGAAAAAATTTTTGCGGATTATTTTGATTACGCCGGACGGTACTTCTTGATTGTTGGAGACAGATTGTCCGGTTGGTCAGATTTGTTTGGTACACCTGCTGGGACCACCGTCACTGGCGCAAATGCACTTGTTCGCCTCCTTCGATCATACTTTGCCACTTTTGGAGTGCCTGAAGAAATTTCCTCAGATGGTGGCCCAGAGTTTACTGCCTTCCTCACACAGGATTTTATGCGCAAGTGGGACATCAAACATCGCGTCTCTTCCGCCTACTTCCCCCAATCCAACGGCCGCGCGGAGGTTGCAGTCAAAGCCGCTAAAAGACTTCTCATGTCCAATATGGGGATTTGAACAATGATTCGTTCTGCGCCCCCTGTTGCAACTGCGCAATACCCCGGATCCTGACTGCGATTTATCCCTAGCTGAAATTGTCTTTGGCCACCCTTTGCGAGACGCTTTTTCGTTTGTTAATCGGCTTGCCACTTTTTCTAATCGCTTTAGTCGTCGTACTTGGCGCGAAGCATGGCGAGCTAAAGAAGATGCGCTTCGAGTCCGAGCCAAGCGGACCAATGACCCATTGAGCGCGCGTACACGCCTGTTGCGCCCGCTGCGGTGTGGTGATCGCGTGTTCATCCAAAATCAAAGAGGCAGACACCCACGTAAATGGGATAAAGTCGGCACCATGGTCGAAGCATTGGACTTCGACCAATATAATGTTAAAGTGGGAGGATCCGGTCGTATAACCAGGCGCAATCGACGATTCCTTCGTTTAATACCTGATGTTGCCGAATCCCAGCAATCCTCTTCACCACCAACAGTGCCCCCCCAACATGAAACGCACGTTCAACAACCACCCTCCACGTCCACCCACGTTGTTGATGCAACTTCATCTGAGGCCATAGATCATGGGCAACCACAAGACGTCCATGACGACGTACCTACGGCCACACACCCCACATTTGTGATGGATACTAATTCGCAGGAGACCGACCCTGACACTCACAAAAACAACAAATCAATGCTCCCTAGACGGTCCTCTCGCCTACGACGACCTGCTGTTGAATTGGATCCGACTTCTGGTCAATGGGTAATCAAGGGATCAACTACATAACCATGCCTGGCTGGAGGAGTACGAACTTGGGGGGATGTACAAAAATGTTATGGCTTAGTTCGTACTATTGCGTCACAATATCGTTTGTCTGTATAGTTGTTTTCTGCCTTACATCGTTTGTCTGTACAGTTGTGTTCTGACTTAGTAAGCGCTAGTTCAATAAGCTTAAGTTCTAGTTTAGTAGCGTGTTTAGTTTTGAGTCGTGTTGTTATTTATTCTTTTATTTTGCAGACGAACGATTTCGTCATTTTCGTTTTGTATATTAAATTGTATCATTCCGAAAATGAGTCACGTTCTTTTACTATTACTTTCTTTAAAAAATTAGTAAAATACAAAGCTTGTAGCATATAACGCTAATTAAATTCAAAGCTATGTGAGCAGCGACATTTCTCATTTTGATCTATACAACGTAGTTCAGTTAGATCAACTCATAATAGCGGATAAACAGGACTATTGAGCCACTTATTTACAGGACCATTGGACAAGGCCCAAAAATCATTTTCTCAAGGCATCATTAATAGATGGTATCTACTTCAAAAATTATATCCAAACATTGATCTATTTATACTGTAGTTTTTCATTAATGGTCTACAGTAGGCCTACAGATCTTGCAAACTACATCAAAATTCCTACTTTAAAAATAACAAAAACATATATAGATTGACACCAGTGTATATGATGATATGATTTGGAAACTGCAGTTTCTTGTCATGTTCTATAAAAAACAATTAATATTATTTTTCATTAAGTCTACCGATATTGTAAATCATTTAAAAGTATTGCTGCATAGGTCCTTAAGTGTGGCCCATTGGTGCTCAAGCTTAAAAACCTTTGGGCCAAAAATTTTGTAATTTTTAAAACGGATATTTTGCAAATGTTTTATCAAATCAAAAAGTTATATGAAAGTCTTAGGGAGTTAAAACGTGCAGTTTTGAAGTGGGGTTTCCAGACAATTTTTTTAAATCAAAGGCTACAATCGAAAAAAACTAAATTTCACCTCAATGCTGGTCCCTAATCTTCTTTATGGTACATCTGTCTGGGTGCTGTTTTAAAAATTCTTTCCGAAAGTTACATTAAACACGTATCCAAGAGTTTTTTTATCAAATTTCAAAGCACAAAAGGCTTTCTACTTTTCAGTAAAAACTATTTTAAGAAAATAAGAGAGAAATTACTGCAAATGACGTTTTACGCAAGAAGCTAAGGCCTTGATTGTGACTTTAAAAATGGTCTGGCAAGACACTGCAACAAAAAATTTCGAGATTTTACCTTTCCCACAAAACCAGTTTTATTGTGTTATTCTTTCCGGTTACCGAGATACGAGATTTTGTAAAGTGACATATTGAAATGAAACCAGGGGCGCCGGAAAAATTTTTGGCAGGGAGGGGGCAAAACTTGAAACGAAAGCACCCTAATTTGTTGGATAAAAAAAATTGTAGTTAAGGTTTATAGCCGTATCAACCAAAAAAATTTGGGAGAACAATGCAATCTTGCACAAAGTTTATTGACGACTGCCCAAATGATAAATTTGTAATATTCTACAGAGTTGCCACTTCAAATCTCCAACCGTTTTCAGCGCAAAAATCCAGTGAAGACTAAAAAAAGTCTTAACTTTTAATCAGTGTCCAAAATCTCTATTTTTATCCCATTTTAAGATGAAAACAAAAAAGAGCTTCAACTTCAATCAATCTGACATTTTGGTGGAGTTTCTATAATTGCAGGGACAGATTTGCCCTAATGTTTCTGTTCTGTGAATTTCAACAGGCACTATCAGCCCACCCTTACCCTTCCATTATGGAAGATATACAAATCCATTATGGAAGAAATAAGATATACAAATCAAGTTGTTCTGCTAACCCAGAACATCGAGGATTCCTTCGAGGCTAAAAAGAAGGCCGGTGCCGTATTTATCGATCTGACAGCTGCTTATGACACTGTCTGGCACCGTGGCCTTACCTGCAAGCTGCTGAGACTACTTCCGGATAGGCACATGGTCAAAATGATCATGGAGCTTGTCCGAAATCGAAGTTTTACCCTTACCACCGGTGACAGCAAGCAAAGCAGGCTACGCCGTCTTAAAAACGGCGTTCCTCAGGGATCGGTCTTGGCTCCCCTCCTATTTAACATCTATACGTACGATCTTCCTTCCATGATTTCCAGAAAGTTTGCTTATGCTGATGATTTAGCATTGTTGCACTCTTCTGGAAACTGGAAGGACTTGGAGGGGACATTAAGCCAAGACATGTCCACACTGTCAGCGTATCTCCAGACTTGGAAGTTGAAGCTCAGTCACACTAAGACGGTGACGACAGCCTTTCACTTAAACAACCGAGAGGCCAAACGTGAGCTAAAGGTCTACAACAATAGTAGACTTTTACCGTTCTGTCCAACCCCTACATACCTTGGGGTAAAACTGGACAGATCGCTCTCGTTTCGTCACCATTTAGTGGCATTGCGCAAAAAACTATCTTCGCGCGTCACACTGTTGAGGCGACTCGTGGGCTCGGGATGGGGTGCTGGTGCTAAAACACTACGCATAGCCACCTTGTCTCTAGTCTACTCAACTGCTGAGTACTGTGCGCCAGTCTGGTGTCGCAGTGCTCACACTCGCCTCATTGACAATGTCTTGAATGACGCCTTGCGCATAGTTACTGGATGTCTGCGTCCCACTCCAACGGACCACCTACCTATACTTTCAGGCATCCAGCCAGCTGAGCTTCGCCGACTGGGAGCGACACTCTCCTTGGCCTACCATGGATCTCTGGACCCCGATCATATTTTGCATGGTCTTTTAAGTGGGTCCTCAGATACTGGCCAAGTGAGACTAAGATCCAGACGCCCGTTTGTGCCAGGTGCGCGGAATCTCTTGGACAATCTTGCCAGACTTGGCATCCGCGCCTCTGAATGGACAAATCAGAAATGGAACGCGGAGTACTGTGAAAGTGCTTCCAGACTCCGTGCTTTTGTGCCCGGGACCAGTGTCAGGCCTGTTGGGATGGGCTTACCCCGAGCAGCTTGGGTTAAGCTCAACCGCCTGCGGACTGGTGTTGGGCGATTCCATTCGTCCATGCACAAATGGGGTCTCGCTCCTTCACCGAATTGCGAGTGTGGCGCCTCTGAGCAAACCGCAGACCATGTACTAACAATGTGCCCCATACATCGGGCACCACATGGAGCACGCGGTCTGACGGTTTTGGATGACGAAACTCGATGCTGGCTTAATAACATCACTGCCAGCATCTGATCCAGGCAGTGCAGCAGTCTTGGGTAGTAAAAGGATAAACCCTCGGCCCCAGTTCTGTTTGTGTCTGGCCTGGAGTGGATGCCCTTCAAACGATGACGACGACGACGACGACGATGGAAAGGGTAGGAGGCAATTCTCCTCCGCTCTCCCGCTTCC
The DNA here is from genome assembly GCA_963680785.1 of Diplosoma virens. NCBI lineage: Eukaryota > Metazoa > Chordata > Ascidiacea > Aplousobranchia > Didemnidae > Diplosoma > Diplosoma virens. Next base: position 18,404,186 of record OY796896.1, read on the forward strand.
GGCGCCCCTGGATAAAACACTTTGTATTTTCAAACTCCCGTGTCAACACCAATGTTCACGCTATATTTTCAGTTTTCTCAAGCTGATTCTTTAATTTTGAAGAAAAACTTGCGGAATGCGGGGTTCTCCATATCCCACTGATAGTAGAAGGAACAACAATAAGTTTACCTGAAAACGCGGAGACATTACACAAATCCTCACAGCTTTAGCCACCGTAGCATAGCAGCCGAATATAACCTAAAAGCCTGTAAGTTCAACGACCCGAAAATTGTTCTGAAACATGATTTTTTGTTAAAACTTTGCTTATAGTCTTCTTGGTGTAGGCATATTGGTCTAGTTGCTGCGAAACGATTTAGCGAAGTCACCATCGTAGATAAACAGCGTAACTCCAACTTCGTAAAAGAATTCGTCACGAAGTGCCTCAAGGGTACAACAGAAACCAATCAGTTATAAAACCAGGGGTTCTCAACCGGGGGCGATTCCCCACTATGGGGAATTTCGTATTTTCAAGGGGAATTTGTTTTTAATGTAATTGAACGTTTTATAAATTAACTGCAATACTTACAGATTTTTTTATGAAAAACATTTCAAAAGTTTGATTTATTTTGCAAAACGTTTTTGGGACGAAAATCGAGAAATCAGAAAATTTTTTGGCTGACACGTCTATGATACTAATACAAACACACTAATTACAAACTAAAGTTTAGGTGGGAGGAATTTAATTTTGAATATCGGTTAAAGGGGTTCATGAAATTAAAAAGGTTGAGAATCATTGCGGTAGACTGAGCAGCAAACTCGCATTCTTTTGCACGCAAGTCAGACCATTTTGGATAAATGCAACCAAAAAATATCTTAAAAGTTACATCGATCTACTTTGACAAATAATATTGACATAATAGAGCTAAGAGTTGTTTTTTCTGCACAAATTGTATCGCTACATCAAAAAGTTTTAAGCAACCTACATATTTTATAGAGTAGACTATTTATTTTATGTCGGAATTTTCAAACTGATTTTTTAATTTTAATTAACTTCCGTTGTTCCTCTTAAATCATGTTTAAATTAGTTTTTTTTTTGTTTATATATATCATATTTACTTGAAGCGCAATATCACTCTGTTTCAAATATACTTGCTTAATCTGAGTATGCCAAAATCATAGCAGAGTGAGCTATTTACAACTCAAATCTTCTAAAAAGTTTGCTACTTGAAATTATTGGTTTCAAACAGACAGATTTCTAATTCTGAATTAGAGATAGGTCTATAAAGTTCTCGTTTTGTAACACTCATAAATTCGGTGACCTCCAATTTCTTCTTGTGATACAAAGCAAAATTTATTTATTTATTTTTTATTTTTATCTCTATATTTATCCTCCTGACTCGCAGGAAAGCGACGGAGGCGCTATACATAGGGTAAGCAATTACCCCGACCTGCTTCCGGAGATGCCAAGATATTGCTGTCCGCTAGTAAATTAGTAGAGATATTACTGTAATTTAGAACTGCATGCCAAGACCACCAAACAGAGAAAGTGCCGTAAAGTGCCTTTCCCAAGGACATAACAGAATGGCGCAAGTGGGTTTTGAACCCGGACCATGTTGATCATCAGTCCGGTGCTTTAACCACTCGACCACACTGCCGACAAGTTCACTAGAAAAGCTTAGTTGAATATGTTTACTCATTGATAATAGGCCTATTTTTGGTTTGAAAGTATCCAAAAACATTTTCGTAACAGCCTTTCTAAAAACTTCCATGGTAGCGGTTAAGCTACTAACAGAAAAATGTTTTTTGTGAGAATTAAAGTTATTCTTTTTTAATTAAAGTACTAAATCGATGATTTTATCAATTGGCATGTTTAGAGCAGTGCTTTCAGTTGACCCTCTGTAGATTTTATCCCGTCAATTCGAGTCTTCCCGAAATTCAAACAGGATGAGCTTTAATAGTGATATTACGATGACATTTTCTTAACACAAAAACAGTTGTTGCTATGCAAGTATTGATAAAAACGAAAAAGTTACGTTACAAGAGGTTAATTCTTAAACGAAGGTCAAAAAAACATATTTACAATAAATTCTGAAAAAATACCTTAATAAGAGAAAGTTGTCGAAAACAAATTCTTTCTGACAGTTTTCTATGCCTCCCAAGAAAAATTTTTACGATTTTTCCCGAGAAGCCGGTTATAAATTTTTACTTAGAAAACCAAGCCGCTGCTCTACTATATACATTTTTTCTCACCTAATAAAGCAAGGGCTCCACCCAATGGAGATTAGACAGGAAGCAAAAATGACCCAATTTGTAGTGGTTAAAAATCAACCAGTAGTGATCTAATTTTGAGGAGGCTGACTCATTTAGAAAGTACTTTTTGAACAGATAGCTCTGCCAATTAAGTACCTGAACGCGAATCTTTTTAATCTGCGTAACGCCCGAGGCAGCATGAAAAACGTTTTAGGCAACATGCTGTTGTAACTTTACTGCAAATGGGTTTTATGTAAGATTTTCGTAACTCTACTGCAAATGGGTTTTATATAAGATTTTCTTCTAGACTGCTTGCTTGCTTGCCATAGGTTTTGAACACAGTCTGCCCAGGTTTGAAGTTGTCGTCTTTGATCCAAGGTTAATCCACGAGTGGGAATCTAGATTGGCTTTTTTTGAGAGGTTAAGGGATGGCTACTGCAAGATATCCTTGGCGGGGTAACAACAACAAAAATTTTTTTAACAAACTTAGAAATATTCGCACTAATAAAAAAGTCTTTTTCTTCAAAAAAACAACGGCTTATATTATTAAAACATCTTTCGTAAGCTATTTGTGTCACACCTATTAATTTTACAAAGGCACTTTTTCGGAAAGTTTCAATTTATTATCTAATAAAAGAAGCCGTTGGTTTTTGCAGAAAAAGACTTTTAGCTTAATAGCATTTTATTAAAACCTTAACAGAAACTGGGAGAGTGCAAAGTGGACGGAAGTTTTGTAGAACAAGGTTTCATCTTGTCTTTATCATTTTTTACTTAAGTCCATTTCTCTTCTTCACACTGCCAATGTCACCGCATCGTAATGTACTTTTATTTATACAGTAAAGACATACACTACTGTCTAAACAATAAGATATACAACCACTGACGAGGTTTGCTTCACGCACTATGATAAACGTATCCCACGCTAAGACGGCTCTAAAAAAAATAGCAATAATAAAGTGCTCCTCTTTAAGCTTAAAAACACGTAATTCTTCTGTTTAGTTACAGTAATTAAGTCAAAATGCGATTGTGTCAACTTCGAGACAATTTTTTAACAAAAAACACAAAGAGACGACTTAAAAAAGTTGTATAAATATTTAAATTCCTGTTAAACTCATTATATTGTGAAATGCATTACCTAAAATTGGTCCAGAAAGAAAACAGTATTACGTGTAAAGAAACATAAACAAGACAAAAGTCCAAAACTGTAAGTATTGATTTAAACTTTCAAAAAAAAAAAGAACTTCGAAAGAAAACAAGGAGATAGTCAGCGATATTGTTTTATCAAATGGGATCATCTTAAACACAAATCAAGTTTTTAAAACCTTAAAATTTTAGCACATAATATAAAGATGATTATAACGTGATCCAATTCATTTAAACGGCAAAGAATTTCACATGTCACCAACAATAAGCAAATATACGAATTAAAGGTTGTTGTTTTATACGAAAATATATACAAAGACTTGCAATAAGACAATACTGCGCATAAAGCTATTGAGTAAAAAGTGCAGTGTCAGTTGACAAACGCGCTTTCCGGCAAGGGCACCTTCTCATCGTGCAATTTGACAGACGCTAAGAAGTAAGGAGACTCTTTTGCGCATTGAGGAACCGGATAGGGCTCCATGTAGGATGGAAGCGATCCTTTGTTATCCGTAATAAAGGCAAGGTCGCCGTTCACACTCAGCTAAACACAAATTAGTAAGTGCGAAAAATAACAGGCGACTAGCTACCTTTTACTCTACCGCCAAAAATTATAAAAGCTAAAGCAACAGAATTTTGAAAATAAAGAGTTTAACAAAGTACAAAGACTAATATTCGTCGTGGCCCTACTTATACTAGAGTTGGATCATCCGGATAACAGTCAACCGGTTAATATTTAATGTTTAGTATTTTTAGCAGAGAATACAAGCCATTTTAAACGGTGCGAGATGTCAGAAGTTTTGTCATGAAATTTTTCTAAATACTGAAAAATGACACGATGAAATTGATTGAAATAAATGTTCCATCACTCTTGATAAGTATACAAGCACAAGAAAAAGATACATGAGTTTAAACCTGCACTACGATTCAGACCACGAAATAACAAGAATAAAAAGCTCTTTGCCAGCTGAAAGAGCAGAGGATTTGGGGAAAGATTACACTGAGTTTGGACTCGAAATGGAAGATATCGTTGCAGCTACGACAGATTGGACTAGTGTGTGAAGAGTTAGTTTAAGAAGAATGATTCGTTGCGTCCGTCAGCTTCGTTTTTAGCATGGTTATCAATTAGCAATAACAGATTTCTTATATGCAAAGGCAAAATCTCTTTGAAAAAACAGAAGAGAAAATAGAAAGTAATAATACTGGATCAGTTTCAGAATTTTCTTCAAAAGAGATAAAAGAAGTCGATGAAGCGACTGCGGGATCTTGTAGATACTAAAACAATTAACGTAAATTTTCAACTGTTTGTTGCTAAAGTAATAGGAAAGGTTAGAAAGATGATTAAGATATTCCGCAAAAGTCCTCTTAAAAACGAAATTCTGCAAGTGCATAACCAAATACAATTTAATGCAAAGCTGAAGTTAATTCTAGATTCGAAAAACAGATGGAACAGTCTTTTAGAGATGACAAAAACGTTTGTAAAAGTCGAGAAATAAATCAGAATGCCTCTGGTTGAGATTAAAGCTTTCGCTACCATTATAGACGGAGAAAATAAAATTCTCAAAGATATTGTCGATGTCCTTGAAGCTTTTAAACACTCTGTAGATGGACTTTGCAGGAGGGACGCTACATTTCTTACACTCAAACGGATTCACCATTTTGTGTTCATAACTCTTTTTAATTCTAATTCTGCGTACTCACGGAATCTCTAAAGTCTCGCTTTGAAGTAAGAATCACGGAGAGGAGTTACATGTGTTGTTCACCTACTTGAATATTTACAAGATTTCACGTTTTTGACGGAGAACAAGCTTGACACATTTGGCGAATGCGGAAACAAATCCAAGACGCTCTTGCGGCACCCTAGAGCAAAACTTGCTTGGAGTAGCTGGCTCTGAAGAAGACAGCCAGTTAGTATCACTAGCTTTTACTTCAGTATGTAAAGAAACAGCACTTAAATCTCTCAAGGAAAAACTAGAGAAAGCCATCATATCAACATCAATTTCAGCTGTTCTCCTTTCCAGTACTGCAACTTAAATAAAAGAATGGTTCAAAAGAAATGTAAATTCTTTAAAGCTTCCGGGAAATCGCATGCAAATCTTCATAGCTAGTCAGCCCACTTCTGTGGAAGCTGAAAAAGTATTCAGTGCATGTCGACTTTTTGCTACAAAATTCCGGTCTTATTTACAAGATTTTACAATCGATGCTTTGTGCTTCATAAGAAATGCGTTGCAGAAACAGTAAATGCGTGATTTTCTTCATATAACCGTCGTACAGTGCATGTGTGTGTGTGTGTGTGTGTGTGTGTTTATAATAAGATTGGGTCAGAATTTTATAATCAATTCATCTCGCAAATCTCGTGAAATTGATTGTCTAACAATGAACGGTTAATATCTGGTTAACCGGTAAATAAATGCATATATACGGGTATATTCATTATCCGGATAGTGAAAATAATTGATATCCGTACTAACCTTACCTTACTCTATGTCGAGCCATGAAGAAGCGGTACTATTGGTATAAGAACAAATACTGTACAAAAACTTAGACAGAATCGACACATAAAACATCACATGTTCGTTTTAAACAAAGAAATATTCTCAAAAAAGGCAAATTTTGTAAGAAAACTTTTTGTAAAGTAAACTAGACAATTTTGAAGAACTTATGGCGATTGGCAATATCAATATCTTATTAGAAAATAACTAAATTGAGGAAAGGCGTTGATAATAAATCATGCAAAGTTTTCTTTAATTAAAAAATCATGTATATATTGATATAAAAAAAACAATTGCTGCAATTGTCACAATCAGGACAAAAATTTCATGAATTTTCGAGCTAAATATTATTAATTTTATTTGAACAGTGTATACTGAATACTATGGTGGTAAAAAGGGAATTGAATAAATCATTTAAAAAGTTGAGTAAACATCATAAAAGTTTAAGCAATATTATACAGCGCGTACCTTCGGTGCTGATCGAAATTGAACGAAACAAGTGAAAGCCAAAATTATCGACACGGAGACCCAAAAAAGGAACAAGACTAGTTCCGGCAAGCCAGCTTTTCTGCAAGCAAAAACGTACTTGAAATCAATTTCAGAATCAAAACGGAATAAGTCCTGAATCTCACAATAGTAACCATAGCAAAAATTGTTTTTAAATCAAATTTAATTTAAATCGCTTTGATTTAAAACATCGTCGGTCTGTAAAAAACATTAAATACTATGTTATTTCTGAAAAATTAATACAAAAACTCGTAAAAAATTTCCGAGCTAATAACTGAAAAAAACTGGAAAAACTCGATACATTCAAAGCCAAACTAATTAAAAAAAGAACACCGTCACCAAATGAAGCGATTAAAAAGACAAAATCAACATCACGTGGTCAACCTTTTTGGTAAACAACTCATGTCAAATCAAGTCATTTCATTTGCACAAAGATTGTATTAAAAATGTTGATAGTGGCTTTGAGTCAGGAGTTCAAGAACGCTGTAATTTTAGCTGTTGTTATAAAGCTTATTAATTTCTAAAGTCTAACTGGGATTTCAAAGTGTATGCGGTTTTATCACAGTTATAATATTTATAAATCATACCAGGTATTTTTTATAACCAGAGCTATCACAAAATTACATACCTATAGCATGTTCTAGCATGTTATTATTGATAGTACTGAGTTCAATCAGCTTTATCATATCATATTTTTTCTCTTACGTATATTATCTAAATAATTTTTTAACATTTTTTACAGTTAAATGGGCAATTTTTTAAACTCATTAAATTCTTTAAGCATAATGAATGACATTGTAACCTTCAAAAATTAATCGTGACAATTTTTCGTCTTTATCTGATTTCCAAACAACAATTTTTTTATCGACCACTAATCGAAAAAGATTAAGGGCTGTATGTAATACCTTTTGTTAGGTTGTTAGATTTATAACAACATGCTTTCGCTGTGGGACCGAAATTGCGTTATTTACTATTTCACAATACGTCATTATAGCACTACCTGGAACAGGAATGGAAATGACCACCTGATGTTCTAAAATTTCTGGCATTTTTAGTTCAGTTATTCTGGCGCCTAACCCGTGGCCCCCGCAGTATTTTTTGAAGCCCTCTGTCCTGTCAATTTTGGCAGAAGTCGAAGACAGATTTGCTGTGAAGACCTCTTTTTTCTCTTTTTTTTATCAAATTTTTGAGGTCACCGTGATTTCGGAACAAAAAGCGGGGAATTTGAGACTGATTTCAGGTGTGGACCTTTTTTTAAAAGATCACTATGATTTTGGTACAAAAAGTTGGAATTCCCAGACTGATTTCAGGTGAGGACTTTTTTTTTCTAGAGATCACTATGATTCTGGTACAAAAACTGGTAATTTCGACACTGATTTCAGGTGAAGACCTTTTTTAGTCAACTTTTTTTAGCCAATGATCCGCTTAATGTAAGTTTTAAAAAACTGCCATTTTTCGACCCACCCTATAAAAAAGATTCGCCAACCCTAGCCTAGAAGGTCTTTATCCTGTATTTGTTTTTAACTCATGAGGTTTTTAACCAGTTTTTTGTGATAATTTTTAGAAATAGCATAATACGTATTTATCGTTTTTCTCTAATGTTTTTTCAAATTTACCGAAATCGATTTATATTCATTATATTCTGCTGTTCTTCTGGTAAAAACAAAAAACTTTTGTTAAAAACCTTTTCAGTTTATTAAAAACTAAAAATTAAAACAAACAGTCTACGTGGTTAAAGCACCGGACTGATGATCAACATGGTCTCGGTTCAAAACCCACTTGCGCCATTCTATTGTGTCCTTGGAAAAGACACTTTACGGCACTTTCCCCTGCTTGGTGGTCTTGGCAAGCAGTTCTAAATTACAGTAATATCTCTACTAAACTACTAGCGGACAGCAATATCTTGGCATCTCCGGAAGCAGGTCGGGGTAATTGCATACCCTATGTATAGCGCCTCCGTCGCTTTCCTGCGAGTCAGGAGGATAAATATAGAGATAAAAATAAAATAAAAATAAAGTTTCAGGTACGGTTACAAGCACATATACCGTATGTATCCGGATTCAGTGAAAAAATTACAAGAATTCTAAAAAGTTTTGATGTCCAAGCCTGTACTAAACCTTTAAAAACTATAAAAGACATCTTACTTTAACTAAAGACAGAATTGAACCTACTCGACGACAAAGAGCTATTTATCAAATTCCATGCCAAGATTGCTCTGCATTGTATATAGGAGAAACTGGTCGTAATTTTAAAACACGCTGTGCGGAACACAAACGTGACCTTTACTCACGCAATCTGGCGAAAATTGATGATAACAACATAAATAAAAAAACTGCTCTTGTCAAACATGCTGTAAAATTCGACCATAAAATCAACTGGCTTGGCTCATCAATTCTTACTTATGAACCAGGCTTTTATAAACGCCGTTTTTTGGAATCATATTTTATACATAAAACTAATTCATCGATAAATGACAAAGAAGGTGTCTATTGCAATGAAATATATAATGAGTTAATATAAAATCTGTTTTTGTATTTTACTTTCTTTTTATAAAAAAAAAAAAAATTTTAATTGTTGTTTTGAATTGTTTTCTCACGCTTGTTCGATTCCGTGTTGCGCATTTCAATATTTTTACACGAAACTTGTTGTTTTTTGAAGTACTGATTTACTACTACGCTTGAGTAATTTCCCGCTATGTTTGGCATCTGTTTTTTGAAAACAATTTAAGTTAAGGCGCGTTTACAGCCGTTTACAGTACTTTTTTCTTTCGGCGTGATCTTTGTTTTATTGACGCTCAAATCCACTCATTTTTTCTCGAAAACATGAGTGGATTTGAGCGTCAATAAAAAAAAGATCACGCTGAAAGAAAAAAGTACTGTAAACGGCTGTAAACGCGCCTTAGAGTTCTTAACTTTGCAGTCATTTTAGCTTTTGTCCTGACGAAGCGTGCTTGCAACCGCACCTGAAACGTAGACTGTTTGTTTTAATTTTTAGTTTTTAATAAACTGAAAAGGTTTTTAACAAAAGTTTTTTGTTTTTACCAGAGCAGCAGAATATAATGAATAATACACCTGGTAGCAAGAAAAATAGCATATCGATTTATATTATTGCCGATTGCTCACGTGACATAATAAAAAAACAACACAAGCTGTTTCGTCAAAATTTTTTTATTATTTTAATCCAAAACTTTTAATAAACTTTGATTTAAAAAAAATTTACTGTGGCGACTTTTGTGAGATAAGGACTTTTCTGTTTTGATTCTAATACGATGATTTTCTCAGCCTTGGATTCACTGCAATTAAGTTTTCTGTGAGGCGATACAGTGATTTCCTTTGGAGTAATAAAACCAATTTTGAATAAAAACAAGAGCATCAAGCAAATCAGCGGGATGTAACACCGCAATAATACAAAAATATGCGGAGTGATGGTACAAAACATTTACAATATTTTGGACAAATCTAACAGTTTTCGAGGACTTCGGCTAAGCTTAGTAATGCTCTTTAATCAATGCTTGGGAATTGCTTAAATCCGGATCTTTTAATTTTCCGGCACGGATTTCGAGAGCGCATTTTCATATTTTCCGCGTCGGTGCGCATGGGCACCACTGTTTTCATGAACTGCGACTTATATTTAGATGGTGCTGTATGCCTAAATGCCATGTTGGTTTATTCTTCCACGTGCTAACAAGTAATCCTGCTGATTTTTTATATTATTTTCCTCATTATACCATTCATTTATTTTTTACATCCCAATATGGAATCAACAAAGAAATGTGTCGTAAAAGGCAAACATCGTGCATTATCGGTCGCAGAGAAAGTGGAAATATTTTCACTCAGTGTTTATTTTTTCCATTAAAGGACTGTCCAGGTGGTAATTTTTTAAAAATACGAGTCTATATAGGGGGTACATTATACAAAAATATAATTTTCAAAAATCCGGCAGTCCTCAGGTCCCGAGGTTGCCGATTTTTTTAAGGTTGACTGTAACATCGAATCGGAAGAAAAAACTTTTTGGTCATCGTTTTTTAATTGACTTGTTGCGATTTTCATTTTAGTCTTAGGGCTCGTTTCCACTACGAGAGTGGAATGGAGCATTCCTGTTTGCTTTAATGATTTTTTACTTCTTTTCGGTACTCCATTTCATGTTCTTAATAGAAACGAGTTTTTCCTTACGCGAAGCAAATTCGGCAACTTCTGACATGACTTTCCTCGACATTTCTCTCATCGTCAACAAGCGGAACAACACAGCAAAGATTTGCAGTTTTGCAGCAATTATAGCACTTTGTTGCGAAGTAATTTAAACGATGCTGCGAAGCTTTCTTTTTTTGAAAAAAAAAAACTTCACCGCCTTCAGCAAGCCAACATTCACAATAATCGAATCCTCACTTGGTCATACAGTCCCACCAAACTTGAGCACGATTCTTGATACCGAGCCATCGACCGGATTCGTATCGCTGCTGGTAGAGAGGAGAATCGTTATCGCTGGTTCGTTTCCTGAACACGCCATGACACATTGAAAAGTTTATTTTGCAAGAATACGAACGCATGCATTTCGAACAAATGACAGGACGTCGAAAAGTAGACTTAAGCACCTCGAACAAGAGGATTACAAAGAATGAGAGTTGAAATGAACGATCAGTTCATGTACAAATATCACTAAGCAATCTAAACGCTGACAAAATCTTGACGACCGTGTCAGATTAAAAAGGTTATTATAGAGAAATCCGTTATTTGAGGTGAAAACATGTCAGTGGATGCAAATAACGGAATTTGGAATGACGTGGGAGGGCTGTGAAGGAGCCACGAAGAATCTATGATCTAATCAAACTTTTTTTGCTTCTTCAAATAAATAGTCTATTCCAGGGGTGGGCAAACTTTTTAGCTCGAGGGTCGCATTTTCAAGCTGATTTTGTCTGCGCGCCGCACTATAGTGATCTCTAAAAGAAAAGATCATCACTTCTAATCAATGTCCAAAATATCCTTTTTCTTCTCGAAAAAATTGATCTCAAATTTTCGACATTGATTGAATGTAATGACTTTTTTTATAGATCACTATGACTGAAAGCGAAGAGAGAGTAAAGTTTGTTTTTGAGAATTTTGGGGGCCGCACAAAAAGTCGTGGCGGGCCGTAGTTTGCCCACCCCTGGTCCATTCTCTTTTAAAAATTCAAGTGAAGTGTGACAATTATTTTGAGGGAAAACGAAAATTTTATGGATAATAGCTTCAGCATTGCTCCTTTTGCGTCCCTTCTACGCGTCAGTGTATGCTTTTTTAAAAAATCAAACTGCGTTAGTTTTATTCAGCAGACGGTACGTTTAGTCATTTGATGACAATATCTAAGTCGCAAACAAATAACAATAGTGTTCGGCGAGATTTTTTAAAACACTTTCAGCAGATTGGCAATAATGCTTTTCTTTTAAGCAAATTACGGCATTTTCTACATAGCACTTGTTAAGAACAGCTTTACTGCGATTTGCTGAATAAATATTTAACTCAACAAAAGCCTGTGCTTGGCCTTATATTGGTAGTCGTGTTTTTAGACTCCCAAAGCCATTTGACAAGTGCTTGATAAAAATTATTTATTTTCAACAGACCACCAAAGAACAGAGCATAACATCGATTCAAACACATGTAGGCATCCATTCAAACACATGTGAAACAGAAGCCTACAATCAAATTTTTGTCACCTAAAGTTGCAGGTTTGCTTGTCAACTGAAACAAATTCACTTTAAGTAGCAAAATAATCATATGCAAGAAAAGAAAAATATAGTTACTTGTTGACATTAGTCTGAAGATTGGTTTCTATATAATCTCTTAAGGTTGTTTTAAACCAATTTCTGCCCGTATTCAATGTGATTTTCTTATCCGATGGATTTGGAGTGTTGATTACAGGATTAGCATACTGAAAAAAAAAATTGAACAAAATTTATCGAGATTCAGCTGGCTTAATAAATTAAAGATAGCAAAACATCAGTCATTCAATAATACAGCGTTCCTTGCTTCCGCACAATCTTATACAGGGTGGCCCACTTAAAAGCAGCCCGATCTCTCGATAGGTTGTATAGGTGATAGGTTGATGTAGTTGATGGCCTCGATAGGCTGTAGGCCAATATACCAAATATGTTATCTTTTTCTAATCAATTTCAACGGGGTCAACGGAAAAGATGTCAACGGGGAGCACTTCCAGTATCTTTTATAACATTACAGGTAAATAAAACAATCTTTTATAACACTACAGGTAATTTAAACAATGAAAGAATGTTCCTCTTCTTTACGACATTTTCTGGGCTACTTTTAAGTGGGCCACCCTGTATTATAGTACTGGCACAAAGATCCGATCAGTTTTTATCAAATCATTAAGTCGTGAAACAATTTAAGTTAGTTTACCTTAACAAGTAAAATCAATGACAATAAACCATCTTTCTTGGCAAGAAGAAATAGACCACGTTTAGAAAAAATTGATAAATTGTTTTTAACTTTTCAAAAATGTACATATCTACCGAATAGATTTTAAAGTTACATATCACAAGTCACGGTGCTTTGATTAATATATACAGTATAAATTTGGTAAAGGAAGTGCTAGTGAACAACAAAATTTACTTGAAGAACGATAATTTCTTCTCTGTCCCCATCTATAATATCGAAGATCTCAGTGTGATGAGCAGCGTCAAACGACATAAAGTTTTGCATCATGTTGAACGACTTCAATGCAGACGCCATCATATTATTCATCATGTCGTTTAAACCGAAACCAGAATCGAGATCATTCTGGAAAATTCGCATAAATTCAACATAAGAACACTACTAGTATGCTGAAAACGGGCAGAAAAAAGGCTCAACTGTCATGAAAGGTAGAACGCTTCCGCTGTTGCCACGCGAGTCAGAACAATACACATGCGCAAAAACTACAATGCAATCAAGTCATAAAAAATTGAGGTTTTTTTTCAACCTACCTTAACAGAAAAAAGCTCACTAAAAGGATCTTCGTTTTTGCGGCTTGGAAATAAGTTGTGAGAAGTTTTAAGCAAAACGGCTTGATTGGCCATCTGAACAAAATCAAAATTGGTTAACGACTTTTACCGTTTAAGGTTTGTTTTCAACCCTATTTATTTTCGGTAAAATTACACGATCAAGTCTCAAACAAATAGTTTAACCTTACGCGATTTCATAAAAGCTTTTAAGAATTTAAAACGGCTAAGATCAAATACAATGTACTGAAAATCTACCAGACAAATAACTCACGTGACCGTGTTACACATGAAAAATCATTTACAAATTGCATTTCCAATCTTAATCTTTGAAAAAAAAAAAAAAAACGTTTCTTATAAATTACAAACTAATAACGCCAAAAATGACTAGATACACGGAACAAAATGTTGTCAGCCACTGTCAATTATAACACAACAGTATAATAATTAATCAAACCAATTACAACAATAATTTAAAGGCAATAAAACATTAAGCTTGGTTTACAATTGGAGAAAGATAGAGCATTACAACTTTATCCAACATAGGTTAGATCGGTCTTTAGTAATAATAGTAAAAAAAAATGAGTTTAAACATTTCAAAAAGTTTTCAAAAACAATTAACCTACACATTACTTGACAGATTTACGATGAAATAACAGTTTTAATATTACAAAAATTAAAATCAAAAGTATTTACAAACTTATTACTAGAAAGATTCGCAAAAATCAAATGGCAGCTTTTATATTTAAAAAAAAATTAACACCATACTTAAAAGATTTACAATTCTGTACCACCGTTAGCGATCCTGACTTAGTATTCGCAAAAAAAAATTGTAAAAAGCAAATTTACACAAGAATCAAGGCAATGAAAATTAATACAAATGAAAGAATGAAATACGAGGGGCATTGAAATAATACGCGGAATTCTCCCGTGACAAGAGTGCCAGCAAGAAAAAACGTATTTTAGCACCCTAGCCATAAAAAGCATGTTCTTTGTGATCGAATAATTGCTATCACTCATTTTGCGCTTGTAAACGAAGTTGTCAAGAGCTAGTTTATTTAAGGTAGTTTTTTAACCCATGGAGCGTAAGGATTTCGAGGTAAGAACCAACATCAAATTTTTGGTAAAGCTTGGTTGGAAAGGTACGGAGATCATTCAAGCTCTGCAGACCGTTTATAAAGATGATGCTCCGAAAAAAACTTGTGTTTACAAGTGGATTGAAAGATTTCGAGATGGTAGAGAAGCTGTTGAAGATGATGAGGTTCGTGGAAGACCAACAACCTCAAAAAACAATGAAAAAATTGATTTTGTTAGGAGCCTAGTCAAAGAAGATGGACGATTGACAGTTTATCAGATAGCTGAGACTGTGGGCATATCAGTTGGTTCAGCTCATTCGATTCTGCATGATGATTTATGCCTCAGCAAGCTTTCAGCGCAATGGGTGCCAAAAGCGTTGTGCCCAAATCAGCTCAATCTCAGAAGTGAATTGTCAACGGCAATTTTGCTCAAAATTGAAGCAGATTTCCAGAATTTTCAGAATTCCAGAAGACCGCTTTTTTGATCGAATTATCACAGGAGATGAAACATGGGTCTACCAGTATGATCCTGAAATAAAATAGCAGTCCAAACAGTGGCTCCCATGTGAATCATCTGGCCCAATCAAATTCAAGTCTGAGAGGTCCGTCAAGAAGGTAATGGCAACTGTTTTCTGGGACTCTGAAGGAGTTGTGCTAGTAGATTTTTTAGAAGGTAAAAAAACTGTTACAGGCGCCTATTACGTAGAAGTTTTAAGGAAATTGAGAGCAAAATTAGCTGAAAAGCATCCAGGAAAACTCCATTGTGGAATTCTTTTCCATCATGACAACGCCCCAGCACATTCTTCTTGGATCGTAAGAGATGTTTTGAGAGAATTTCGATGGGAATTGCTGCCACATCCACCTTATAGCCCAGTCCTTGCCCCATCTGACTTTTTTTATTTCCAAAACTCAAAGAACACTTGAAAGGCATTTATTTTAATGACACTAATGAGGCAAAGCAAGCAGCAAAAACATGGCTCACAAAATGGTCAGCAGATTACTTCAAAAATGGGATAAAAGGATGGAAGCACTGCCTGGAGAAGTGCATCGACCTTAATGGAGACTACATTGAAAAGTAGATTGATTGTATCAATAAATTATAAAAATTATAAAATTCCACATATTTTTTTAATGCCCCTCGTAATATCATTTGGATAGACATAACTCAAACAATGAGTACATTTGCAAATAATTAGATTTAAAATTATATCAAGCATACAAAAATTAATTCAAAATCAAAATTGTTACTTGATTATGACGATGAATTGCAAGTGGCACTGCTGCATCACAACCAATAGAACAAGCCTCAAAAAGATTTTTGGCATTGGTGTAAGAATCATTGCAAGCTAAAAAATTAATGCATTTGATACATCTAAACTATCAGTCTAATAACCTTTTTGTAATGTTAGGCATTTAAAATGTTTATGCTATTTTTAAAAAATATTCCTGCTATTTCTTAGATTTAATTAAAAAGACTTGAATTAAACAACTATTTGACTTTCACAGCAGTAGTTTTTCTAATTTTAGGCAGCAAGAAATATAGATTATCTTTTATTAAATAAAATCTTTTGGCTAAAATAATTTAAATAGACTTTATTTATTTTCTCAGCCTGCAATATTTTGTGGAAGGGGGTTGGGGTGTTAAAATTTTCAGCAGTTTTTATACAACAAACTGCTTTTGGAAATGATCCACACGAAATTCAACGTCAGGTTTTCCAGCTTTGATCTATTTATTATTACTACAGTGAATGTCAAATTTTTTTGTATTTGCTGGTTTGCAAGGTTGAGCAATGACCAAACAATAGCATAAAATTAAACAAATAAAAGGTAGCTTTTAATCATTGGACAAATTTTACTGTGTATAATTGGTAGTTGTCACATGTTCGATGATGACGTTTACCGATAGTAAAAAATTTTTAAAGTGCAGTGAACAAATTAATAAACAATGTATGGGCAGTTCATAAATAATTTAGCATTAACAATGTGGGAGTTTCTTTACAGCATTGCCATGATTTCACCTATAACGTATTGTGTTTTCCCGAAAATAAGATAGGGTTTATATGATAATTTTCACTCTAAAATTTGACACAAGGGCTTATTTTTTGGGGGATGTCTTTTATTTTCATCTATCCAAAAAACAAAGTTACAAAGTAGAAAATCGTTGCTACCTAGGTTTGTATGTCTTGTTGCTACAGCATGCTACTTAAAACTAACCCTAAAAATCTTTAGACCAGAACAAGGAAGATTGTCCCTGACCAGTTTTGAGTGACATTAGTGTGTGGGTAGTGACTCCATCGTGCTGAAACGCCCACAAGGTGTTATCACTAAAGTGTTTTTTGCAAAATAAATCCTAAAAACCACCTCCAATGTACAGAACAATATATTAGATTTAATATATGCTTAACATTCACAATGTAATAATTAAATTACAAGAAATAATTTAATTATAAATCTGTTTCCGAATTTACACCTCACCAAAACTGGTGCAGGGACAAAATCTTCCTTGGTTCTGGTCTAAAGAAATGTGGCCTCCTTGCTTCCCAGATCTTAATGTGATGGACTTCTCCATATGGTCGATACTTGAGGCAAAAACTTGCTCAAAAGTTCACTGCACAGTAAAGTGAAGTGAATCTAAAGCACTCCTAGAAGATAACATGGCAAGAAATACCTCAGAGCCAGCTCCATTCCACAGTAGAAGATGTTGGAAGACTAAAGCCAGTTGCAACCTCACAAAGAAGCCATTTTGAGTAAAGTTCTAGAATTATTATCTCTATACCTTTGTGTATTCGTATATATTCGTCATAAGCCAAAATATATTATATTTTTACTTTTACAATTGTTTTTCTTTGATTCCATATTTACACCTCACCTTGTACATGCCAAACAGTCCACAGACATTGCTGTACATATACAGAATAGGGTATATTGCAACACAAGTGTTTCTTACAAACTTCACTGGTTAAGATTAGGGTTAGACTAACATCACTAAAATAGGTTGTAAATGTTTCAGTAAATTAGCAAATTAGATATTTCCAATAGCAACAGCTCCCCACCATGTCAAAAAAAATCTCACTTATGTTTTTGTTTATAATAATTAATTTAAATATTTCAGACAATAAGTATTAAAAAGTTTGCAAATGTAAAAAAAGTTAAATTTTTGCTTATATTTTTTGAAAATAAGCAAAGTAGCTCTACCACCACTACACATTTATACAATCTAAATCTGTATTATACACTTACAACTTTTACAATTTGCAGTTGTTTCAGAAAGATTAGAAGAAATCCATTCACAAATGCCAAATAATCTACATCCTCTTGAACAAGACTTCAAAGCAATACCCTTAAACATTTATAAATTAGATTTTGATAAATAGTTTAAGATACATTTTAAAATCTTGAAGATAATTTAGATTAAAAAAAATATTATTTATACCTAAGAAAGCTTCATAATATACCTTTATTAACAACATATTTAAAACTCATATAATAATAAATCATTGAACATTGAAAAGCAGAAGTATTTAAAACAATATTTATTCAACAAAAACAATGCTATATATTTTTATCATCTAAGGAAATGGTGAAAACAAGTAATGTAAAATCAAGATAAAACTTTTTCTTTTATATAAAAAATTCATTATTTTGTTGCATGCAAAGGGGACTGACATGACATTCAAATCAGCATCCTAATTGCATCTCTGTATGCATTTGACCCAGCAGTGCTAAGGTTGCACCACTCCTGCTTTAGAGTATAATTTTGGTTACTTATTTTGCCCTTTTAACAACTTACTGAACTAGAAAAACCCTAGAGAAAGAAGAGAAACAAGAACAGAAGGGAGAGAAAGGGATGTGGAAGATATCTCCGGAGAAGAAGTCAGGACTAGGTTGAGGAAAATGAAGAAGGGAAAGGTTCAAGGACCTGATGACATACCAGTGGAAGCATGGATTGCTCTAGGCAATAAAGGTGTGCAGTTTCTAGAGAACTTCTTCAACAGACTTTTGCGAGGAGAGAAGATGCCAGATGAATGGAGGAGGAGCATGCTTGTATCTTTGTACAAAGATAAAGGAGACATCAAGGAATGTGGAAACTACTGGGGGATCAAGTTGATGAGCCACACTATGAAATTGTGGGAGAGAATAATAGAAGCAACGTTAAGGAAGGAGGTGACAATTGCAGAGCAACAATTTGGGTTCATGCCAGGAAGGAGTACCACCAACGCAATCTTTTGTCTAAGGATGCTGTTGAAAAAGTGGACTGAAGGGCAGAACGCAGTGCATTGTGCCTTTATTGACTTGGAGAAAGCAAATGACAGGGTACCCAGAGAGGAACTGTGGGAATGCTTGCGGTGAGCTGAAACATCAGAGTGCTACATAAAGATTATCAAGGATATGTATGATGGAGCAACAACAACTGTGAGAAGTGCAGCAGGATTGACTGAAGAATTCAAGGTAGGTGTTATACTCCACCAAGGTTCAGCACTCAGCCCATTTCTTTTTGCCATCATCATAGACAGGCTGACAGAGGAGATCAGGAAGGACAAACCATGGGAAATGCTGTTTGCAGATGACATAGTGTTGTCTAGGAAAAATCATAGGGAGCTAGAGGAGGATCTGGAGATTTGGAGAAATGCACTGGAGAAAAGAGGCCTGAAAGTGAGCTGGAGCAAGACTGAATATTTGAGGGTTGGGGGTGTGGATGATGGAGAAGAGTTGAAGCTGCAAGGAGAAAAGGTAAAAAGAGCAAAAAACTTCAAATACCTGGGTTCAACAGTTAGTAGCGATGGAAGATGTAAAGAAAAAGTAAGAAGGACCCAAGCAGGATGGATGAGTTAGAGGAAGGTGTCTGGAGTTCTGTGCGACAGTAAATTATCAGCAAAGGTTAAGGGTAAAATGTACAAGAATGTTGTTAGACCAACCATGCTTTATGAAATGGAAACGGTGGCAGTGACAGAAAGACAGGTGGGAAAAATGGAAGTTGCAGAGTTGAAAAGGGTAAGATGGGCACTGGGAATGACAAGAAAGGACAAGATAAGAAACAAATACGTGAGAGGGACTGCAAAAATTGCAAAGCTGGGAGAAAAACTTTGGAATGCAAGGCTACATTGGTATGGACACGTAAAAAGGAAAGACTACATAGGGAAAAGGATGATGGAGATGGCAGTGCCAGGCAGAAGGCAAAGAGGAAGGCCAAGGAGAAGGTGGATGGATTTGGTGAGAGAAGACATGGAAAGGGTTGGAGCTAGGGAAGGAGATGAAGTAGATCGAGTGAAATCGAGAATACTGTCACGCTGTGACAACCCCAAGTAGGGAGAAGCCGGAAGAAGATTTTGCCCTTTTCTAATTTGTTATTTTGTGACCTTTTATATTTCCCTTCAAAATCGTTTTCAAATACTTTGTTTACAAATTTGAATTAACACAAACTCAAAAATGAAGACAACAAAGTCAGGTGAATGTAAATCTTACAACAGCAACACAAAAAACAAAGCAAGAAGGCCATCATTTTAAAAACTACAAAGAAATAGTTTAATTATTTAAGTTTAGATAAGATTTTGGATCTCTTTTACTATTGATTGTCACTTTCATTTTTAAAACTTTTTTCTTCTCTTGTTTAAAAACCTTCTTTTGTTTTCTCTACTGTCACTCAATTTTCTCTTTTCTTTCTCTTTTTTAAGTAAATAGCAAACTATATAATTAAACCCTTATTTCAAAATAAAAATAAAACTTTGTAAAAAAAACTACTTCAACAATTTTTATATTTTTTATCAATTATTTTATATTAGTAAACATGAATAACTTGATTTTAAACTAAAATATTCACTTTAAATGGTATTTTGATTTTGATTTGTGCAGCAGCTTATAGTAAAAGAGATATTAATTGGTCATACAACCAAGCTAAGCTTTGTAATCCAAAATACTTCAAACATCTTGTTTATATTTCTTAACACTTTATTTTAAATTAGTAAACATGGAAAACTTGCTTTTATACCAAAATATTTACTTTAAATAGTATTTTAGTTTTGATTTGAGCAATGGCTTACAGTAAAACAGATGATTTTTATTTTTATTTTGAAATAAGGGTTTAGACATATTGTTTGCTATATACTTAAAGAAAGGAGAAAAGTGAGTGAGAGTGGAACTTCTAAACAACAAAAGAAAAAAAATTTTAAATGAAGGTGACAGCCAATAGTAAAAAAGATCCAAGATTTCAAGAGTCATATATCAAGAGTTAAGGCTTATAGGTTTCTTAATTTAAAGTTAAAAATGAAATAGTACTTCTTTTTTTTTATTTAAAATTATTTTTTGTATTATTTACATATAGAAAAGAAACGTCAAAAGAACTAAGATTTGTAGTACACAAAAATACATTGCTGTAAGCTGACACAAGTGAAACACTCATACAAAAAAATAATAATACTAATAAAAGTCAGGAATATAACTTCTAGTTTTAAGTTCTAGTCTATTTGCATTTAATTTGTCAGTTTGCTTTAAGCAACAAAATAGTAAATTCTATAGTAGTAGCTATAGGGTTGTTTTTTATACATTACCTCATATGCCAAAGGTTTAGCAGCACAAGCACTTTCACATTTTTCAGACTCAAGGTTGAGTTTTTGGAAAGCTTCACTTTCACTATGTACTATTGTGCATGCCACATAACTTAAAACCAACACCAAAAGATTTTTCATTTCACTATCTACTTACAATAAAAAAATCTGTAAAATAAACAAAAATCAACTCATAATAATAATATATTTTTCTTTAACATTTAAATCAACTTTCTTAATATTAATAAATACTATGTTTTAACAAACATTCACAAAATATCTAATCTGGGCAAACCACACAAATTTAATAGATATTTATATAAAAATGTTGACTTATTTATAAACAAAAATACAAAAGAGAAAACAGTCCAGTCCCATCAACTAAAATTAACTTTGAGTGTGATATCCAACAATTTTAATCAGCTTAACTAATGAATAAAGCTTAAAAAAAACAGTAGGTTGATTTGATTTAAAGATTATTCAAAAAATGTTATTTTATTGGTTCAATATTTAGTTAATAATTTGAAACCTGATATTTATTTTTTGAAATTGGTAAAACTTGTAAGCTCCAGTTAATTTGAAACTATCTGAATAAAAGGCCAAGTAGTCTTTGTTTTTTAAAATTTAAACAAAAAAAAAGGTTTCAAAAAGCAAATGAGGACTTTTTTACTTTTTACTTCACATTTGAAAGAATGAAACTTAATAAGAACATTTGCATAATCTTTTGAACTGTTATTTTGAGCTTTAGCAAAAAATTGTCATTGCCTTCAATCAACCAGATTTAAAATCTTTAAAATTATTCAGTAAGCTGCAGAAAATTGTATATGGGCTCCATCTTGCCTGCATTTAAAACACTCTGGTTAAGCACATTGTAGAATGTAATCTAAATACTGTAAATTTAATATTTAAAAAATTGAACCTTATTAAGATAACTAGTTTTAAAAATATATTTAGTTTTTTTCATTTAAAGTTGTTGATAGAATACACTTTGAATCATACATAAAATAGTCTTGAAACTTTTATCATATTACTGGTACTGCCCAGATCAAATGCTGTCAATATTCATGTTGAGCCAGCAAAAAAATCTTTTCCAACAAGATTATAAAACCTGTTACTTTTCAAAATGTTTGATGTTTGTAGCTTGTTTTTTGAGTTTTTTTGTAGTTTGTTTAAAGTTGCTTTATTAACTGAAAATGTGTTTATGAAAATATGAAATTAACAAAAATATGCTTATTTCAACAAAACATTGTAATGTCTTTTACAGATATATTTTAAATCCACACATATGATTTATCAGAATATTTTAAAAAAAGCAGTGGTTGGAGGTCAGACTCTAAGGTTGGGTAACTGACTTCTAAATCTTTTAAATCAGACTTTCAGTGGTCTGATATTGAGCTCCAATTTTTTAAAAATCTGATCTTCAATTAATACCTTTTTTAAATTTATCATTTTTACACAAAGTCATTAATTTTATTGTGGGGTAACAAAAGTGTCAAGAAAAAAAAGCTGCATCTAGCTTCAACTCCCAATTAAAAATCTTTTTTCAAAAGTTATAAAATAGCAGATTTTTAAAAACACAAGCAAACACTTTAAAAAATAAGTCAAGATTAGCAAACTTGAGGCTAAATTAGGGTTAAATTAGCTTAATTCAGTAATTTGGATCAACTTAAGTCAGGAATGTCCAACCTTTCTCCAAGTTGGGCCAAATTTCATATTGAGCCCAAGTCACTGGGCCACAAAAAGCTGTTTATACAGAATCCTGCTCTGATTTCTTAAGTTTCATCTTAAAATTCAAGTGTTCTCTAAAAAAAAAAGAGTCTTTATCTATTTTCTTGTTCCAATTTCTTAACTTTTGTCCCAAAACTCAGATGTTCTCTAAAAAAAGTTCTTCTAGAATCACCTATTTATCAATTTTCACCCCAAATGTCTTTCAGTAATCTTGTGAAACTCTTCTTTGCAACCTTCACTATAGCCAGAAAACTGGAAAAATCGTCACTGGGCTGCACCAGAACTTTAAGTGGGCTGTGGGTTGGACATCCCTGACTTAAATGAATGTTATATTGAACTTATAAATGAACTTTAACAAATTAATATAATATATACTTAATCTGTCAAACACTTTATTTTTTGCATTTTTAGTCTGAACCAACTTTAAGCAGTTAAGCAAACCTAAGTTAGGCTAATTTAACCTTAATTTATCTTTAACTTACAACTTAATTTCTAGTTCAAGTTTTTGATAATCTAAGTCTGATTTTTATAACATTTAGGCTTAACAGTATCTTTTATAATAGCTTATAAACTATAAAAAAAATGTTTCAAACAGGGCCAATGCTTTCCCTGTTGTGTAAATGCAAGGTAAGAACTTTACATAAAAAAAAAGCAATCAGCAAACCCTAAATTTTAAAAAATTTAAAGCTTATTACCAGAGTTTAAATATAAAAAAATTTGGAATTCTGTATCAAACCTTAGATTTTAAAAATTTTGGAATCTGGTACCAGACCTCCAGCAACTGTATGAAAAAAAAGAATTAAAAACAATGACAATTTCATTCAAAGACTATTACAAGTAATTCTGTTTATAAATAAAAAACATTTCTCAATATTTGTAAAGATTGAATTATTTAATAATACTATGTGTTGTGGTAATATTTACAGATCCCCTTTGAATGACAATTATTCAAATACGATTTTTCTAGATAATCTTGATGAATGTTTTCAAAATAATAAAGAATCCTTAAATAAATGTACTATTATTAAAGATTTAAACTATGATTTAATAAATCTAGAAAATACACATGTTAGCAACTTTGTAGAATTGATGCATGAAAATTATTATTTTCTTGTTATTAACAAATGCAGTCACTTTAACGATAGTAATGCAACTGTAATAGATCACATTTGCACCAACCTACATTCTCATCAAATAAAATCAGGTACCACATTTGACCCACTATATGACCATTTACCAGTGTACATATGTATAGATTTCACAAAACATGGTCTTTTTAAACCAAAACAAAAAAGGTTTTTTCACCTCAAAATGTCACAAAATTTAACAAAATGTTAAAAATCATTAACATTACCCTTATACTTACTGAAGACAATACTGACTCTGCTTACGAGTTACTTAAGAGCAATTACAAGACAGCTTTTAATCAATATTTTCCCTTAACCCAACATTGTAAAACCAAAAATAATCAACCGTGGTTTGAAAAAGATTTATACTTACCAGTGGTTAATAAAAACAAATTTTTTAAAAAGTATTTGAAAAAAAAAGAATGTTTTGAACAAAGCTAATTTCAAGAAAATAAGAAATTGTTAAGCTCTACAAGAAAAAAAAAAGCTATATATTACACTAACTTTAAAAAAAAATGATATGAGACAAACCTGGAAAAATAGGCAATTTTGCAAAGTAAAAATATCGGATCTTTTCAAAAAGTCACTGTAAGCAATTTTTGTTCATGAAACTAACCTTGATCCCCCTGTGGTTACTATTGCTTCTTAAAGAGATCCTTTTCCTCTTGGTTTCTTTTTATTTCCATCCAGTACTGTAGGGGGATACCAGGTTAGTTGCACCAAAAAGATGCACTTACAGTGACTTCTTGAACAGAACCAAAATATCATCATGTGCTTCTTTATCTATTAATCATATTACAATTGATGACCCAAAACAGATCACTAATTCTTCAATGACTATTTTGTTAATATTGCTAGCAAATTAGTATCAAATTTACCCCAATTACCACATAACTTTCAAACATATTTACCTAGTCTAACATTGAACTCACTTAATTTTTATGCCTCAACTTTATTTGAAATAAAAAAATTAGTGAATAACATTCAATCCAAAAATAGTTTTGGCACAGATGAAGTACCTTCAAGCATTTCAAAAAGCACTCTTGATGATCTGCTGTTTGTCTTAACACATGTGTTTAATCTTTCTTTGATTAATGGTGATTTTATTTCAGGCTTTAGAAGTGCAAAAGTCATGCAAATTCATAAAAAAGGTAATGTAATTAATGTAAGTAATTGTCACCCTATTAGTTTACTATGTTCAATGTCTAAAATACTTAAAAAATTAAGTGAACTCATTTCTAAACAATCAAATTTTTTTTATAAATATCAATTTGGCTTTAGAAAAAAAATCACTTAATTCTTCATGTGATTTTTTTATTAACTGAAAATATTACTGATACTTTTGAAAATAAAGAACAATTACTTGGTATATTTCTTGACGTATCAAAAGCATTTAACACCATAGATCATAAAATTCTATTGGCAAGATTGTGGCATTATGGAATGAGAAAAGTAGCCAATAACAAGTTTGATATTCATCTTAGCAACAGAAAGCTATTAGTTGAGGTTAAATGGCATTTGCTCCAATACAAAGATAATAGAATTGTTGGATCAATATTTGATCAGGTTTAATATTGGATCCCTTAGTCTTTTCAATTTACGGAAATGACTTTATAATAGAAGTTTAATCTCTGTCTCTGGAAATTGTATTGTGCATGCAGATGACACTAATGTGTTCTTGAAAAATAACTGCTATAAAAAACTTTTCAAAATGGCAAACCAAGAGTTGATGAATATTGATAATTGGCTTTAAGTAAATTGATCAATTTTAAATACAGATAAACACACTATATGATATTTTGTATCCTTAAAACAAAGCCTTCTTTAAATAAATTAACCTTCTTTATCAGAAATAAATTTGTTTTACAGCAATTAAAAGTTTTTTGGGAAATAATTTTTCAAGAATATTTCAGCTGGAAGCCATATATGGAGTTTATACTAAGAAAATTCTGTATCACTTATGGTATTATTAAGAAAATTTCAAAATACTTTGACATAAACATACTATTACTACTTAACAACTTCCTCAAGATATGGCATTGAAACTTGGTATAGTGGTAATAAAACCACAATTCAAAAAATTCAGCAATGTGTGAATAAATTTATTTGAATGATTTTTGGATTACATCATAAAGCAAGTGTTACAAACATAATGCAAGACAATGGCATAATGACAATTGATCAAATAAACTAGAACTCTGTAGTTTTATATACAAATACACAAAAAACTTGTTATCACCATGTTTTCTCAATTTATTTCAATACAACATCATAGGCAATGACTTACATATAAACACAGGAAGACAATGTAAATTTTTTCCATTGTTTTGTAGATTGAATGTGACTAAACAATTGTTAAAGTATAGACATGCACTCCTTCGGAATCATGTCCCATACAGTTTAAAGGGAGTCCGGGTCTTAAAAAAATTTTTGTTAAGGATTTTTAAAGTATCTTATTGAATAACAAGCTTTTAATAAACGAATTTAACAAACTCTTTGAGAAACTTTTGCTGATTGTTGTTCTTTTTTTTCAGGAAACTTCAAATAATTTGATTAAGAAACAAAGTATGACCTCGAGGCAATCCAGAAGAAAATCAAATTTATAAAGCAATGACGAAATTCGGGGTCTCTTCAAAAAGTCACCGTAAGCAATTTTTGCTCGTGAAACTAACCTGGATCCGCAGAGATCCTTTTTCCCTCGTTTTTTTTTATTCCATCTTGGTGCCGAAAGGAGGATTTTGGGTAAGTTTTACCAAAAAATCGCTTACGGTGACTTCTTGAAGAGACCGTACATTTTATTGTTATACAGTATTATCACCACCTTTTGCGCTTATAAACAAAGGTTATACATTTTTTATTTTTTAAATTTACCTGAATTGTTTCTTTTTTTTAAAGTAACTTAGCTACTTTGTTTTAACGGTACGGCGACCGCGCACAATTGACGTTATTCGTGTAATAACGTATATCGTTTAGCCCCTGTTTCCTATTTCGAAATCACTTTGTGAATAAAACTTCAAAACAAAATACCTTGACTGCAAATACAATTGAATTGAATTGAATAACCTATTACACACAACAAATAAATTATCAGCTCTACAGCTTACTGGGAAAAAAATATTGAACAGATAAGCTTGAATTATTTTATATTATATAACTGGCAGCTTCAACATTTAGGAATGACTAAATTTTTGTTTAAAAGTCAGCCATCTGGTTCTCTAAGAAGAAATTCGAAATCTTAATGAGGAAAAATTGATGGGGAAAAATTGGGGATGAAATTTAAAATCTTAAAATCTATGATGAAATGAAACAGAAGACTTTTTTGTCTTCAACTAAATTTGTCATCCGAGATTCAGTCCATCAAGCAAGTCATCAGTACAATTTACGCTAAACTTAAAGTGAAGACAAAAAAAGGTCTTTAATTCATCAGTAAAATTTACGATAAAATAAAAGAGAAGACAAAAAAGTCTTCACTTTAATTTTACCGTAAATTTTACTGATGAACTTTCTGGATAATCGGAATTTGCATCACAAATTTAGTTGAAGAGTAATTAAAAAAAAAGGTCTGCGCAAAATATAAAAAGAAAGATTTTTTTGGACTTGAATTTCGGAAATATGATAAAACCTAAGTTCTGAAAGTTTCAGTTTCAGTTTATTTTGTTTGAAAAAAGAAAAAGCTGCAGCAAAATCTTTGAAAATGATTGGTTTTAATCATGATTATGCTATATGTCAGTGGTCAGTCCGTCATTTTTTATTTCCGTCACTTATCGAACCAAATAATTTAGCCTATGTCAACATCAGGGTTTACAAGCGGCCATGAATAACCGATTATTAAGTGATTAAAAAATTATTACTCACAATCGGTAACGGAGAGTAATTATTAATTGGTTAAAAGCTTTTGATCACAACCGGTTACCTAAAAATATTCAAAAATTATTACTCACAACCGGTTCTCAAAAAGTAAAAAGTGAATAAAATTTTAGAAAACAATATTATTAACCTCTATATTTTCAATTTTCAACACTAAAAAAGCCTACATTATAGTCCTTCGATTGTTCATTTACAAGCCTGTTGTTAGCAATTATAATAGGCTAACGGTACCAGGCTTAATTATTGATATATCAATCAAAAAAAAGCAATTAGTGTTTGGCAAGTCTTTCTACTTCTTAGTGCTTGCCAGAATTGCCATATTGGCTTTTTTAGGCAAATCTGAAAAACTTGGTCTTTATTTTAAGATCTTTGGCTTTCAAATTTAACGTTTCGTCTTTTGACCTTTTTTATTAATCAAATTCTTATTTACGTAATAATATTTTATTATTATTATTATTAGGAGTTTTTTAGCAAAAGTGTTAGAATTTTTATTGTTCACTAATTCTTCAATCGTCTTCATCTAAAATTCAGGATGAAAATAGAAATTGTTGGACACTAATTGAAAGTGTTGACCCTTTTTTTAGTGTCCAGCTTAAATTTAGGACAATAATAGAAAAAACAATTTGGCTTCACTTTATTACGTTTGGCCTTTTTGAAAACTAATCTGGCAACCCTGTTTCATGCTACAATTTGGTTGAGTTTAATTCGAAGAGTTTAATTCCAATTAGAATGAGAGTCGATTTTGGAGAGAAGCTAGTTGGTTGAAAAGAAACCAAGTTTTTCTCGAGCATCTTAACAAATTTAACAAATTTTGGGCCCGCTTTAGGCCCGCAAGTACAATTTGGCGCGGCGTTTTTTCTTTTTTTATCTGTTAGAGCAACAATTCTGTTCCTTTTTTACTCTCGCTCCAATCGGTTTTTCTTCGAATTAGACTCGATTTCACAATTTTTGATGTAGAAAGGTTTTGCTTTATTTGCCGCATTCAGTTGTCAGTAATAAGTTTTAGCAATTGTACAGTTGAGGCGTTGTGAGGCTGAGAGAGATTTCTCAGCTGTTGGTCTATTTGTCAGCAAATAAGAACACATGTTTATGAAAACAAAATTTGTTATGTTTTTTTAATATAATACGCTAAAAATAATAATTGAATTTTACCGCGATGAAACTCTAAGGATTACATTTTATCTTTTAATTCCAGTATTCTTTTGTTTCAAATAAAAATTAGCCAAAAGGCTATACAAATTTCCAAGAGGATATATATGCAGCAGCGGCCAGCAGGCGCTAATAGTAACCTTCTTGTACGAGGGCAAAATCCAAAAAAAAAGAACTACCTCGTGCTAACTGTTACAATAAGAGAGATCGCCAAAGGGCAGGCAACAGCAGCGCGCACAATCGCCAGCGCCATGTGCGAACTTTAAATAGCGCGTTGAGACGGACCCGGTTCGCATCTTGGCGAAGCTACAGATGTCATGATTTATTGAATCAAAGGCTTTACTGATATCAAGGAAAACTGAACATGTAATTTTATCACTTTCTAAATTAAGAAGAAGGTCATCATACATTGATGTAATTGCAAGACTAGTTGAATCATTTGTTCTAAATTCATGTTGTTGGTTTGTTAATATTTTGTTTTTGTTAAGAAATTTGATGATTTTTTTATTTAAAATTTTTTTCAAAATTTTAGCTAAAGCAGGAAGAAGAGAAATTGGTTTGAAGTCAGCTAGTTCTTGCGGATTAGATACTTTTGGAAGCTGCCCAGATGGTAGGTGCTTTTACGCAGCCTGGGCCGTGAGTAAGTCTGTTCATTGATTTTAAAATGACAGACCGAAACCGAACCTACCAAAACGGAAGGGTATCCACCCATTGCGATGTTCAGTGTGGGTCTGCTAATCGGCAAACGTCCTTTTCAGGACGGGGCAATGCTAGGATAAAACTGCCCTTTTCAGGGCACATTGCCAACAAGTTCCGAAGACCCACTATTCTTCAGCTGAAAATCGAAGGCCCCACTGCAAGCAAGATGAACGTTCTTCATCACCTCGCTATGCAGTCTGAGGCACTCGTCATCCTACTGCAGGAGACCCACTGCACTGATGCAGAGAAGTTGGTACTTCCAAAATACCAACTAGCTGGGTATTCTTTTAGCAGGAAGCACGGCCTTGCCACGTTTGTCCACGAGCGACTGAGATACACGCTTTTGGACCAATCTTCACCGACATCGGAGATCGAGTGATTGTGTGTGGACGTTGATGGCTATAAAGTAGTCAACGTCTACAAGCCACCGCCAACGCGATTGCGAACCCTGGATCTCCCAGTGTTTCCTCACCCCTGTCTTTACACTGGCAATTTTAACTGTCGTCATGCTGACTGGGGTTACGATGACAACAGTCGGGATGGTGAGTGCTTGGCTGGATGGGCAAGTATTAATTGTCTTGCCCTCCTATATAATGCCAAGGACACTCCCAGTTTTTATTCAGGCCGCTGGAACACTGGCACCAATCCAGATCTAGCTTTCGCTAGTGTAGGTCCAAACAGTCTCTTACCGGATAGACGTGTCCTTGAGAAGTTTCCCAGGTCACAACATCGACCTTCGCTTATTACACCACCAAGGTTTGCTATGGCAGTGCCAAGCATGCCTGTTAAGCGATGGAACTTCCGCAAGGCCAAATGGAGTCACTACATTGCTTTGACGAATAAATTCTCAAAGACTTTGTTGCCGCCTGATTCACTTGATGTGGATGCGGCTTACCAGGACTTCTGTAACACCATTAAGAAAGCAGCCAAAAAGACTATCCCACGCGGGTATCGAAATAACTATATTCCGTGTTGGGATGCAGAGTGTGAATTCCTTTATAAAACCTTTCTGCAGTCTCCTCAGGGAGACGACTCAAGTTTAGCTGCT
The DNA here is from genome assembly GCA_963680785.1 of Diplosoma virens. Taxonomy (NCBI): domain Eukaryota; kingdom Metazoa; phylum Chordata; class Ascidiacea; order Aplousobranchia; family Didemnidae; genus Diplosoma; species Diplosoma virens. The sequence goes on from OY796896.1 coordinate 18,434,757, forward strand.
GCAGCTCTGCTTGCCAAGCTTGACAGAAAGCGGAGGGATCGATGGTCCGGGGCAGTTCGGAGCATTGACTTCTCACACTCTAGTCGAAAAGCATGGAGTATTTTGAACAACCTTACTGGTAGGTCACGACACTCTCCTCGTCACTGTCCCGTTTCAGCCGATGCTATTGCATCTCAGCTGGTTAGAAATGGGAAATACGAGGCTGTTGATCGCAAGTCATCTCGACTTGTCTCTCAAGAAGTGTCTGACTTTTGGAGGGCCACAACACCAGACGCAATAAATATCTCTGACAATTTTTCACAGAGAGAATTTGCTGCTGCCCTCCAACATTTAAAACCAGGTAAAGCTCCGGATCCTGATTCCATCTGCTCAGAGCTTATACTCCATGCCGGAGCTGCTTTGAAGTCCTGGTTACGTGACTTCCTTTCTTCCTGTTTGCGCCGACTCAAAATTCCCAAGATCTGGAGAAGAGCGTTTGTGGTCACGATCCCCAAACCAGCAAAGCCCGTGGGGGACCCAAAGAGTTATCGACCGACATCTCTGCTCTGTGTCCCCTGCAAGATCCTCGAGAGGCTTATCTACGCCCGCGTTGAACCATTAGTCGATCCCCTCCTCCCTAATGAGCAGGCTGGGTTCCGACGCGGGAAGTCAACCGTAGATCAAGTTGTTCTGCTAACCCAGAACATCGAGGATTCTTTCGAGGCTAAAAAGAAGACCGGTGCCGTATTTATCGATCTGACAGCTGCTTATGACACTGTCTGGCACCACGGCCTTACCTGCAAGCTGCTGAGACTACTTCCGAATAAGCACATGGTCAAAATGATTATGGAGCTTGTCCGAAATCGAAGTTTCACCCTTACCACCGGTGACAGCAAGCAAAGCAGGCTACGCCGTCTTAAAAACGGCGTTCCTCAGGGATCGGTCTTGGCTCCCCTCCTATTTAACATCTATACGTAATCTTCCTTCCATGATTTCCAGAAAGTTTGCTTATGCTGATGATTTAGCATTGTTGCATTCTTCTGGAAACTGGAAGGACTTGGAGGGGACTTTAAGCCGAGACATACATGTCTACACTTTCAGCGTATCTCCAGACTTGGAGGTTGAAGCTCAGTCACACTAAGACGGTGACGGCAGCCTTTCACTTAAATAACCGAGAGGCCAAACGTGAGCTAAAGGTCTACAACAATGGTAGACTTTACCGTTCTGTCCAACCCCTATTTATCTTGGGGTAAAACTGGATAGATCACTCATGTTTCGTCACCATTTAGTGGCATTACGCAAAAAACTATCCTCGCGCGTCACACTGTTGAGGCGACTCGTGGGCTCGGGATGGGGGTGCTGGTGCTAAAACACTACGCATAGCCATTTTATCTCTAGTCCACTCAATAGCTGAGTACTGTGCGCCAGTATAGTGTCGCAGTGCTCACATTCGCCTCATCGACAGTGTCTTGAATGACGCCTTGCGCATAGTTACTGGATGCCTGCGTCCCACTCCAACGGACCACCTACCTGTACTCTCAGGCATCCAGCCAGCTGAGCTTCGCCAAATGGGAGCGACACTCTCCTTGGCTTACCGTGGATCTCTGGACCCTGATCATATCTTGCATGGTCTTTTAAGTGGGTCAACAGATACTGGCCAAGTGAGACTAAGATCCAGACGCCCGTTTGTGCCAGTTGCGCGGAATCTTTTGGACAACCTTGCCAGACTTGGCATCCGCGCTTCTGAATGGACAAATTACAAATGGAAAACGGAGTACTATGAAAATGCTTCCAGGCTCCGTGCTTTTGTGCCTCGGACAGGTGCCAGGCCTGTTGGGATGGGCTTACCCCGAGCAGCTTGGGTTAAGCTCAACCGCCTGCGGACTGGTGTTGGGCGATTTCATTTGTCCATGCACAAATGGGGTCTCGCTCCTTCACCAAATTGCGAGTGTGGCGCCTCTGAGCAAACCGCAGACCATGTACTAACAGCGTGCCCTATACATCGTGTACCACATGGAGCACGAGGTCTGATGGTTTTGGATGACGAAACTCAATGCTGGCTTACATCATCACTGACATCACTGCCAACATCTGATCCAGGCAGTGCAGCAGTCTTGGGTAGTAAAAGGATAAACCCTCGGCCCCAGTCCTGTTTGTGTCTGATCCGGAGTGGATACCCTTCAAACGATGACGACGAGATACTTTTGGTATTGGAATTACTTGGGATTGTTTAAAGATTTTTGGAAATGTTTCTTGTTCAATACATTTAGTGAAAATTTGGGCAAGAAGCAAACTTATGACGTTTTTACTCATTTTTATAAATTTAGTGCTGATTTGCAACAAGTCACAAGCTGATTTGGTTTTTAAATTGTTTATTTCTTCAGCTACTTCATCTTCTTTAATTTCTCTTAAAACTATTGATAAGACACACGAAGTTTTAATATAGCTTGTGTAAGAAATATCAGAGGGTGGTATCTGGTTGGCCATTTTGGTCCCTATACTTGAAAAATGATTGTTTAATAGATTGGCAAAGTCTTCTGAGTAGGTATTTTATTCTTTGCCATTTATTTTAAAGGAGTTGGATAATATATTGCCTTTACAAAGTGTTTTTTTAAAAAGACAAGATCATTAATTGTTTTTCACTTTTTGCACTGTTATTATTATACTTTTTAGACAAATTACTATAATATTCTTGTTTTGCTAATTTCATTAAATGAGTTAACATGTTTCTGTATTTTTTTATAGAATTAGAATATTTTTATAGAATTTCTATAGAATATTTTTTATAAGAAAACATGCTTTGAACAGTCTGTTTTTCTTTTTTATTGAAACAAGTAAGCCTTTACTAATCCATGGTTTTTGTGATAATTTGTTTTTTTTTCTGGATAATTTTGTAAAAGGAGCATGTTTATTTAATACAGATTGAAAAGTAGTGACAAATTCAACTATATTATTATCAACTTTAGTATTACTTAGGCTTGTCTTAAGACAAACATCTTGAAGATTGTTATCTAGATCTTCAACAAAATTCAGTGGATCAAAAGATTTCATGCACCTAACATATGCAGCATTTTTTGAGTTAGTTGGTTGATTGAAATTTTTTTTAACTAAAAAGATGCGTAAATGGTCACTAATATCATACAAACAAATACCACTATTGCAAATATTATTGCTGTTGCAATAGATGTGATCTAATATTGAAGGATTTTTATTTTCTGCAAATGTTTTTGAGGTATTTATATGCATATTGCACCCAACAGATTCTAAACTTCTAATATAATGACAAATTTTAAGATTGCTATCAGACGTCATTAAATTTATATATATCACCAAAAATTAAATATTCATATTTTTTATCTTCAAGTGATATTAATAAATCTATAAGTTTGTTTTTGAAGTCTTAAAATTATATGTCGGATGCCTATAAATAACACCAACAATTTTTTAGAATGAGGTTTTTGCTCAATTTCTATCAACAAATTTTTACATTTTTCAACTTGTATATTTAAATCATTTCTTACATTAAACCTAATATTTTCTTTTTATTATTAGTACCATTAGTTCCTGATCTCACCTAATTGGTTCTTTTTAAAATTTATTCTTCACTCATAAACATGTGATTTTTAAATAGGCTTAGCATAAGTCCCGAGTTTGAGGCCTTGTCCCACTTATTCATTTTATCGGGGAATTTTCGATTTAAAGTAAAGACTTCTTTTTGATATTGACGAGTTTTTTTAGACGAAAATAGTGAAATGCCACACTGATTAAAGACCTTTTTTTCGTTCTTCACTTAATATCGAACTCCTTTTTTCTTTTAACGAGCGTCCCGAATTTCCAATTTAAAAATATGGTAACCCTACCTATTACTTAGTAGAACGAATCAATACTGATTAGTACAAAATTTTAATTCAATGAAAATCAAAAACGTTATTATTGTGTAATAATTTCTTGTTTCCACTGCTTCTGTTTACTGGAATTTAATAATATAGTTGTTTGAAAAATTCTGGAAAATTTCTTGTTACAAAAAAATAACAAAAAACTTAAGCTTAGATGCTGAATCAGCTTGTACTTAGGTTCTTTACTTCTAATCTTGCTTTGACAAATTTTTAATATAATTTTATTTTGTAGCATCAACAATACATCAAAAGTCAACAAATACTTAGCAACAAAACATAAACTTCAATCATCCCTACCGAACTTGAATATAGTGTGTGCAAGGCCATTACAAAAAAATTAAAATATCAGCAGTTAAAAAAATCAATATTTAAAAAAGTGGTGTTTACAATAAAGCATTTCCAATGCTCTTAAATAAAGCATTCTCAATGGCTTAACATAATATGTAGCAATGACGACAATTGATTTCAACAACCATTTGACAAAGACCAGTTTCTGCAAATAGCTAAAACATAAATTGAATTAGACGGTAACGAAAATAAGGCTCTTGGGGAAGAGTGGAGCTGAAATAAAACAAGTAAAGTGTCAACTGAGGTTGTCGCAACATGATAAGTTTATCATAAAAAAATTGTTTGCCTAGGTAAGATCACATCAGAATTACATCAGAATTGGGAAGATTGGCAGTAACACTGCTTGGTTTTGGAGGTTGCATTTTACAGGACGAGCAAATGAAAAGAAACACAAGAATTTGCTTTCATAATGGTGGGAAAAGCAAAAGCACGTTTGCATTTTTCTGTTCCAACTATCACTATTTTCTGAAAACTTGAGGAAGCGTGTTCCATTCAACAGATAAAAACATACAACTTTGTTTATTTCATCTTACAAAGGTGAAACTGAAGTGCAAAATCAGTTAGTTCTATTACATATAATTTGATGTTGATATGACAACTTAGTAAGCCAATGCTTTGACTTGCAAGCAATGGGACGCAAGTTTGATGCTAGGTCTATCTGGCTGATTTACACCATGATCTTGGAAAAGGCACTTAACAAAAAAATTCTAAACAAAGTTACGCTGTTTTTTTTACAATAGTGAATCTGCTAAAAACAAAAAGCAGCAATCAGGCCAACATAGTCTTACAAAAAAGATAGACTTCATGTTGCAGCTCTAATATTAAATATAATAAAAGTTTTTTGCTACGTGGAATAATTCGGATTTAACATTGAGCTTTACTATACTATTGATAGCAGGTTAAGATATTTGTTTAGCAGTCTCTCAAAAACTTTAATCCAAAAACCTTGGCACTTTTTCTTCCTAACTACTTCCAATCCAAAAGAAATCTATGCAAATAAAAAACATAACAATAGGCTCATGTAGTGAAATTTTATTTGTAAGAAAGTTAATGGAGATTTTAATATAAATTAAGTCCAAAACAATAAAACTTAAATGTATTAAGTTGAATATTTATATGAACATTAAATGGAAGGTAGTATTCT